>VZQC01003433.1:161664-336816 GCA_009823505.1 Rhizomys pruinosus
ATATATATATAATGGATATTGTGAATGGAAGTGTTTCTGTGAACTTTTTTTCTGATTACTCATCATTTTTGTATGGAAAGGCTACTGATTTTTTAGATTGATTTTATTACTTGTAACTTTGTTGAAAATTTTGATCACTTCTCCAAGTTTTGTGGTGGAACATTTGGGATCTCATGCCTAATATATCATCTGCAAATAGACATTATTTGACTACATCTTTTCTGATTAGAAGCCCTTTAATTTCCTTGTCTTCTAGCTCTAGCTAGAGTTTCAAGCACTTTATTAAAAAAAAAAACTGGGGATAGCAGACAGCCTTGTCTGTTTAGTAATTCTAATAAGAATATCAAGATTAAATTTTTTCCATTTAGAATAATTTTGTCTTTGGATTTGTTATATTTAGACTTAATTATGTTGAAGTATGTTCCATGCAGTCCAGTTCCCTCTAGAAATTTTGTAGCGAATGTGTGTTGAATTTTGTCATATCTTTCTGCGTCTATTGAGATGATAACTTGAGTTTTCTTTAAGTCCATTTATATGATTTAATATATCTCTTGGTTTAAGTTTATTGAAGCATCTCTGCATCTCGGGGGGGGGATCTATTTGATCATAGTGGATAACATTTGATGTACATCTGTACGTGATTTGCAATTATTTTACTAAGCATTTTTGCATTTATGTTCATTAAGGAAATGTGCAAATAATTGTCTATTTTTGTTGTGTTTATGCCCAATTTTATTATTAGGTTAAAACTGGTTTCATGAAAGAGTTTCATAGATTTCCCTCTGTTTCTGTTTTTGAATAATTTCAATAACAAGGAGTATTGGCTGAAGAACTTCTGTGCAAGTCTGGTAGAATTTGTCTGTGAATCCCTGGGGCCTGGGCTTTCCTAGGTTAGGAGGATTTGTACCATTGCTTTTTTTCCTTGTTTGTTATGGGTCTGTTTATGCTATTGTGGCCTTCTTGGTTTGACTTTGGTGTTTCCCTGAATTTAGAAATTTGTCCTTTTAGATGTTCAAATTTGATAAGATGTAGATTTTTTATACAGTATACCCTAATGTTTTTATGGACCATTTTAGCAGTTGTTGTCTCTGATTTTGTTGAGTTGCATTTGTTTTCCTTATGTTAATGAGGCTAAGGTCAAGCTTTCTATCTCTATCATTTCAAAGAACCAGCTCTTTGACTCATTGATACTTTATATTGCTTTCTTTGTTTCTAGTTCATTTCTGCTCTGATTTTTGTTATTTCTTCTCCTCTGTTAGGTTTAGGTTTGGTTTGTTCTTGCTTTTCCAGAGAACAAATGCAAAATAGTGCAGCCATTGTGATAATCCGTATGGAGAACTCTTAATGAGCTAAAAAGTAAAACTACGATAGATATGATACGATCATACTCCTCCTTGGAATTTACCCAACAACCTATCCTAATAGAGACACTTGCACATGATGTTATTGCTGCCCTTTTTACAATAGATAAAAATGGAAACAATCTAAATATCCCTGAGATGATGAATGAAAAAGAAAATGTGGTACATTTACATAATGGATTTCTAATCAGTAGTTAAGAAAGATAAAAATCATGAAATTTGCAGGTAAAGGGATGAAATTATAAACTGTGGTACTAAGTGAAATAATACAGATTCAGAGAACCAAGCAACATATGTTTTCTCTCATTTGTGGATCTTAGCTCCAAATCCCTAAATATGATGTTACCCCTGTTGTAAGTGCCTTCAGTGTACAGTCCCAGGTACTTGAAGTTCAGACAAGAGAATCCTAGCTTTGGCAACTCAAGAGTGCTTTAAAGGCTCTTGGCAAACTTTTTACTGAAAGTTCAGTGTGTAAAATTCACAGGAAACTCACGCATGATTAATGCTTACACAGTCCAAAGCACATAGGAATATCATTGTCACATTAGTCAGGAGATGGCTTGGCTTTACATGTGGTTGAGGTAAATTATTTCGAGGCTAAAGTGAAAGACAAACTCCCTTAGGGAGATTGGAAGCATGTCTGCACAAGAAGATAATTTGTGATGGCTAATCCTGGGTGTCAACTTGACTGGACTAATGAATAAATAAGAGAAAAAGGATCTTCAGGTTGGACTACCTCAACCCGGATGGCCCACCCCAAATGTGGACATTACCTTCTGCTGGCAGGCAGTATTAAAGGCCATGGCAGAGGAAGCTAGTAACTTTTTTTCCTTTCCCTTGCCTCTCTCTCACTGGTGAGTTTGTCTTGCTGCTATGATCAACCCTTCGGATCCCGGCGTGTACTGAGACCGGCAGATCTCCTGGAATTCATCAGGCCTTCAGCACCAGATTGGGAATACTGAGACATCCAGCCTTGCAGACTGAGCAGCTCCCTGGATTCTCAACCTCTCCAGTGCGACTCAGCTACTGTTGGACTCCTTGAACTCTGTAACGTGAGCAAATAAATAAATTGTATATAGCTATATATTCATTCTGTTGCTTCTGTTTCTTTAGANTGTTAGGTTAAAACTGGTTTCATGAAAGAGTTTCATAGATTTCCCTCTGTTTCTGTTTTTGAATAATTTCAATAACAAGGAGTATTGGCTGAAGAACTTCTGTGCAAGTCTGGTAGAATTTGTCTGTGAATCCCTGGGGCCTGGGCTTTCCTAGGTTAGGAGGATTTGTACCATTGCTTTTTTTCCTTGTTTGTTATGGGTCTGTTTATGCTATTGTGGCCTTCTTGGTTTGACTTTGGTGTTTCCCTGAATTTAGAAATTTGTCCTTTTAGATGTTCAAATTTGATAAGATGTAGATTTTTTATACAGTATACCCTAATGTTTTTATGGACCATTTTAGCAGTTGTTGTCTCTGATTTTGTTGAGTTGCATTTGTTTTCCTTATGTTAATGAGGCTAAGGTCAAGCTTTCTATCTCTATCATTTCAAAGAACCAGCTCTTTGACTCATTGATACTTTATATTGCTTTCTTTGTTTCTAGTTCATTTCTGCTCTGATTTTTGTTATTTCTTCTCCTCTGTTAGGTTTAGGTTTGGTTTGTTCTTGCTTTTCCAGAGAACAAATGCAAAATAGTGCAGCCATTGTGATAATCCGTATGGAGAACTCTTAATGAGCTAAAAAGTAAAACTACGATAGATATGATACGATCATACTCCTCCTTGGAATTTACCCAACAACCTATCCTAATAGAGACACTTGCACATGATGTTATTGCTGCCCTTTTTACAATAGATAAAAATGGAAACAATCTAAATATCCCTGAGATGATGAATGAAAAAGAAAATGTGGTACATTTACATAATGGATTTCTAATCAGTAGTTAAGAAAGATAAAAATCATGAAATTTGCAGGTAAAGGGATGAAATTATAAACTGTGGTACTAAGTGAAATAATACAGATTCAGAGAACCAAGCAACATATGTTTTCTCTCATTTGTGGATCTTAGCTCCAAATCCCTAAATATGATGTTACCCCTGTTGTAAGTGCCTTCAGTGTACAGTCCCAGGTACTTGAAGTTCAGACAAGAGAATCCTAGCTTTGGCAACTCAAGAGTGCTTTAAAGGCTCTTGGCAAACTTTTTACTGAAAGTTCAGTGTGTAAAATTCACAGGAAACTCACGCATGATTAATGCTTACACAGTCCAAAGCACATAGGAATATCATTGTCACATTAGTCAGGAGATGGCTTGGCTTTACATGTGGTTGAGGTAAATTATTTCGAGGCTAAAGTGAAAGACAAACTCCCTTAGGGAGATTGGAAGCATGTCTGCACAAGAAGATAATTTGTGATGGCTAATCCTGGGTGTCAACTTGACTGGACTAATGAATAAATAAGAGAAAAAGGATCTTCAGGTTGGACTACCTCAACCCGGATGGCCCACCCCAAATGTGGACATTACCTTCTGCTGGCAGGCAGTATTAAAGGCCATGGCAGAGGAAGCTAGTAACTTTTTTTCCTTTCCCTTGCCTCTCTCTCACTGGTGAGTTTGTCTTGCTGCTATGATCAACCCTTCGGATCCCGGCGTGTACTGAGACCGGCAGATCTCCTGGAATTCATCAGGCCTTCAGCACCAGATTGGGAATACTGAGACATCCAGCCTTGCAGACTGAGCAGCTCCCTGGATTCTCAACCTCTCCAGTGCGACTCAGCTACTGTTGGACTCCTTGAACTCTGTAACGTGAGCAAATAAATAAATTGTATATAGCTATATATTCATTCTGTTGCTTCTGTTTCTTTAGAAAACCCTGACTAATACAGATTTTGGTACCAGAAGTGGTTCTAGAGAAACAGAATTGAAAGGATGAATTTCTTTAGTGGGCTTGGTAGTTTCTGGAGCCAGCTCTCCAACCCAATGAAGCCTAGAGTTACTGAAGGCTCTCCTGGTGGCATGAAGAGGAATGATAATTCTTGGTGCAGACTATTTGATGTAATTATGAAGATAGATCCATTTGACTCACCTAACTCGCCTCTTGTGAGAAGCAAGGAATTTATCAACTCTATATATAAAACGTTTGAGAAATTGTGGAAAAATAATGATGTTACCTGGTTGCTCCTAGCATCTCTGGATAAAGTGACAGAGAAAAATAAGGAGATCAGTGATAAAAATGACCAGCTCCAGATTCAAACAAATAGTTTAAAAGTTTCCAAGTGTGCTCTGGAAGAGCATCTTCTCTACAGCAGCCAGACAACTAAAGTGGCAGAAAATTAAGCTGGAGCCCTTATTATACGTTTGGCCAATTTACAATGCAAATTTAATTCCCAGCCAAGAAGAGTGTCAGCAGTTAAAGTGAGAGCACTGGTGGGGAAAGTGTGGAACCCTGAAACTTGGGATGGAGATGTGTGGGAGAACCATGATGATGAGGATTTTGAACCCTCAGATTCTGAGGGATTTTCTTTATCTGAGGAATTAATCTCCCCACTCTCATCAGAGAATCCACTCCCTGAAGATCCCTCCTCCCCACCCTTGTCTGAGGAACCTAATCCCCCCCCCTCCCAGTGGGAGCTAATGTCCCTCAGGGCCCAACAATTTTTGCCTCTAGACCTATAACCAGATTGAAGGATAAGCAAGCCCCTAAAGGTGAGATCAAAAGTGTGGTCCATGAGGAGGTATCCTACACCACTAAAGAAATTAATGAGTTTGCTAATTCATTCCAGCAGAAGCCTAAGCAATATATGTGGGAATGGATTTTAAGGTTTTAGGATAATGATGGAAGGAATATAAAATTGGATCAGACTGAGTTTATTGATATGAGCCCACTGAGTAGAGATTATAGGTTTAACATGGAAGCTCGAGCAGTTAAAAAAGGTGTTAAAATTTTATTTGGATGGTTGGCTGACGTATTTATTAAGACATGGCCTACTAACAGCGAGTTAGAGATGCCTGATATTCCTTGGCTTAGTATTGATGAAGACATTGTGAGGGTCAGGCATATGGGCATGCTTCAGTGGATTCAAAGTGTAAAATTACATTCTCCACAATGTGAGGACCCAGAGAACATGCCTTTTACTGAGTTTATAAGATGGAAAGTACTGAGAGAGACATCAGAACATTTGAGGAGCTTTGTTTCTTATGCCAGATCTTACAGTTAGAGAAGTTGTTGCTCACTTGCATAAATTAAATGTACACATAATAGGTTTAACAGGACCTCAGGGTAGGCATCATGTGGCAGGAATGAATTGCCAAAGGCCAGATGAGCATGGTTATCATAATTATCATAATGGGTGGCCAAGGCAAAACAATGCCTATAATGGCATGACCCGAAATGATCTTTGGAATTGGCTAATTAATCATGGTGTTCCCAGGAACCATATACATAAGAAACCTACTAAGTTTTTGTTTGATCTGTATAAGCAGAAAAGCTCTAGAACAAATGACAGGAAGTCAACATTGGATTTCAGCAGTAGCGAATCTCATCCAGTTAACAAGTTTCCAGACTTGAGACAGTTCACAGACCCAGAACCCCTTGAATGAAGGGGTGGCTGGGTTCCGATGAGGAAGGACCTTGTCACAATACCAAAGAGTTATGCTGTTTGCCTTCCTCCTGTCCTTCCCCAGAGGGACCTGAGGCCTTTTACTAGGGTAACTGTACACTGGGGAAAGGGAAATAATCAGACTTTTCGAGGCCTATTGGATACTGGTTTTGAGTTGACACTGATCCCAGGAGACGCTAAAAAGCATTGTGGCCCTCTGGTTAAAGTAGGGGCCTATAGAGGTAAGGTGATAAATGGAGTTTTGGCTGATGTCAGACTCACAGTAGGCCCAGTGGGTCCCAGAACTCATCCTGTGGTTATTCCCCCAGTCCCAGAATGTATAATTGGGATAGATATAATTAGAAACTGGACTTTTTCTCCACAATGGGGGCAAGGAAGATTATGTCTGGAAGGCAGGAGATGCTGTAGGGTGCCTTCTGGTGCTGCCATGTCCTATGATTAAGGTCAATGGGAAACTCCAACAACCCAAACCAGACAGGACAATAAATGACCCAGACCTTTCAGGGATGAAGATATGAGTCACTCCTCCAGGGAAAGAGCCAAGACCTACAGAGGTGCTTGCTGATGGTGGAGGAAATATAGAATGGGTAGTAGAAGAAGGTAGTCATAAATATCAGCTGAGGCCACGGGACCAGTTGCAGAAATGTGGATTATAATAGATATTAACTTTTGTCCTATTTGGTTAAGAATGTGCTTGTTCAAATATATATATATATATATATCAGATACTTGTGTTGTTCCCTTTTGAATGTGCAACTGAGATAAGTGTTAGGTGTTGTCATATTTCGGTTATTAAATAATGAATGATTAAGTGTTCCTCAAGGATGTTACCACCTCTCTAAGATATAATGCTTTGCTATTGCACGCGAGACACATAACATGTTAGGTGGAATTATGACCTTGCCATTGTTCCCAATTGACATTTAAGCATAACATAAGGAGAGGCCATTTATTGGGTGTCAAGTTCACAAGGGGTGGACTTGTGATGGTTAATCCTGGGTGTCAACTTGACTGGACTAAGGAACAAATAAGAGAAAAAGGATCTTCGGATTGGACTACCTCAACCCGGATGGTCTACCCCAAATTTGGGCATTACCTTCTGCTGGCAGGCAGTATTAAATGCCATGGCAGAGAGGGCTGGTCCCTTTTTTTCCTGTGGCTTGCCTCTCTCTCACTGGTGAGTTTGCCTTGACTGGCAGATCTACTGGAATCCATCGGGCCTTCAGCACCAGATTGGGACTACTGAGACATCCAGCCTTTTGGACTGAGCAGCTCCCTGGTTTCTCAGCCTCTCCAGTGCGGCATGGCTACTGTTGGACTCTTTGAACTGTGTCATGTAAGCAAATCAATAAATTGTATATAGCTATATATTCTTCCTGTTGCTTCTGTTTCTTTAGAGAACCCTGACTAATACATAATAGTACTGCTGGAGTTCTACCCCCAATGATCCAGAAGAAAGCATAGCCCTGCCTCCAGCAGTCCTGGGAGCCAGCTCCTGCACAAGTTTGTTAAAGTTATGTCCTTCACATACCTCAGTGTCTAATTGTCAAAAAAGGCAGCTACACACAGGAGCCATGAAAGTGACCATGAATGATGGGAATAAAGAGGAAGAAGGAACTCAAGAGAAGTGGATAATAGGAAACAGATGTTATTAAGGGGGACATGTAGGGGGAAGTACTTCAAAAGAGGAGGGACTAGGCAGGGTTATATTTTTTCCACTTCCATTGACAAATATAATTTCTTAATTTATTCTAAGTAAGTATCCTCATAATTATAGACAAGTTACAGGTTACTTCTGATCAAAGAATCTTCTTCTTGCAGTAAATGGAGACTGTTACATAATTCCAGAACTAGTCTACACCTTAAGAGAAGCTAAAACATATCTTCCTGAAACCTCTACACTTAGTATTAATGCATCTCTTAGCTCACCAGAGAAGTTTCCTTATACAGCAGGTGGTAAGTAACACAGAGGCTTACAGTTAGTCAATGTGTGAAAACAAAAGGCAAAACCACTTATCTCTGGTATAAGACAGCCTCCCAAGACTGAAGGATCACTGAGGAAGAGGAAGCAGGAAGATGTTATGAGCTGTAGGGTGGTGAGCAGGAGGAAACAGAGTCTTCCAGACAGATGATCAGTTGCTCATATGAACTCACAGTGACAGTAAAAGCATACACAAGTCCCATGCGAAGTCAAATCAGATGAATTCCAGTGTGGATATGGGAAGTAGTTAAGAAATCCTAACCTGACCCAAGGAACTTTTGACAATTGATGGCTGCTGTGACGAGGGAAAACAGTGTCTACAGGTTTGGGACTTTGCGGGTTCAGCAGCTGGGCCCACACTGCACCGAACGAAGGTCATTGGGAAACCTGAATCAAACTCTATAGTCATAAATATGTAAGAGAGGAAACCAATTGGAAGAGCAGTAGGAGGAAGTGTGGGGAGAAGAGTGGATCTAAATTATATTATGAAAACTGCAAAAATATAAAATAAGTAATAGTAAAATATTAAACTTCATTTAACCATCTGAAAATTACTCAAAGATAAGCATACAACTTTTACTAAAAGGTAGGATTTTCCTGCATTTATAGAATTTTTTCAATGTATATTTTTATTAATATCTTGTGCATTTCATAAAACATCATGATCCTCTTTATAACCCCTTCTCCATCTGCACTCTCCATAGTTCCTCCAACTGGTTTTCATGCATTCTGTCATATATATTAAGGCCTATCAAGTGAACATTTTTGTACCCAGATATCCTTCAGTCCAAATTCATCCACTTAAGTTAACCATCCTATCAAGCGTCACTGCCTTAAAGAAGATCAGTTCTCCCACACTCAACAGTAATCAGTGGTCTTTGGCTAAAATTGGGGTCCACTGCCCATTTTCTCAATTCTATGTGGCGTTTGTTTGTCTAATCAACTTTGCATGGTTCTTGTGCATGTGCACGCTAACACCATTGCTGTTAGTTTATATGAACAAGCATCCAGAGGCCTGGAAGACTGTTTCCTAATTATTATGTATCAACCCTGGCTCACACAGGATTTCTGTTCCATCTTCCTCAATGGTCCCTTGTGGGGTCCTGCCCCGCACTCAACCAGATGGAAGGGGAAAGACAGGTGCACAGTCTGCCACACCTAGCAGCCTTCCATGTCCAGGAGACACTCAGACAGATGGGGAGTCAGTCACTGCTGGATCTCATTTATTGCAAGCACCACAGCAGCTTATAAAGGCAAAGACCACAAGGGAACACCCACAGCGTGAAACAGGCAGCCAATCATCTTAAAGTTCAAATAGCTAAAGCCAATCTGAAAAGTTTCAAAACAAGTCTGGCTGTTCCTACCTTACTTCCTTAAGTAAGGTAGTTGTTTACTTGGGACCAGCTGGCCTGTCTACCTTACTTCCTTTAGGCACTGTCTTGTTTACTTAAGACCAGCTGATAAGGGCCCCTCAGTTATAAACAAGCCTAGCCCTTCTACCTTACTTCCTTTAGGTGCCATGTTAAGGGTGTCGTTGCCTCTCATGCCCCTTCAGTCCCTGAGTCATGGGTGGATGAGGCTTAATGTAGGAGTCCAATCCAAGGAAACACACTCTGGAATCTTCTATACTTTTGCTAATTATGGCCTTCTATTTTCACAGAATTTATTCAGCGTAATCTGAGAGGTACTTGCTTCATATGCTTGGAGCTAAAGTTAAGACAATTGATTTCAGTATAATAAACATTTAAAAAGAAATGTTCTTTTTAGGCTAGGTGTCATGGCTCATACTTACAATCCCCTCACTATGGAAGCAGAAGCAACACATCTCTGTGTGGTCAAAGTCTACACAGAGTGTTCCAGGTCAGCCTGGGCTATAGGGAAACCCTGTTTCCAACAAAGAAGCACAAAAACAAGAGTTTCCTTTAAGTGTTTGAATAGTGGTCATTCATGAATTTGGATATGCTTTTCCAAAAGTGCTCCTGACTGCAGTATATTTCAAGATTATTGTACTATTTACATAGTAATAATTATTCAATGGATAAAAGTATGACTCCAATATATAAATATATAAATGATGTGTTTTTTTCCCTTTAATTTGAAGAATTGGATTCTTGAGCTTGTGTTATGATTTTGTCTCTTGCACAAAAGCTTCAGAGCTGACATATGAATCTTAATCTGGGTATTTTTGAAAATCAGATATGGCATGCTATGATTTTTAATCCTGGGTGTCAACTTGACTGGACTAAGGAACAAATAAGAGAAAAAGGATCTTCATATTGGATCACCTCAACCCGGATGGCCCACCCCAAATGTGGGCATTACCTTCTGCTGGCAGACAGTATAAAAGGCCATGGCAGAGGGAGCTGGTCCCTTTTTTTCCTGCAGCTTGCTTCTCTCTCACTGGTGAGTTTGTCTTGCTGCTGTGATCAACCCTTCAGATCCCAACGTATACTGAGACTGGCAGATCTCCTGGAATCCACCGGGCCTTCAGCACCAGATTGGGACTACTGAGACCTCCAGCCTTGCGGACTGAGCAGTTCCCTGGATTCTCAGCCTCTCCAGTTCAGCGCGGCTACTGGTGCACTACTTAAGCTCTGTTATGTGAGCAAATCAATAAATTGTATATAGCTATGTATTTGTCCTGTTGCTTATGTTTCTTTAGAGAACCTTGATTAATACACATGCCAAATAATCTAGCACAATGGAAATTTAAGGTTCATTTTTAAATCTAAACTTCCTCCCATCTTAAAGTCTTTGATCCTATGTGTGTTACTCTTCATAACAATGATGATGGGATTAAAATATAAATACTGCAAACAGAATGTTATATTTTATTTTTTAAATTTTTTTCTTTGTTTATTTTTTTCTTAAGGGATTCTACAATATAAGAGCACAGTTGTTTTCTTCAGATCACATTGACATTGCTCAGTTTGCTATACAATTAGGTAATTGTTGCTAGCATCTACAGATGAGGGATGCCATTCGTTGTTTGTTTTTCTGGGACTGTGTTACTTCACTCAGCATGATATCTCAAGATCTTGAGTATCTTGATGTCTCAAGTATCTTGATTAAAAAAAAAGAAAATAGGATGAATGAAAAGAAAATATAGTTTTAGTCAATTGTGTACATCAAAAATGACTTAATTTTTTGGAGGACTGTCACAAGTGATGTGTGTCACACATTTCAACAGACGCCCATCTGCTAGGCTCCTGAGGACCATTTCTACTCATTCTGTTTCTGATTACCTGTGTCTTCTTCTGCCTTGCAAGCTCAATTCTATTTGCATGTAACTACTTTAAACGTGTTCCTCCTGTCAAAACATACACATTATCACACCACAGTTGAAAAGCCACTCGGGTCTCATATTTAAAGTACAGTATTAAAAGATTATGCTCTTCACAGTGATTTCAGGAAAATAATTTAATTAACTTGCAATAAGAAAACTATTGCAAAAAAACCATGTGTGCGTCTGTGTGTGTCTGTGTCTGTGTGTCTGTGTGTGTGTCTGTATGTGTATGTGATGTCTGTCTGGGTGTGTATGTGTGACTATTTTCTAAGAGATAATGTTACACCTAATGAATTGGAATGAAATGTTACAGTTTCTCAAAATAAAAGTGCATACATTTTCTATTATTTATAAAAATAGTAATACATAACAGCTTATGACAGAGAGGAAAAGTGACATTATGTGGCGCTAAATGGTACAAGAAAGATCTTCAATTTGAGAGTCAAAAAAGAGTTGGACTTGTCCCATCTGACTCTTCATGTTGGTGGTATGTTTCTCCAATCACAGTATTGTTTTACAATGGATAAAAAAGGAAACTAAGGGAAAGTGTATGAAATATGTAACTTTACAAAAATATCTGTTATCATCTTTAGCCATTTTCTCTCTTTTCTTTTTAAAAACGGTTTCTAAAATTGGTGTTCTTTTTGGTGCTATTCACATAAAACCCACTTAACCTTCTCCAGGATGCCATAGAACAATAACTTAGTGAAGAATGAAGTCATAACTGTGCAATTTACTTCTAATGATCTAGAGAACTTTATTTTTAAACTTCTTTGAAATTATACAAAAGAATAGCATTTATATTTCTTCTTACATTGTAGATAAGACAAAAAAAAAGTTTTGTTCCATAGAGTGCTAGCAATATAAATACAGACACAGAGACAATACTTCAAAAGTGGGGATTGTTTTATAAAAGCTTTGACAGACCATTTCCTTATTGTTTTTACCTGTAATAAAGCCATTTGAAGACACAGTTCTGTGTGTGGGGAGATTCATAGAAATGTTATTTGCATTTCTTGAATTTTCTCCTTAAAAAAAAAAGCATTGTTCCAGAAACATGGAGTTTTCCAAATTAAAATGTTTGACTTATTTTATTTGTATAGAACAACTTAACACTTGGACAGTTTCTCAAGTTAAATTACTGAAATAATTATTTGATTTAACAAGTATGCCTTTCTTTGAAACAAATTCAAAATTTCCTTTCAACAATGGAATATAAAAAGTATTAAATGGATTCAAGTTTCATTGCTTATCCATCTAAATTCTCATCACTACGGATATCTAAGGATGTAATTTTCTAAGAGAACAGCTTCCTATGTTTTCACTCTGTCCTGTGCAGTATAGCAAAAAAGGAAGCCTTACACCAAAACCCAATTGTATTTGTTTTGTTATTATAAATATATATATATATATATATTTATAATAACAAAACAAATATATATATATATATATATATATATATTTATAATGCTCATATATATTTGTGATACTGTTATTTGATAGCATTTTATGTTATAGTTTACTTAATTTCTTCTTTAAAAGTTTTCCAGATATAAAATTAGCATTGAGTTGAATGTCCTCTCTTTTCTGAATCTGAATTTATTCCCAAGTCCCCAAACTTGTACATTTACTTCTACTTTCAACTTAAAAATGATCTTATATCTTTAAGGTGTGTTACTATTATTACATTCCCTATGGAATGTGTGTTATCAAATTTGATTAGCCACTGAATTCAAAATTAGCAGAAGTGTTATATACTCTGAACTCTGTTTCTACCCTGCTTTGTGAATGAAAAGCTGAACTTGTTCTGAGGACTTTCTTCTGCAAACTATGTTTTCACTTGAGGTACCATTGGTAGGCAAAGCCTAAAATGAGCTTTGAATTATACAAACACACAATAGGGACTCATAAAAACGGAGTCAGTGGAGGAAAGAAACTTTGTATAACGTCCAACTAGTCAGATAATTAATACTTAAACAACCAAGGCCCATTGTTTATTGTATGGGTGGGTCTAGCAAGCCTTTTACTTAAAATTATCCAAAGATGTCAGATTTGATAAGGTATACCTGAAATCCTGACACTTGGAAGGTTGAAACAAGAAAACTTTAAGTTTGAGAACAGGGCTACATGCTAGAGCTGTCTAAAAAGTGGTTTGAAGGGTATAGAGAATTTATACATTAGCCCCTGTTGCCAGTTATCCATTCAAGGATTGCAGTAGCAACTGCCTTTTCACACTTCCAAGACATATGTGATTTAATGCTGGAAAAAAATTCCAAAGAATGAAGGCAAAGATATATGAGCTGGTGACTCAAGGTGCTGTCGGTTCCAGCTGTGAGACCCTTCTGACTGCCACAAGAGGCATTAAGAGGATAAAGATGTGTGTCTACACACAGAAGTGTAAATAATTTATACTGCCATTAAGTCAGTGTCTTCAAGATATAATGTACTTCTGGAGGAGAGGGCACTGATTACAGTCTACCTTTTCTTTGTTGATTAATATGTACTTAGCAGGAGTTCATTAACAATTTTAGCCATTCATTAATATTATAGTTATATAATATGTGCAAAAAAGTAATATGGGTAATTGTGAGATCTTTCTCAAGCACTGCACATTATCATTTTACTTTGGATTTATGAATCATTTAACTGAAGTTTGGTACTTCTGTATACTATGCTGCAGTATTTCAAAATAAGTCAATATGACCTCTAAAGTGCATGAATAAAAGACTAGAGCTAGTTTGCTAATACCGTTAATGAAGTATAACCACAGCCATCACATACAAATGACAAAGGTGGAACCCTAAGGATTCACAAAAATATGCTGAGAGAATAAAATGAATTTTCTAATTTAAAAAGTAAAAATGGGAATATTGATACATCAAGAAATACAAAAGAAATTATAAATATTTGCATAATAAATACATTACCATAATTGGTAAATACATCAGAGTCCCTTTTCCTCTTATAAAATGTCTTTGATATCTATAATGAAAAAAACATGGATGGATGGAACTAAAAGTCATTATCCAAAACGAAGAACATACTCCTAGAAAAACGAATGATGAATGCTATCCCTCATTTATGGATGCTAGCACGAAATCCCTAGTTGTAAAGCATGCTAAGTAATGTTAATGTTATATTTCCTTTTTATCAGAAAGCAACTGTGCTCTTATAATGTGAATCCCGAAATGGGTTCTAGAATTAACATCCCTCTTATTTTCAGACTTTGTATGTTTGGTATATGGTTGGAAGGTATGTGTGCTGGATAGCTTTAGTGTTAACTTGACACAATTGGGTTGAAGGAACCTCAGTTGGGAATTGGCTCCATTAGACTGGCCTATGGCCATGTCTGTGGAGTAATGTCTTGATTGTTGAGCAATATGGGAGGGCCCAGCTCACTTGGGTGGTGCCACCCCTGGGCAGGTTGTTGTGTAAGGTATAAGAGGGCAGACTGGGCCTGGGCAAGAGGAGCAAGCCAGTAAGCAGCATTCCTCCATGGCCTGTGCTTTAAATACTGCCTCCAGGTTCCTGCCCAGCATTCCTACTTTGGGCTCCCTGAGTGATGAACTATGACCTGGGAGATGTGAGTTGAATAAACCCTGTGCTGGATAGCTTTAGCGTCAAATTGACACACCTGGGTTGAGGGAGCCACAACTGGGGAATTGGCTCCATTGGATTGGCCTATGGCCACATCTGTGGAGTACTGCCTTGATTTTCGAGCAGTGTGGGAGGGCCCAGCCCACAATGAATGGTGCCACCCTGGGCAGGTTGTTGTGAACCATATAAGAAGGTTGGCTGGGCATGAGCCAGGGGAGCAAGCCAGTGAACAGCATTCCTCCATGGCCTGTGCTTCAGCTCCTGCCTCCAGGTTCCTGCCCTGAGTTCCAGCCTTGGGCTCCCTAAGTGATGAACTGTGACCCAGGAGATGTAAGCTGAATAAACCCTTTCCTCCCCAAGTTGTTGTTAGTCAGAGTGTTTTGTCAAAGCAATGGAAGACAAACTAGAACAGAAATTGGTACCAGAGAGTGGGGTATTGCTGTGACAGACCTGACCTTGCTGTTTTGGGGAAGGATTATGGAAGTGTTTGGAACTTTGAACTAGAAAAATCATTGAATGCCTAAAGATCGTGGCTGTGGAAGTTGGAACAGTTTTGCTGAAAGAGTTGTAGACAATGGAGGCCTGGCTTTTGAAGTTTCAAAGAGAAGCAGAGGTCATCAGGACTCTTTAATCTGTGGTTTCTGGTCATCTGGGGCTGAAGAATCAGCTGTAAGTAACAAGAGACCAGAACCTGAAGTGAAATCTTTGTTGTATTGGGACAATTGATGCTGGTTAGCTGGGGCCGAAAAATCAGCTGTAAGTAACAAGAGACCAGCATTACTGTGGTGAAATCTTCTGAGAAGAATTTCTTCACGGTCAGCACACAGAAGCTGTGTTGCAGAAGGGGCCTGAGCCTCCATCTCAAGCCAGAAGCAGGACTTGGTAGTGTGTAAGAGTCTCCTATATGGTTCTGGTGTTGAAATTTGAGGGGGTCACATAGAGCAGCCGAGGCTTGGCACTGTGAGAAGTCAGAAAAGACCATTGGTGGAAGTGCACCTCAGTTGCAGTGAAGACCCCAGGATTGCAGGGGTCATGGAGAGAAGCTGAGGCTTTTTACCAGGGGAGGTCAGAAGAGACCATTGGTAAAGGTGCTGCCTCAATTTCAGTGGTGACCCCAGCTTTTTGGAGATGTCAGGACCATGGGATGACCACCAAGAGCAGCAGCAGGTGTGGAATGGAGTTGGCCTGGCCTGCAAGATGAGCTGTGTATGCCACAACGGCAGATGTCAGAGAGGGGAGCTGCTGAAACCTTTGGAGCCCAGAAGACATGGAGTGAATCCCAGGTGTCCAGCCTTGAGCTACTTTGCTGGACTTAGGTTTTGTTTGAGAGTGCCTGATTCTTCAATTTGAAATAAGACAGTACTTGTTTTGGATTTTACAGCAGCCCACAGTTAAGAGACTTTTAATAGACTGAACTTTTAAGCATTTGGACATTTTAAGGACTGTGGGACTTTAAGGTTGTACTGTCTAAGTTTGTGATTAATGTTAACATCATACTTTGGGGATAAGAACTGGAAAGGTGTTGGTTTAATAATGATGTTTTGTGTGTCAAGTTGACAAAGGGTCAATTGTGCTGGATAGCTTTAGTGTCAACTTGACACACCTGGGTTGAGGGAGCCTCAGTTGAGGAATTGGCTCCATTGGATGGCCTGTGGTCACATCTGTAGAGTATTGTCTTGATTTTTGAGCAGTGTGGTAGAGCCCAGCCCACAATGAGTGGTGCCACCCTGGGCAGGTTGTTGTATACCATATAAGAAGGCAGGCTGGGCATGAGCCAGGGGAGCAAGCCAGTGAACAGCATTCCTCAATGGCTTGTGCTTCAGCTCCTGCCTCCAGGTTCCTGCCCTGAGTTCCTGCCTTGGGTTCCCTAAGTGGTGAACTGTGACCCAGGAGATATAAGCTGAATAAACCTTTTACTCCCCAAGTTATTGTTGGTCAGTGTGTTTTGTCACAGCAATGGAAGACAAACTAGAACAAACCCTTTCCTCCCCAAGTCGGTAGTGGTCAGGATGTTTTGCCACAGCAATGGAAAAGTGAACTAGAACAGTACGTATGCATATTTTAGAGTAATACAAAATTAAAAGGGAAAAATGTGAATTCCTAAATATTATTTGCAATTAACATACAGTTTATTTTCAGGCATCATAATTTTGGTATATGTGTGACAAAAATATAGATTCATATTTGGAGCAATACAAATTGGAGGAAATATCATCATAAAAAGGACTGAAACAAAAAACTGACTGAAGCAGTAAACTTCTGCCCCAAACAATAAAACTCTCAAAACAAATAATAATAATAAGTTTAAAAAGACTGAGAAAAAGATGCAAGACATGTAGGGCAAAATGCATGACCTTGGTGGGATGCTGTGCATGGAAAGGGGAATGAGTCTAACTTGGACTGAGAAATGCTATATGAAATGCACAAACCTACAATAAAAATAATAAGAAGGCATTGATTCCTTTCTCAATGTAGAGGAAATACTTAGCCAGGCATGGTGGCACACACCATTAATCCTAGCACTTGGGAGGCAGGGGCAGGCAGATCTTTGTGAGTTCAAGACCAGCCTGGTGTACATAGGGAGTTCCAGGACAGCCGGGGCTACAGGGAGACCCTGTCTTGAAAAAAGACCAAAAAGAAATTAATTAATTAAAAAAAAGAAGCCATTGATTCCTTTCTCAATGTAGAGGAAACAGTGCTTCCATATCACAACAGATGAAAATTAACAGAAGGAAATAAAATTATGCAAAGCATCCTGAGATTTCTATATTTTTCTCAAACAGGCAAAATTATAATACCTACCTTCTGATAATTTTAATACATTAATAACTAGAAAAACACAACTATGCAGAGAAACACATTGGAAGGAATATTGATAATTTAAGATGTAAGCATACAAAAGTTTTCAAAATGCAAAAAGAATAAATATATAACCTTGAAATTGTACTTCTATTGGCCCTTAAGTCTTCATATTTCTTCTATAGATATTTCTCCTTATTTTAGATGTATTGCAATATTTTAATTTATTTTTGTATCATAATATTTCCTAAAATATTCTCTCTCTATATATGTGCATATCTACATTATATCTATATATTATATATATGTACATATCTGAATCACACTTGTAAAACTGCGATGAGTTCATTTTTAAAAATATTTATCAATTGTTATAAACTAAATACCTATTAATCAGCACACTGACAAAAGTAAATAGAGCTATAATACAATATGTATTAGTCAGGGTTCTCTAAAGAAACAGAAGCAACAGGACGAATATATAGCTATCTACAATTTATTGATTTGCTCACGTGACAGAGTTCAAGGAGTCCAACTGTAGCTGTGCCACACTGGAGAGACTGAGAATCCAGGGAACTGCTCAGTCCCCAAGGCTGGATGTCTCAGTAGTCCCAATCTGGTGCTGAAGGCCCGATGGATTCCAGGAGATCTGCTGGTCTCAGTACACACTAGGATCCACAGGACTGATCACAGCAGCAAGACAAACTCACCCGTGAGAGAGAGGCAAGCCCCGGGTAAAGAGGGACCAGCTCCCTCTGCAGGGACCTTTTATACTGCCTGCCAGCAAAAGGTAATGCCCATATTTGGAGTGGGTGATCCGGGTTGAGGTGGCCGAATCCAAAGATCCTTTGCTCTTATTTGTTCATTAGTCCAGTCAAGTTGACACCCAGGATTAACCATCACAAGTCCACCCCTTGTCAACTTGACACCCAATAAATAGCCTCTCCTTAAGTTATGCTTAAATGTCAATTGCAAACAATGGCAAGGTCATAATTCCACCTAACATGTTATAAGTGTCTCATGTGCAATAGCAAAGCATTATATCTTAGAGTAGGTGGTAATATCCTTGAGAGAAACTAAGTCCTTCAGTATCTAGTAACCTAAATATGACAACATTAACACTTATCTCAGTGGTACATTCAAAAGGGAACAACACAGTATCTTCTTTATAACATGTATATGATGAACAACACATTCTTAACCAAATAGGCAAAAGTTAATATCTATTATATCCACGTTTCTGCAACTGGTCCCGTGGCCTCAGCTCATATTTATTACTACCTTCTTCTACCCATTCTGTATTTCCTCACCATCAGCAAAGCACCTCTGCAGGTCTTGGCTCTTCCCTGGAGGAGGACCCATACCTTCATCCCTGAAGGGTCTGGGCTATTTGTTGTCCTGTCTTGTTTGGGTGTTGGAGTTTCCCATTTACCATAATCATAGGACATGGTAGACCAGAAGGGCCCTAGCAGCATCTCTGCCTTCCAGAATAATCTTCCTTGCCCCATTGTGGAGAATAAGTCCAATTTCCTCCTGGTAGTCTGGATAATCACTCCTCTTATACTGTTATTCCTTCCTAGCCTGTTGGTTTAAGGCAGTAGAAGCCCAATGTGGCCAGGGGGAAAGTCTTACTTCCAGTTCAATGAAGGTTTCTGTGTCTCCTGGCAAAAACTCTCCCCCCTTTGGAGCCAAAATTTCTAGACCAGCAGAATGCAAGGTCATGGGTACAGGAAGCAAAAATTTTCCTACTGAGTCACTAGGGTGATAGTGAGTGGAATCACTCCACTTCCACCTTTGGTTCCTGGACCCATGAATTTGGCTTAGGAGAAACAGTACATATAGTGGGCACTGATTCACAGCATATACTGCCTGCTGGAGAACCTTGCCCCAGCCCTCAGGGTATTGCTACCTAATTGGACACTGTAACTGTGTCTTCAAGAGGCCATTCCATCGTTCTATCAAGCCAGCTGCTTCTGGTGGTGGGGAACATGTGAGACCAGTGGATACCATGACCATGGCCACTGTGCACTTCTTTGGCTGTGAAGGAGTTCCTTGTCAGAAGCGATGCTGTGAGGAAAACATGATGGTGGATAAGGATTCTGTAAGTCCCTGGATGGTAGTTTTGGCAGAGCATTATGTGCAGGAAAGGCAAATCCATATACCAGAATAAGTATCTATTCGTGTAAGGACAAAATGCTGTCCCCTCCATGATGGAAGTGGTCCAATGTAGTCAACCTGCCACCATGTTGTCTGCGTCACCCCAGGAGAATAGCACCATATTGGGGCTCAATGTTTGGTCTCTGCTGTTGCAAATCTGGCACTCAGCAGCAGCTGTAGCCAGATCAGCCTTGGTGAGTGGAAGTCCATGCTGTTGAGCCCATGCATAACCTCCATCTTTTTGGTTCACTATTTTCCCTGGTAGAGGCAACACCAATGGTTTCCATTTGGCCTTTCCAACTATAATAGCCCTCACTCCACAGATCAGGGAACCAATGTGTGTATTCTGCCAATTTCTAATTATATCTATCCCAATTATACATTCTGGGACTGGGGAAATAACCACAGGATGAGTTCTGGGACCCACTGGGCACGTGAGTCAGACTTCAGCCAAAACTCCATTTATCACCTGACCAATCCATAAGCACCCTACTTTAACCAGAGGGCCACAATGCTTTTTAGGGTCTCCTGGGATCAGTGTCAACTCCAGAACCAGTATCCAATAGGCCTCGAAAAGTCTGATTATTTCCTTTTCCCCAGTGTACAGTTACCCTATTAAAAGGCCTCAGGTCCCTCTGGGGGAAGGAAAGGAGGAAGACAAACAGCATAACACTTTGGTTTGTGACAAGTCCTTCCTCACTGGAACCATGCCACCCCTTCATTCAAGGGTTCTGGGTTTGTGAACTGTCTCAAGTCTGAAACTTGTTAACTGGATGGGATTCGCTACTGCCGAAATCCAATGTTGCTTCCTTCATTTGTTCTAGAGATTTTCTGCTTATACAGATCAAATAAAAACTTAGTAGGCTTCTTAAGTATTTGGTTCCTGGGAACACCATGATTAATTAGCCAGTTCAAAGACCATTTCATGGTCATGCATTAAGGCATTGTTTTGCCTTTGCCATCCATTATGATATAAGATAGCTAAGCTATGCTCATATGGCCTTCAGGACTTTCCAGTGCTGCCACCTGACTGCCTACCCTGGTCTGTTAAACCTGTTACGTGTACATTTAATTTATGCAAGCAAGCAACAACTTCTCTAACTATAAGATCTGGCATAAGAAAAGAGCAAAAACAAAGCTCTTCAAATGTGTTCTGGTGTCTCTCTCAGTACTTTCCATCTTATAAATTCAGTGAAAGGCATGTCCTCTGGGTCCTCATATTGTGGAGATAATGTGGTTTAAACTTTGAATCCACTTTGAGCATGTCCGTCTCTCACAATCCCTTCATCAATACTAAGCCAAGGAATATCAGGCATCTCTAACTTGCTGTTAGTAGGCCATGTTTTAATAAATACATCAGCCAACCATTCAAATAAACTTTTAACACACTTTTTTAACTGCTCAAGCTTCCATGTTAAACCTAGAATCTCTACTCAGTGGGCTCATATCAATAAACTCAGTATGATCCAATTTTATATATCTTCGACCATTATCCCACACCCTTAAAATCCATTCTCACTCATATTCCTTAGGCTTCTGCCAGAATGAATCAGCAAACTCATTATTTTCTTTAGTGGTGTAGCACAACTCCTCGTGGACCACACTTTCTATTATACCTCTAGGGGCTTGCTTAGACTTCAATCTGATTACAGGTCTAGAGGCAACAATTGTTGGGCCCTGAGGGACATTAGCTCTCACTGGGAGGGGGGATTAGTTTCCTCAAGCAAGGGTGGGGAGGAGGGATATGTAGGGTGTGGATTCTCTGCTGAGGGTGGGCTGATTAGTTCCTTAGATAAAGAAAATCCCTCAGAATCCGAGGGTTCAAAATCCTCATCATTGTGGTTCTCCCACACATCTCCATCCCAAGTTTCAGGGTTCCACCCTTTCCCCACCAGTGCTCTAACTTTGACTGCTGACACTCTTCCTGGCTGGAAATTAAATTTGCTTTGTAAATCAGCCAAACATACAATAAGGGCTCCAGCTTGATTTTCTGCCACTTTAGCTGTTTGGCTGCTGTAGAGAAGATGCTCTTCCAGAGCACACTTGGAAACCTTTAAACTGTTGTTATGAATCCGGAGCTGGTCATTTTTATCACTGAGCTCCTTACTTTCCTCTATCACTTTATCCAGAGATGCTAGGAGCAACTAGGTAACATCATTATTTTCCTTATTTTTCTGCAATTTCTCAAAAGTTTTATATATATAGTCACTAAATTCCTTGCTTCTCACAAGAGGTGAGTTACGTGAGTCAAATGGATCTATCTTCATAATTACATCAAATAGTCTGCACCAAGGATTGTCATTCCTCTTCATGCCACCAGGAAAGCCTTCAGTAATTCTAGGCTTCATTGGGTTGGAGAGCTGGCTCCAGAAACTACCAAGCCCACTAAAGAAATTCATCCTTTCAATTCTGTTTCTCTAGAACGACTCCTGGTACCAAAATCTGTATTAGTCAGGGATCTCTAAAGAAACAGAAGCAACAGGACAAACATATAGCTATATACAATTTATTGATTTGCACACATGACAGAGTTCAAGGAGTCCAACAGTAGTTGTGTCACACTGGAGAGGCTGAGAATCCAGGGAACTGCTCAGTCCACAAGGCTGGATGTCTCAGTAGTCCCAATCTGGTACTGAAGGCCCAATGGATTCCAGGAGATCTGCCAGTCTCAGTACATGCTGGGATCCAAAGGGCTGATCACAGCAGCAAGACAAACTCACCAATGAGAGAGAGGCAAGTTGCAGGAAAAGAGGAACCAGCTCCCTCTGCTAGGGCCTTTTATACTGCCTGCCAGCAGAAAGTAACACCCACATTTAGGGGTGGGCCATCCGGGTTGAGGTAGTCCAATCCGAAGATCCTTTTCTCTTATTTTTTCCTTAGTCCAGTCAAGTTGACACCCAGGATTAACCATCACACAATGTGACAAATGATTTTAATATAGATTCATTATATTATCATTTTTGAAGAATTTTGAATACCATAGGTATAAGATATTCAGTACATACTCTATTCATCTCATTTCCCATGCTCCAATGTTGCCAGAATAAATGCTGTGAAATCAGCTATACTAACATAATTTATCTTCAAGTTCAGTAATTTTCCAGTGTGCTATTTCACAGATCTAGAAAAAATGAGGTAAAATTTCACATGGAGCCACAAAAGACCATGAATAGTTAAAGCAATCCTTAAAGGAAAGAACATAGTTGGAGGCAGCCCAGTACCTGGTCTCAAATCATACTACAGAATTAAACAAAGCCAGCTGGATATTAGCATAAAAACAGACCGATGGGACAACATAGAAGACTGAAAAATAAATTTTTAAAAGCATCTTATTTTCTGCAAAGAAAGGAAAATGTGTAGTTGAATAAAGATGTCCTCTTCAACACATGGAACTCTTCAACCTGGGTTTCCACTTACAAAAAAATGTAAGGAGATCCGTATCCCTTTGATCCTTTTGCTTTAACCTGCCTTTCATATTCTTATGATTAACAAGCAGATTCTATAAATTTATGTTTGTCTGAACGTGGCTGACCAATTTGTGAGTTTAGTTTATTGCGCTCCCCAATGTTGACATGTCTAACTAAATGTAGGTGAAGAGACTCATCTAGATTTGAAGGAGAAAATGACCTAAGTTTTCCTTCTCTGCTCAATTTTCTCTTTCAGCAGATTGCATTTTAACCCAAATTTACTGGATTATTGCTATTGTGAGCCTTAGTCTTCAGGAAATTAGAATTTTAGAGCATCCCTGAAAGACTAACCAACAAAGGGCTTTTTGGACCTTCTTATTCCTGAAGCTTCTTGTCTTATGTTTTGTTAAACTGAGCAGCAGATGATCAGTATTTGGAATGAATTATCTTATACTCTGAGATTAAATTTGCAGTGGTAAAAAATTTCAGATATTTTGCAGAAGCAATCCTCAGACCCATTAAAATAGCCTTCAGGGTCTGGGTTAAACTAGTACTATAGAATTCTTTATTTAAATAAATAGCTCTCTTAATCAAATCATAACTTCCCTATAGAGCTCACTCATTGAATGATCCTTATTTCTCTTAGGAGACTCTTCTCTGCACCCAAATGTAATTTCTTTGAAAAATGCCTCTGGCAATATTTTTATCCCTTTGTGTTAATGTACAGATTGAGAATTCTTATTCTTCCACTATTGTCTTAATTGATTCAAAACTGACCGATTTCTCCTTGAGAAATATTTTCACCTCTTAAAGTCAGCTGCTATATCAGACCTTGCCTATGCAAGCCAACATTGTAAGGGAGTGTCGTGTCGTTCACAAGGGTCCAGTCAATAGTAACAATTGCTCAAATTTCTCCAAGCTTTAAAGTCATCTTTAGGTAACTATCAGTCAGATCACTCATGTTAGGCTTGTAGATATTTCATTAAATATTATAGAAGAGCAAGTGTAAAAAATAGGAGTTTTGAATCTCTAACTATTTGAATTTGACCTAAGTCCAAACAAAGTAGGGGAACCTACAGCACTGAGAAGATCCAGTCAAGAAACACAGCTCAATGTTGTTTGAATAAATTGTAGTAACAGAATCTAATGGCTCTTATCAAGATTTTGACAAATGAATCAGTGTTTTTTGGTTTTGTTTCATGTGTGTGTGTGTGTGTGTGTATGTGTGTGTGTGTGTGTGTGTGTGTGTGTTTGAACAACTTTTTCTAGTCAATTCTCTCCTTGGGCTTCAAATTTAGGTTTCTAGTCTTGTGAAGCAAGTGTCAAATGCACTAAGCCATCTTGCTGGAACTTTTCTTTTATGGAGCATTTGTACAACTCACACAATATTCCTAATCAAACCCAGCCCTCCTCATTCCCCAACCCCGCATCATAACCCATGTATTACAACATCCAAGCTAAGCCCTATCCAGTCAAGCACCCAAATCCAGATGTCCTTCTATGCAAATAGATCTGCAGGAGCCTAAGTCAGCATATCTAGGAATCTGAGGTAAGCAATTGTTCCTCACCCAATGGGACCCAGTCTCTTATAGTGCACATTCCAAGCTCAGCCCCCCCATTTTTCTTACTCCCCTTTGATACATTGTCCCAGTTGGCATAGGTCCCATGTCTGATACCTGCATTGACACAGGTTTACATGTAAAAGTTTGCAGTCTATTGTAAGTCACTGTTTCTCTGTGTTCATGCACCAGTCCTGGTTTTTACAATAATTCTGTACCCTCTTCTGCAATGATCCCTGAGCCATGGGTAGGTGAGGTTTAATTTAGGGGTCCCATCCAGGAGATGGGACACTCTGGAAGCCCCCAATCTTTGGAGGTTGACTAGCTGTGGCCTTCTGTTTGCATCACAATTTATTCTGTGAAAAAGCATTACTGGTGAGAATTGTTGGGTGTGCCCCTCATTCTGTGTGTAGAGGTTCAATCATAGATGTGTCTCCTAGGAATGGGGATGTTTCAGATTATATGTTCTGTGTCTGACAAGTTGTGGGATTCTGCTGTGGCCTCCCTGTTTTGCAAAGAGTAGCTTTTTTTTGATGAGTGCCATATGATATGCTTGTCTGTGAAGATAAGAGTCCATAATTAGTGTATTGTAAGAAATTTCATTTGTCTAGAGATGTGACATTGATAAGCTTTTCCCTAGGCTCTATGTCTTTTCCAACCTTCTGCATTTGTTTAAGTTTATAGTGGCTCTTATGGGTTCACTTCCATTGAGAGGATTCCAAGTACAGTTAGATGCTGTTCCTTCCTATCCCCCAGAAAATAGTGCTTCTACTGTACCAATAGAGGTAGTCAGCTGGGCAGCTCATCATGGTTCGTAGGCTTTAGGGCTGGGTTGTACCATTAATGGATTTTCTTGGGTAATTCAGGAAGAGGACTACCAGGTCAGTTTCTTTTCCATTAATCTAAGTCATATCCCCAAAGTATGCCCTAATCTGACCAGAAGGCACTTGTTTTCTATTTATGCTAGATAATCAAGAGCTTTGGGATCACTTGGACGGCTCTTACCAACCATTCAAAAGGAGGTATCTTCTCTCTTGCACTGTGTTCCCTGCCACACAGTCACCAGGTTGTACAACCATTGCACTACTTTTCAGAGAGTGTATGTGAATTTCTCACTGGGTCTCAGGGCACCACATTATACTCTGTGTTTCCTAACCTCCTAAGTTCCAATCATCTCTATTCTTTATTCATCCCTTCCCACCACCCTCCTAGCTCCCCAG
Source organism: Rhizomys pruinosus (assembly GCA_009823505.1). Classification (NCBI taxonomy): domain Eukaryota; kingdom Metazoa; phylum Chordata; class Mammalia; order Rodentia; family Spalacidae; genus Rhizomys; species Rhizomys pruinosus. The sequence continues at coordinate 187,638 of VZQC01003433.1, forward strand.
CCCTAGCACCTCCAATTTCCCCCTCTCCTGCTACCCCCACCATCCCCCATTTATCTCCTACATCTCCCCTCTTAACCCAACACCGTCACCCTCCCCACCTTCCCACTAGTAACATCTGTTCCCTACTGTCCCCTGCTCAAGATTTTTTGTTTCCTTTACCTCCATGTATCCTTTCCAATTTCTTGGCTTCTTGTGTTATATCAGGATATATACTCACATAAAGGTATTGGTGCTACAATGCACAAATAAGGGCGAGCATACATAGGCTGGTTTTCTGCCTTTGTGTCACTTCACTCAGAATAACATTCTCTAGTTCCATTCATTTACCTGAAAATTTCATGATTGAATCTTTTCTTACTGCTGAGTAGTAAGTACTCCATTGTGTAGATGTACCGTATTTTCACTACACATTCATTGGTTGTGGGGCATTTAAGTTGTTTCCATTTCTTCACTATTATGAATAAAAGAGCAACAAACAGGTTTCTTAGCCATTTTCATTTCTTCATTTGATAATTCTGTTCATATTTGTAGCCTATCTTTTTAATGGGTATTCTATAGGTCTCCAGAACATATACATCCTGCATGACTAGAGTTTAATATCCTTGAACTAGTAACTTCTTTCCACCTCTGTATATCCTTCGTGTAAGTTTAGATATTTTAGATACATCATAGAATATAAATGATCACTAATTCCTGAAACTGGCCAAATAAACCAACAAATAAATAATAAATATATAATAATGTTCTAGAATTTCTTCTCTACCAATAAAATTTTATCTCTCTCTCTCTCTCTACCTCCCTCCCCAACTATATCATGTATGCATCTTGATCTGCAGTTATGATTTCTTTTTCTTTCACATTCTTGCCCTGTTCCAGGTATTTATTCATTTTTCTCAAAATACGACAATATCATGAATTTTGCGGGTAAATGGATGGAACTAGAAGATATTATACTAAGTGAAGTAACACAATCCCAGAAAAACAAAGGACATATGGCGTCTACATTTGTGGATCCTAGCACCAAATCTCTATTTGTAAGACAAACTGAATAAGTCCTTTTTTTCTATCTTTTTTTAGTAAATATAAAATCTGAAGTTTTAATCAACTAGCTATGTAATATAGGAATGTAAACTAATAATTTTTTTCTTTACCTGCATACAACTCTACTGTTCAAATATGGATCCCCAAACAAGTTTTAGAATTAACCTACAGTTTTTTCAGATGTTGCAATTTTGGTATATTTGTGGTATGTATATATACATATTTTGGAGTACTACAAATTGGAAGGAACAACAACCAACAACAAAAAAGACTGGGTCAAGGAACTGAATGAAGCAGTAAAACTTCTGCCCAAAACAGTAAACATGTTGGGTGTGGTGGCACACGTCTTTAATCTTAGCACTCAGGAGGCAGAGGCAAGTGAATCTTTGTGAGTTCAAGACCAGCCTGGTCTACATAGTGAGCTCCAGGACAGTTGGGGCTACAGGGAGACCTTGTCTTGAAAGGAGAAAAAAAGACTGAGAAAAAGATACAAGACATGTATGGCAGAATGCATGAGCTCTGGCAGGGTAGGGGTCAAGGAAGGAGGAATGGCTCTAAATTTTATTAAGAAATGTATGAAATATACAAACCTTCAATAAAATAATAATTGGAATGTAATTCTTTCTTCTCCTATGTTTGAGTTTGCCTCTCAGGGTATGACTGCAAAACAAAATAAGGTAAGGGAATTGTCCAGGTTTCACGGTATGAACATGTAAATAGTTCAGCAAACTTCCTCTCAGGCAGCAGTGGCTCCATAAACACTGTCCTCTTCCATATCACCATAAAGTAGAAATCAAATTTAATAAAGTGATTATAGATTTTATTCATTGATACAGTGAATCATGTGTTTATGTTTCATACAGTTCTGCTTGAAAACATTTTTATGTTCTCACACAAGGAATTATGCACAGGATTTATAAATGCTCTTTCTGCTTCTCTCCCGGTTAGTATTATTATCTTTGGATTTAAGTGGATTCTGAACACATATCGATTGTGTAATGCATTCTAGATACTATGTTAAGGGTATGTATTTACTGTTGTATTAATTCCTCAAAAAAATTGTCAAAGCAAAGCTGAGAGAAATCAAATATCCATGTTGCATCTAAGATTACAGAGATAAAAAAACAATACCAGAAAGCCAACTCAGGCCTTCGTGTGGCTCACAGGGTTATTTTTTGTGTTATGTCTTCTCCATGTAGCAGCTGGAGCAAACGTGTGAGTTATTAATCTGCCTTAATCATGAGCTCACTCCATTCAGTGTCTTATATCCAAAGACATATAGCAATAGTGTCAATCTAAGCATGTTTTTTCACCCATCATTTCTATTCAAGGAACCTCATTGTTTCAGTCTAAAGGACAATCTAAATCAATGAACTGTCTCTTTTTGACACTGGGATACATTTTCTTTATTCGTTCAAACCAGACAAAGTATCCTTTGACTTTGTGTTCAGATCACCAGGATCAAACTTGATAATTGATTCAACTGCACTCTTCTAAACCAATGTTTGATCATTTTGTATGATAGGAGATGACTCTCTTGAAGATAAGATTGTTTTCTTAGCATAGTACTGGACTTGGAGGTGGTATTTTAAAAAAATAGTTTGACTAAAATGGACTGAAATTAAATATCTAGTAAGAAAATGCTACACCAAATCTAAATTAGTCGTACAATGGATTCCATGTGTGACTCTTGAAGTCAGCATTTTGTGGGACTTTTTGTAAAATTAGCACCAAGTTTGTTATAATCTGGGTTAAAATCTCAGCTTATATCAGTAATAGTACCATGTTGTTGTTGTTGTTGTTTGAAAGATTCATTTGTTACTTTTATTTTATGTGTTGGTTTATACTTGAGTTTATGTGCATCATGTGTACACAGGAGCTCCTGAAGCCCAGAAGAGGCCATCAGATTCCTTGGAATCACAAGAGATTGGAACCACTATGTGGGTGCTGTGAACAGAACTTTAATTTTCTAAAACAACAATAAGTACCCCTAATGACTGAGTTCCATCTCTAGCCTCAAGGATCATGTCCTTGACTAAAAAGAGTTAGGAGTAGCATATCAAGATATGCTGCTTCAGCACAGCTGTTCATCATCATCCATGTCTTTGACATAATAAGAAGACAACAACCCACTGCCTATTTCCCCACTCCAGTTCTAATCTGGGTTTCTGTATGACTGAGTCAACACAGGTCTTGTGTGTGTTGGAACTGAATAAATACTCACAACTGATTAGGGTCTGGCAAGGGAGACTTGGTCTAGATAGGCTGACTATACTCCAGTGTATAATTAGCACTGAGGGACATCTGTGTACAAAAGCTTGATTCAGTATACCTTAACATATATGCCAGAACACAGGAAAATTGTTGGGGAGCATGGGAAGTAGGAATCAGGGGGAGGGTGTTCATATATCTTTAAGATTTATTTTATAAAATGCACAAAAACTCAAATAAATATGCATAAAAATAAGAAAGAAGACAAGATCATGGACAAATAAGTTAAAATACCTGAACATTTCATAGAAAATTCAGGAAATGCTCATTCAGAATGAATACAATCATGGAATAGACACACATCAATGTTTTTATATTTTTCAAACTAATATTTTTTCCATTTGATTCCAGATACTTCCTGTATTTTGAAACTTCAATTCTAGAAATAATTAAAAAATCCGTGAATGTCAAAAGTTTTGCTTACAGTTAAATTAGTTTTCATTCCTATTAAACAAAAAGTCTTGAGATTGTACTCATTACAGTTTCTAGTCCAATTTTTATTTTTTCAGCTGAAAAAATACAAATGTCACTTGATATGGGTGTTAGACATAATTACATACAATTCTACTACAGCAGAAAGTTGCCAGATTTCACTACCTATTAATCCTCATTATTATTTTCTGAATTCTGTCCAAATTTCTTAGAATAATTTTAACTGTAAGTGCCCAGGAGTGGACATCACATTTGTCTTTAGTAGAAAAATTATTTCTCTAACCAAGTTTTTTTTTTTCTTCTCTCTGTCACCATGTCTTTAATTCGTTTGCAAGGAACAGTGAAAGAGATATTTATAACATCCCATCTTTTCAATTTCTAGGCTGGGATTTTCCATTATGTAATATGTAGCAAGCATATTTGTCCTGTGTGCAACTGCTAATGCTGGTCTGTTTAATTCAGCATATTAGTTTGCATTAATTAATGCAAGAGTAGGAACAATCTGAAAGTTAGCGGGACAACATTTCTGAACTTGGAAACTCCTTAGTCAGTAAATGCGTATCTCATATTGTTACAAGGAAGTTTTAAAAATCTGAGGACTGAAAGTAAGCCTGATTGACACCTTGCAAAATTGAGACTTGCGTGCTAATGTGTTCTCAGAAGAATTTTCTTCAAAGTTGGTACGGGTGATGTTTTGTAGACAGGCAATTATTGTTATTGTTATGCTGAAATCTTGGTAGATGATTTGTTTAGTTTTGACACAAGTTGGATTATTTAGGGTCCACTATCCTACATTTTGAATTCAGCACATCATTCTCTTAAAACAAATTGAGTAAGGATAGATTTAATACGCATTTGTACCTAAAGTATGTCAGAATTATTGAATATTTTATTATTAGAACTAACAATAATAATTTACCAAGCCTCAAGTGTATGCTACCAGCTAAATAGAAATAACATTTGAGATGATCTGTAACTCTTTAGGTCAAACTCTTACTATGACTACTAATAAGAATACAAAAGTGTGGTGATGTCACACAGTGAGATACAAATCCTTAAAGCCTCTGTGGTAGACGAACTTGTGCTTCTAATGGCTTCTGAGGTTTTGAAAATGAATAGCATTGGAGAATGAATCACTGCTCTGGCTGAGATTATCTCCCTCCTGAAATTATGCAGCATCTTCTCTAGCACTGCTCAGAGAGAGGATATGCCAGCCCAGATGCAGAGCAAGTTCCATTCAACAACAATTACATTGCCCACTATAACCTAAGTTAATTCAAAGACAGAAAAATCTGTTCTGTAATCTTTTTAGGAAAATGTGTCCTCTGGTTTCAGTTATGAATTTCATTGCTCAGGAAAACAGAATGAGACATGCAGAGAATTGTATGTAGGATTGATGTGTCAGTATTTGTGAAACAGAGAAAATGAAACATAGAAAACCAGTAGTATTTGTTAATGGAAACATGTTTTGCCTGCAGTTTGGTTGTATATGAGCACTTCAAATTATTGTGTGATGTCCTTTTTCACATTCAGAATATGATGAGAGTGTAAGTCCCTCTATGAAAGGTGATAAAAACGTGTTTTTGTTAGTAATAACAAATAGATTCTTTTCATTTTTGGCCACTGCTGTTGACAAATTCATTTAGAAACATTAAAATAATCAGAACCTGTTTACCAGAAATAGAGGTTCTGCACAGCTAAAACACTGATTAGAACTGAATTCTTTCTTTTATACTTTACATATGTGTCAATTGGAAGAATTATCCAAGCAAGCTGTCCACAAATGTTGCTAACTATTTTTCTCCTTCAATGACCAGCTGCCTCTTTTTCCTTTGTTCACGAAGTTCTGAATTCCAGGAAATTAAAAAAAATGACATAAATGCATGGGCTTGTCTTACTTGAGTGTTTTAATTTGTTGTGAACTGATGACACCTCTAACAGTATATTTTTACAAGAGAAGGAGAAATATATTTAAGTCAACTCTTCTAACTACAGATAAAGCATTAGAATGGATGAAAATAATATTCTTGGGGACTTGACTGCTCAGATCAGGGAATTCCCAGGGCCACCTGAAGCACAGGTAGGAGCTGAGCCCATCAGCCAGGTGGATTGTTGGAAAGATCTTTCTCCAGGTTGTGGGTAATTGTTTCTTGATTCGTTGGATATCTAAATCATTGTCTGGTGTGGCTGTCAGGGTGGAGTCAGCCTGCTTGTTAGTATTAATGATGGGACTGTTTCCACTGTGAGACTTGAGTGTGCAGAGCTTAGATCAGGGACTTCCCAGGACCACCTGAAGCACAGAGTACATGGGCACAGGCTAAGCCAGGCATATATCAGAAAAACAGAAAGAGCACCATTGAGGGATTTTACAATGCAGCTAAAAACACTTGAGAGACAACAACAAATGAACCCTAAACGCAACAGATAGGAAGAAATAACAAAAATCAGAGCAGAAATCAATGAAATAGAAACGAAGAAAACAATACAAAAATCAATGAATACAAAAATTGGTTCTTTGAGAGAATAAACAAGATAGACAGAACCTCTAGCCCAGTTAACTGAAAGAAAGAAAGAACAATCCAAATCAATAGAATTTGTGATGAAAAGGGAAACGTCACAACAGACAATGAAAAGATCCAGAAAATCATGTGGGAATACATAAAAAAAAAACCTATACTGCACTAAGTTTGAAAACAGAATAAATGGACAAATATAAGAAATCCTGGGAATCACCAAAGCTTAACCAAGAAGAGATTGACAGCTTAAACAGACCCAAAATATATGAAGAAATTGAAGTTGTAATAAGAAACCTCCCAAGTAAAAAAAGCCCAAGCCCAGATGGTTTAACAGCAGAATTCTATAAAATATTTCAAAAAGAGTCAAATTATTCAGAAGGATTCAAGCAGAGGGAAATCTTCAAAATTCCTTCTATGAAGCCAGGATCATTGTAATACCAAAACCAGGCAAAGATGCAACCAAAAAGGAGAACTACAGACCCATCTCATTAATGAACACAGATGCAAAAAATTCTCAACAAAATACTTGCAAACAGCAAAAAGACCTACATCAAGAAGATCGTCCATCATGACCAGGTTGGATTCATACCAGAGTTGCAGGGATGGTTCAATATACAAAAATCAATAAATATCATAAAACACATAAATGGACTGAAAGACAAAAAACACGCTATCATCTCAATTGATGCAGAAAAAGCCTTTGACAAAATCCAGCATCCAATCATGATTAAAGTCCTAGAGGGAATTGGATTGGAGGTATCATTCCTCAATGTAATCAAAGACGTATACAGGAAAACCACAGCCAAAATCATACTAAATGGAGAAGAGACAAAAACATTCCCCTTAAAAGTAGGAACTTGGAAAGGCTGACCCCTGTCAACACTCCTCTTCAATATAGTGCTTGAAACACTTGCTAAGGCAATAAGGCAAGAAAAGGAGGCTAAAGGAGTATTAATTGGAAAAGCAGAAGTCAAACTATCCCTTTTCGCTGATGATTGTTTAATGAAGGGATGCTAAAAACTCCACCAGAGCACTCCTAGAAATGATTGAGAGTTTCAGTAAAGTGGCAGGATACAAAATTAACCTAGAAAAATCAGTAGCCTTTCTTTACACCAACAAAAAGCAACTGAAAAAGGAATACAAGGAAACCTTCCCACTCAGAATAGCCTCAAAAATAATAAGGTACCTAAGAACAAACCTAAGTGAAGACATCAAAGATCTCTACAAAACAAAACAAAACAAAACAAAACAAAAAATCTTTAAAATCCTAAAGAGGGAAATTGAAGACGACATCAGCAGATAGAAAGACCTTCCATGCTCATGGATTGGAAAAATTAACATAGTAAAAATATCCAATCTACCCAAACTAATATACAGATTTAACATGATCCCAATTAAAATCTCCAAGAGTTTCTTCACAAGCTTGGAAAAAAAGTCCTTAATCTCATATGAATAAAACAAAAGACCCTGAATAGCCAAAACAACCCTGAGTGAAAAGAGCAATACAGGGGGGAAATCTCTATACCAGACTTCAAACTATATTACAGGACTACAGTCATTAAAACAACTTGGTACTGGCACAAAAACAGACCTGTTGACCAATGGAACAAAACCGAAGATCCAAACTTGAGCACATACAATATCAGCCACCTCATATTTGACAAGGGGGCCAAGAAGACAAAGTGGAGGAGAGACAGCATTTTCAACAAGTGGTGTTGACAAAACTGGATCATCATTTGTAGAATAAAGTTAAACCCCTACCTCTTGCCTTGTGCAAAAGTCAATTCCAGATGGATCAAAGACCTCAAGTGAAATCCAAAACTCTGAAGGTGATAGAAGGAAAAGTTGGCAGCAGCCTACAAAGCATAGGCTTAGGAAAAGACTTCCTAAATCAGACAGCAGCTGCACAAGAAATAAGATTGACAATTGACAAATGGTACCTCATTAAACTCAAAAGCTTCTGTACATCAAAAGAAACAATCAAGGAAGAGAGAAATCCCACAGAATGGGAGGAAAACTTCACTGCACATACATCGGACAAAGCGTTGCTTTCCCCAGAGTATATAAACTACTAAAAATCAAAGAAGAAAAAAATCAAATGAACAACTCAAAAGATGGAGCAAAGAACTGAACAGAGACTTCAAGTGAGGAATTAGAGATGGCTGAGAAACACCTTAAAAACTGTTCAACATCGTTAATAATTAAGGAAATGCAAATGAAAACCACTTTAAGATACCATCTCACTTTGATAAGACTGGCTAGGATCAATAAAACAAATGATACAAGTGCTGGAGAAGTTGTGGGGAAAGGTGAACACTCATCCACTGCTGGTGGGAATGTAACCTTGTACAGCCACTGTGGAAAGCAGTGTGGAGAAGCCTTGGAAGACTCAAAATGAGCTTACCAGCTGACCCAGTCATACCACTCCTGGGTATATACCCACAAGACTCATCTTACCACAGAGATGCATACACAGCCATGTTTACTGCAGCTCTCTTCACAGTAGTTAAATGCTGGAACCAACCCAAGTGTCTCTCAACCGATGAGTGAATAGAAAATGTGGTACATGTACACAATGGAGTTCTATATAGCAGTAAAGAAAGATGACATCATGAACATTGCAGGTAAATGGATGGAACTAGAAGATATCATATTAAGTGAAGTAACACAATCTGAGAAAAATAAAGGATGAATGGTACCCCTCATCTGTGGATGCTAGCTCCAATTACCTAGTTGTAAGTATTTCTTGTGCATGGCCCCTTGAGCTTTTGTCCAAGTAGTTGGGAGTGATGCATATTGGAAAGAACAACAATAACAACAACAACAACAGCAGAAAAGACTGCATCAAAGAACTGAATGAAATGGTGAACTTCTGCTCAAAACAGTCAACTTCCTCATCGAGAATTTTGAGAAAGACTGAGAAAGAGATGAAAAACATGTTTGGCAGAATGCATGAGGTCTGGTGGGGTGGGTGGGTAGGGTGGGGGAGAAGCGTCTAAAAATAAGAAAATATCCTCCACATAAAATATCATATTTTGAAGACTCTGAAGTATGTACATCCAACTCATTGTTGGAATCACACTTGCTACCTTATAAAGAATCCATTTAAATGAGAGTCCTGAATGTCAGGTGTTTATGGAGAACAAGAAGAGGATTTCCATTTGGTTTGTTAGTGTCTAGTTTGGGCCATGGCAATGTTTCTGCAAAGGGCCAAATTGGCTTTGCTCTGTCAGCAGTCTCTGCCATGGTCTGTCAGAAGTACTGAGATGATAGGTGGTACATAAGGGGAAAGGCTTACCATATTCTAATAAAATTTTATTTTCAAAAATGAATAGTGTGGTCATTTGAATGAATATGTCCCCCATAAGCTCTGAGTATTCAGATGTTTTATACCCAGTTGGTGGTGCTCTTGTGGGAGGACTTAGAATGTGTGGTCTTGCTGGAGGAAACAGGTAACTGGGAGTAGGATTAGAGAGTCCAAAAAGCTTTGCCAATATGGAGTCACTCTCTCTGCTTCCTGTGTCTGCTCTGACACTTCCTGCCACCATGCCTACCCATCATGATGGACTCTAACTCTCTTTAGCAATAAGCTCAAACTAAACTCTTACTTTTATTAAGTTCCATATGCCATGGTATTTCTATCACAGCAATAGAAAAGTGACTATTACAAATAGGAAGCAGATGTTATAGTTGATATATGGTTTTCTAATTGCGTCTGTAACTCCCAATGTGGTGGGTTTAGGAAAGAAGCCTTTAAACGGCTTTATATTTTGAATGCAGAATCCTGATGGTTGAAATAAGCACCTTTGTAATATGCTCCTCAGTCCTTCTAACCTTGTCTCAAACTTTTCATGATATAGAGCCCACAGACTTTAAGCTATTTTTTTTTTTCTTATCTTAAACTTAGTGGAAAATGCAGTGGTCCTTGATGAGTACCACTTTTGTGTCATTGATTTTACTATTTGTCATAACCTGTTGCCTGTGGGTTATTTAGAATCATTGGAACAATGAACCTAACTAGATAGGAGGAAGAATATTACAAAGTTCTAGAACTGATCAAATGTAGATAACAAGAGTCTAGGAGACATTTAACCCTAAGTGACACATTTTCACTTCAACCCTACACATAAGATGAATGAGCCTCTCAATTCTCAACAGAAAAACTTCCTTATGCAGCAAATGGTGATTAACACAGAAATCAACTGTCCAATGTGGAGAGAACAAGAGGACATGGAGTGCTTATCCAAGCATAGGACATCTTTTTCAACCCTCTGCCTCTCAGGGACCATTGCAAAGTGGAGGCAGAGAAATTATAAGAGCCAGAGGGGTTCCACGACAAGGAAAGAGAGTCTCCCAGAGAGCTGGTCTCTTAGTCATACAAATTTACAGCATTGGTGAAAGCATGCATAAGTACCATGCAACTTGAAATCAAACACAATCCAGGCATAGATATGGGCAAGTGGATAAGAACTTGTAACTCAAACAAAAACCTTGTGTTGCTGTGAGGGAGAAAGACAATGACTTACAAAATGGGACTCTTCCCAACTGGGTACACAGAGACATTCATTGTCTCTGAATTTCCCAAGTCCAAGGGACACATCTACAATGAAACCTCTACACCTAAGGACCATGCAACATAGAACAAGAGGTAAAGAGAACACTAATGAAGCTCTTCACTCTCATTAAGGAAGCTGCCTCATACAACAGGGGGCCAAGAATGCAAAAAGTCATGAATGGCAAAACCATGGAGATTAGGGACCTCAAGAGTATCATCCAGGGACAGGTCGGTTGTATTCAGCTTCACTCACCCAGTGCTTAGGGAACATTGTGGAGGAGGGAGTGAAATGATTTTGAGAACCAGGGAGGAGATGGATGGCCATGTGGTAATAGAGTCCTCACAAGCTCTGCGAACCCTGTTCAGATGAACCTACAATACTGATGTCACCATGCAAACTCAACCAGACCAAAATCCAGCATGAAACTGCTGAAATAGGTAACAGAACCCAATATTATATTGGCAGCTGTTGTGTGAGAAAGAACTGGCCTTCTTAAAGTGAGTGTCTCTGGATAAGCTGAATAGAGTTCTGTGGATGAACTTGCACTTAGGAATGGTCAGAGAGATTGATTTGGTAAAATACGCTCCAAAACAAATGACGGAATGTATGCATTCCAGTGTGTGTGCATGGAGTTATGGGAGAGTTTCAGTGGAGAAGAGAGTATAAAAGTGATTAAGATTGGTTGAGATGTTATGTATGATGAAATGCACAAAATTCAATAAAAAAAGGAAAAATAGATTTTGGGTAAAGAATACTCACCTATAAAATAAGACTCTTGAAAATAAAATGTATCACTTGAGTACCAGATTGGTACAAGCTATTTCTGTTTTTATGTTACATTTGGAAATACCTTCAACATGACAAAATTTCAACTGTAGGCATTTCAGGGAATTAGTTCTATTAAAAATGGTAACCATGGAAAAAAAGATAATCTTATGATTTAATATAATTTAACTGTATCCCAACTTGTTTACAAAGAAAAAATCTTATTAGGTCCTGGACTTCTCTGGTAAAATAAATAAATAACTTTAATAAATAAATATGTAAGTCAAGGTGAGTATGCTTTAGCAAAAATAATAGCACATTGATTGATATTGCTATAGATATAGCTTGATGTTTATGTCTCTATTTTCCTATGTTCTAAGATTTATGAGAAGGAATAAATCTCTTCCTTAAAGGTATATTTAAAACATAAATCAACTTGCTGTGTAATTTAAGAATGTAAAGTTATATTTCTTTTTACCTACATGCAACTTTACTGTTAAAATGTGAATCCCTAAACATGTTTTGGAATTAACTTATAGGTTATTTTCAGACTTTGCAATTCTGGTATATGTATGGGGTGTATAAAGGCATATTTTGAAATAATATAAAAATTAAGGAAACAAAAATCAATCAATCAATAAATAAATAATAAAACTAAATGATACTCTTGGTGAACACAATGAATGGTCCCACACTTCATATTTAGGGGTCACAAATCTGTCTCTATAGACCATATATATATATATATATATATATATATATATATATATATATATATGGCTAACTTCAACTGGGTGGGTCATTGAGGGAAGGTGAGTATAGTGCAGGTCATCCAAACACTATCAACAAATTTTTTTATGAAAATAACAATATAGTGTAAAATAAAATTATTTTAAAATAAATAAAGATATAACCACTGTTTAATAAATCATTCAAACACAGCTAAAATATTACAAGGGTTTTTTTCAACTGACCTGACCCCTAAGAATGACCAAAAGCCCAATAAATTAATACCTACTGTCCATATTTATTAAGTAAAATTTTGGGAATGAACAATTTAAAATGCTAGTCTAAGTGAGATGATTTCTCAAACTATGGTGCAAAAAGATTGAAAACAAGAATTTTTTTCTTAAAAGTGAAATTGTCAGTTACTGAAGGTTTTCTTATTTAAAGCAATAAATGCAGCTCAGGGAACTGTCTGCTGCATTTCATCTGTTAAGACTTGCATGTGGATTGGAGTGAAGCATGTGTGGCTCTCTGCTTATTTGTTTCCAGTTTCTGAATTTTTATGTTTATTTTGCTTTATTTGTTCTCTGTAATAAGATTAGATAAGGATGTGGCTTTGTTCTTTGGTCAGCATATTTATACAATGACATAATGTTAGATTGTAACTTCGTTGTTACAAAAAAAACTACATGAAAAATACAATCTCTCTCCAAACTTAAGTTTAATAAGGGAAAATAACTAATGACTATAGACATTAAGAATTATTGGAAATACATATAAATAAGTATATATTTTTAATTCACCTTAAAAACAGAGAATTGTTCTATTTTCTTCATTTTTATGCTTCGAATGTCTAGCAGTGGATTAGCACGGTTATAATGATTATAATGGCATTCACTCTTCTATCAGTCTGTCTTTTACTTTATATGTGCTGCCTTTAGAGCTGACAGGTGCTCTAAACAACAGCTAAGAACAAATCTCTGCCCATTTAGCAGTATCTACTGTAATTTTTACAGTTTGAAAATTGTTTAGTGTCAATCAAACACATAAGAACTTGTTTATGTGTTTTTTTTTATTGATGCTTTGTGTATTTCATACATCATTTTCCAATTCAGTTCAGGCATATATCCCCTTCCCTTCCCCCCATCCCACCCCTACACATCCCAGATCATGCATTCTGCCGTAACTTTTCTGCATCTTTCTGTTTTTTGTTTTGTTTTGTTTTCATTTTTTTAACAATAAGTGATAATTTTTGAGAACAAGCATCCTTCATGTAAAACCAATTTGCGAGCAGTTGTGCCCAAACCCACACAGCTCGTGGGTGCCACCATACAGCAGGCGGGGATTGTATGTTCAATCAAGTTGATCAAATGAGTGTCCAGTCTATATTGTTGTAGTTTCACCATTCACGACAATCGCAGCCCTTACATTCTACCACGCCCCCTCTTCTGCAGATTGTTCCCTAGGCTTAGAAAAGGGGCACAGGTGGATGAGAAGCAAAACGGTATACTTTCTCTGGAGCTGTTGTCTTGGTCTCTAGTCAATTCTGGCTTTTTTCTTTCATGGGCTGCCAGCTTGTCCAGGCATAACCTTTCGATCCTACTAATGAAGCACATGCAATTAGATATATAGGTATTTAAACAGTATAATATATAGCCTTTCGATCCTACTAATGAAGCACACGCAATTAGATATATAGGTATTTAAACAGTACTAATCGTTATGGTAGGTTACTTTGGTATAGACACAGATGTTTGGATGGTATGTTAATCCATGAATTACATTTTCTTCTGTTAAGTATGACAGGGTCTTCGTGTGGTTTATAACATCTCCTAACCATTAGAGGATGTAAGCTTGTGGCATCAGCCNCAAACTATGTGTGCAAAAAAGTATGAAAAACTAGAAATTTTTTTCTTAAAAGTGAAATTGTCAGTTACTGAAGGTTTTCTTATTTAAAGCAATAAATGCAGCTCAGGGAACTGTCTGCTGCATTTCATCTGTTAAGACTTGCATGTGGATTGGAGTGAAGCATGTGTGGCTCTCTGCTTATTTGTTTCCAGATTTCTGAATTTTTATGTTTATTTTGCTTTATTTGTTCTCTGTAATAGGATTAGATAAGGATGTGGCTTTGTTCTTTGGTCAGCATATTTATACCCAATGACATAAATGTTAGAATAACTTCTTTTAATAAAAAAAAAAAACTTGAAAAATACAATTCTTCCCAAACTTAAGTTTAATAAGGGAAAATAACTAATGACTATTAGACATTAAGAATTATGAGATAATACATATACAATAATAAGTATATAAGTATTTTTTAATTCACCTTAAAAACAGAGAATTGTTCTATTTTCTTCCTACTTTTTGTCTGCTTCGAATGTCTAGAGTCAGGGATTAGCACGGTTATAATGATTATAATGGCATTCACTCTTCTATCAGTCTGTCTTTTACTTTATATGTGCTGCCTTTAGAGCTGACAGGTGCTCTAAACAACAGCTAAGAACAAATCTCTGCCCATTTAGCAGTATCTACTGTAATTTTTACAGTTTGAAAATTGTTTAGTGTCAATCAAACCACATAAGAACTTGTTTATGTGTTTTTTTTTTATTGATGCTTTGTGTATTTCAATACATCTATTTTCCAAATTCAGTTCAGGCATATATCCCCTTCCCTTCCCCCCCATCCCCACCCCTACACATCCCGATCATCGCATTCTGCGCCCGTAATTTTCTGCATCTTTCTCTGTTTTTTTTGTTTTGTTTTGTTTTCATTTTTTTAACAATACGATGGATAATTTTTGAGACAAGTTCACTCTCTCATGTAAAACCACATTTGCGAGGCAGGTTGTGCCCAAACCCACAACCCAGTCGTCTAGGTTCCTGGGTAGCCACCTAGCATGCAGGGCGGGGGATTTGTATGTTCAACAAGCAGTTGATCAAATGAGTGTCCAGTTTATATTGTTGTAGTTTCACACACTTCTCACGCCACAATCGCAGCCTTCGTATCTATCTCGACGCCCCTTTCTTCTGCAGATTGTTCCCTAGGCTTAGAAAAGGGGCACAGGTGGGATGAGAAGCAAAACGTTTCTTTCTCTGGAGCTGTTGTCTGGTCTCTGTCAATTCTGGCTTTTTTCTTTCATTGGCTGCCAGCTTGTCCAGGTAACCCTTTCGATCCTACTAATAAGACATCGCAATAGTATAGATATAAGGGTTATGTTAAACAGTATATAATAGTCCTTTTGATCCTACTAATGAGCACACGCAATTAGATATATAGGTATTTAAGCAGTACTAATTGGTTTGGTAGGTTACTTTTGTAATAGAACCAGATATGGTATCGGTCTCATATGTGTATGCTAGTACCAATAACCAGTTGTAAATATTCTTGTGGAAGGGATGCATATTCAAAGAACAACAACAGAAAGATGCATCAGAAAACTGACTGAAATGGTGGTCCGGAAAGGGTGGAGGGGTGGGAGAGGGACAAGGGGTGTATATTCGATTGATGGCATATTTTAGACAGCGAATCCGACTCCTTATAAATATGACGCTGATGTTTCAATAGACAGCGAAGTTCCCATACGCACGTATTTCCCGAACCAGACTCTGTGCTACAGGATACATGTGGGATTTAGGACTTAGAAAGTCAAGCAATTGGTGTTCATTAAACAACATTCGGTTTTCAAGACTCCGATAAAAACGGGTAATAGGAGCGCATGCTGACAGTATACCTCTACAGTGGTGCAAGATAAGTAGCCTTAATCAACTGGAATGCTGTTGTTCCCGACATTACTGCTTCTAATTAAACACTGTATAACAATGTACTTATGGGCATGGTATCAAACCAACAATGTTCTACTATAATTTTGTGTCATACTTAGTAAATCACCTGTGGCTAATCTACTTTCACACATATTTAGGATGATTAATTTAAAACTAACAGTTTGTTTCCCAAGTAATCACCTACAGTAACCCAAAACAGCAGGCGGGAACTTGATGACAATCTTGCTTCTTATCTACCATATGAGATAATTATCAGTAAAACTTGCTTTTTTAGCTCAATGGGTCATAAATAACAACCTAAACTAACCAATAGGGCAATATAGTCAGATATGAAAACTTTTTTGGTCAAAAACACTTGGGCAATCCAATCTTAAAAACTAACATATGGAAGGTTTGTATGTTCCATCCAAGATCACAACTTAATGGTCTGCAAGAAAATGCAGCATATTGCTCGTGCATAGGATTCCAGAAGGTTTCAGCAGAAAGAAATATAGACTCCTCATAGGGCATTGACAGGGGAATGCACCATAATTGCTGAGACATCAAGCCCCCTCTCTGGATCCTACTTAGTAACAACGATTATATATATGAATCTAATAGAAGCTTAATCTTCTAGGTGCTGCAAAGGTTTTAATAATGAGAGACTTTCTTAATCCCCCCCAATAGAATAAGGAGAAATATATAGATGATGAGGATAGTTTCCAAGCTGTAGATTGGACGACAGCAGTGTTCATAGAGGTATTCTCTGAAATCGTGTAACGTGTTTCTTTCATTGACTAATAGAGATAGATCTGAAAAGGATTATTTCTATATATAGACCATTCTCTATTCAGAACCAAATATAATGCTAAAGTCTCCTTAAGCTATGCACTTAAGCAAAATATATTAATACTGGAGCTCTGACATCAACAATGGATTATTCTACCAAGGAGATTTTGGCCAGGGGATCCAAGCCCCCACAAAAGGTAAAGGCTCCTTGCCTCCAAACTGGGATATCTGCAGGAAGAGAGGCGATAAGGCCCTGCTGTTGAAGACCTAATATGAACATGGGAAAGATGTATGGAGACTGCACTTGCAAGTATACAGATGGTCTCTGGAATGCTAGAGAGTGTTACCAAAGGCCACTAACCCAATAAAGCAAATATAGGTCTCCTTGAGTCAAGCAAGACTCCTCCGTCAGCACCAGCTACACCTCACCTGCCTGGAAATACTGTGCAGTAGTGGCAGCCATATGTCTGTATATCCCAAATCTAATTGGCTATTAGCTCTCTCCTTGGAGGAATAACCCACCACTGATGCCACAAGCTTACATCCTCTAATGGTTAAGAGATCTTATAAAGCACACGAAGACCCTGTCATACTTAACAGAAGAAAATGTAATTCATAGATTAACATACCATCCAAACATCTGTGTCTATACCAAAGTAACCTACCATAACAATTAGTACTGTTTAAATACCTATATATCTTATTGTGTGTGCTTCATTAGTAGGATCGGAAGGCTATATATTATACTGTTTAAGAACTTGCTTATGTTTTTACCACCTGGTTCTAACAATCAAATAATTATTTAAAATGTATCTGAAAAGATGCAAGAACAAAATAAATGATTTCCAGAACTATTAGCTTTAATATACATGCTAGTCCATACTTTAGATGCCATTTAAAAGATCTGTATAGAACAATTTACCTGGCACACGATTAGTGCACATACATAATTTTTCAAACCAAATACAGGGCCAGATTCAAAAGAAAGGGCTTTCAAAGTGCTGTTGGGTTAAAATTCAGGAGTAATTTGATGTGCTTCATAAAATTTCTCTATTCATAGCTACACATAAATGATTCATGGCAAAATGTGTAGTTTAGTAAGTGTTTTGTGTTGTTTCTTTCACAAGGTATGCAATGACATCTGAGATTAATTGCCATTGTAAGCCCTGGTGACAAGACATCTGCAGCTGGCATCTTGTCCCTGCATTTAAATCACGAGGTTATCCCAGAAATCCTCTTCTTGAACACACACCCATATTCCCTCTACATCTGATTTATATTGCTTTTTGTCTTTTTCTTGCTGTTGTTATTGTCCTGTTAAAATGTCACTTCCCAAAGTACAGCATTAGACAGAGAATGGATTCCAGAAATGACATTTCAAAAATGCTGATATATTAGCATTTGATTTGGTTTGCTTTTATTCTCCACTTTTTCAAACATGGTAATGTATTGCCCCAAATACAATGGCAAGACAAAAGATATGGAAACTGGAAATAGAAAAGCTGAAGTTCATCACACAAGCAGGAAGTTTTCTTTATTTTTTAAATTTCAATATTAGTACTGTAGAGGCAGGACAATTATGAGGTCACTTCAAAATAAAGAAGAGACGGAATACATTACGGAAACATGTCCCTGATACTCCCTCTAAGTCATCCTGAGGATAAACATAGCATATTAGGACTTTTCTTGACCTTATCATATTTGAGTAGATATTAAGTGTGTATGTGTGTGTGTGTGTGTGTGTGTGTGTGTAAAATACCACATGACCCCATATATAATGCTATAAAGTCTGTATAACTGTATAATCTCCATTGTTCTGCCATTTTACATGAAGTTTCCCATAGCACCTGACCTTAACATTTTATAACAGAATTACCTTAGAACAATGAGAAACTGGAGAGGAAAATATGTGTGTATGTGTGTCTGCATGGGTGGTGGGTCGGTGGGTGAAACTTCCACTGGAACACTGGCAGTGCATCTTAGAATAAAAGATAGAGAATCAGGGTCCAGTCTCTGCATCAATATAAATGAACTATCACAAATGAAATCATATTCATTTGTGCAGACACAGGTCATATCTTACTGAAGCTAGTATGAAATAATAAAATCTGCCCCCAAACAACTTTCAAATACATGTAAGAATCAAAGATATTATATTTTCAGTAACATTTTGTTTTTAATTTTTCATTAACTAATTTAATTCAAGGTTCTCAGGCAGAGCCACTAAATTAATAAAAGTAAAGTTCTTCAGACTAAAAAGATATCTGGAAGATCAAAAGGAGTCAAAGTCCTTAGGAAGTGGCATACAACAACATCAGCCACTTAAAATATAGCAGTGTTAAAAATGTTAATGGAATGATAAATATTTAAATTTGACTTTTTGGTAAAACTGCTGAAAACGTAAAGCATAAAATTTCTCCCAAAATGTCTATAGTAAGAAAAATATGAGATAAACTGGTAGTAATAAAGATTGCCAGAGCCTAGAGTCTCATACAGTAACATGTAGCCACCATGAGTCTTGAAAGAATTGTAGTAACATTCACCACCACTACCACCACCATCACCACCACCACCACCACCAACAACAACAACAACAACAATAACAACAACAGCAACAAAATCCAATGAACAACTTTAAGTAACTGGTCATACTGAATTCTATTTAAGTGGTGATATTAATCTTATCTAAAAATTTCTCTGTCTAGAAAGCTTTGGAATTTTTTTTTTTTTTTTTGTAGGCTGAAGAGATGGCCTAGCGGTTAAGAGCGCCGACTGCTCTTGCAGAGGACCCGGGTTCGATTCCCAGCACCCACA
The DNA here is from genome assembly GCA_009823505.1 of Rhizomys pruinosus. NCBI lineage: Eukaryota > Metazoa > Chordata > Mammalia > Rodentia > Spalacidae > Rhizomys > Rhizomys pruinosus. Next base: position 207,309 of record VZQC01003433.1, read on the forward strand.
TGGTGGCTGAGAACCGTCTGTAACTCCAATTCCAGGAGAACTCCAGTTCCAGGGGAATCCAACACCCTCTTCTGACCTCCGCGGCATTGCATGACATGGGTGCACAGACCTACATGCAGACAGTACATTCGTACACATAAAATAAATAAATAAAATAAAAAAAAAATTAAACTCCAAATCCACAAGTCCATAATAACAACATCGAATACAGGACTATTCAAAATATATTTCCTTATGATAGTATTTCTGTGTGTTTTCCAACATGGAGTGACTTCTATTCAAATTCTCATTACCACTGTAAAAGTTTATGGACTCAGCATTGCCATTGTTCATGGAGCCAGAAAATGAGAAAGTACTATAATATCAAATTATGGTTAATTTTTTTTCTATAACAGTAACTACTAATATTATAGCTATGTGTCAGAAAAAGCAAATGAAACAATATCCAATGAAAGTTAAAAGCAACAATAGTTCATATATTGTTTCCCTTTTCAAATTATAATTTTTTAGGAAACAATTGACAAGAATGTCAATTTCTTTATTTTTTTTCTTTCACCTATAGGAAAAAGTGAAGGAATAAAATAGTGAAAATAAAAATACCAGTGAATATCTTTTTAAATTTTTATTCATTTCTTTTATTTAATGGATATGAATGTTTTGCCTGCAAGTATGTAAGTACACTCATGTCATGCAATGCCCAGAGACCAGTGGTTGCATGTGATTCCTTGTAACTGGAGTTAACTGATGGCTGTTAACTGATCTTTGGGTGCTGGGAAACAAACCCTGGTCCTCTTCAAGAGCATCCAGACAGTAGAGCCATGTCACCTACTCCCAGAACTCCTGGGTAATATACGTAGGGAGATGATCAATGCAAACGTTGGCCAATCTGGAGGCTTTTGGGTTTTTTGCTTTTCTGTTCATTTGTTTTTCATAAAAGTTATCCTTTTGACATATTTTCTTTGATAATTCTTTTTCATAAAATATTTCTATTCAATTCCAATTTGAGAATCTTACAGCACTGCTTCTCACATTACATTTCTAATTAAAATCCCAGTATGGTATTTATATAAACATGACCTAAATTTCATTATTTTTTTTTTGCATTTTTAATTCAGAACGATCTTTTAATGTCTGACTCAGAATAGTTTTGGGCTTGAGAAAAAAATGACCACTAGAACCAATCATGTGTGTTTTATTCCTGCATCTATAAATTAAACCTAAATAATATAGTCCAGGTTATGTATGGCTAAGAGAGTAAAGAATAATGATTTTGTGAATTTGAAAGTCTTTATTGTTTTTATAAGTATTGGTATGTCTAAGAGAAATAACACTTTCACTTTTGATTATGAAGTACACATTAAACAATGACCATGAACATATTCATAAATGATAAAGTATATAGAGCAAATTGTTAGTTATGATTCATGTTTTCATTGGCCACAGCAGGATAGTGGTCCTGGAGGATATGGGTAGAAATTTAGTCCTTTGATAATAGATGTAACTAATTATATAGTCACAGTATCAGAAACAGTGTTTCAAGAATAAATTTAGGAATATTGTGAGAAACTTATGTTTAATCCCAAAAGACTGGATAATAGTGGTATCTAGATCATGACACTGAACCCATGCTTTAAAAATTTAGAAAAAAAAAATTAACTCTAACTTTGTAACCAGACATATTTAGAATAGAGTGAGTTCCAGGACAGCTGGGACTACAGGGAGACCCTGTCTCAAAAAGACCAAAAAAAAAAAAAAAGAATAGAAATAATTAATAAATATTCTTGAAGGATTTAAAGAAGCATGGTAGCTAATACACATATTACCTGACATACCTAAACTCATGCTTTACATTTTTCAGTAGACATTGGCTAAAGATAATTTGTTTCCATCGGGTTATGTTATCACTACACATGATGTACCTCACAGTTGCAAAACTGGAGTGATGCTCAGACTTACTTTTCAATGTCTCAAACCCCAATGTTCAGAATAAATGGAAATGTTTACAGAATATTATTTTCTATGAAGCTCAAAGGATACTTTGAATTTGAGGATGAAATACAGCCTATAGTAACCAGATTCTCTCAGAGCAGAGACTCTTGTAAGTTTCACTATTTTTTTTAAAGAAATAGCTCTCAACGAATATTCCCTAATAGAAATGGACTGTCTGAATATGGAAGCCCGGCAAGCAGTAACAATTATTTTTCATTGTTTGAGGGTTCCTTGACATAGATTTGTCTTCAAGTGAAACATTATATGAAGAAGGGACACACAGTGAAGTACTGAAAGTCCATTAATAACTCAGAATCACCTGGGCATGTTGTCAGCAGGTTTACACCTCCTACAGACATTCTCACGCTGTGCCCTCAGAATCTCATAGCAAACTTCTGGGTCTTTGAATAATCCTAGTAACACAGTGTAAGCCTGGTTGGCAACTAATAGTGTAAGTAGTACAAAAGTTGGCTGTCCCGTGTCTAATATTACTCTAACAACCTAAGATATCATAGAAAGAAAAAGTTTTAAGACTTTCTAGTGCAAATTTCAGAGACAACATTTTATTTCAACTCTGCCAGTTAAATGGTATGTACAAATTCACAGTAGTTTTTAATGTTTAGAATAGTTTGCAAAGAACAACCAATGGGTTTTCTAGGAACAAATATGAATTATAAGTAACATGATATTTTGGGAGAGATTTATGTATGTGATCATTTCATAATAGACTCAACATTAAAATATGCAGAGACTGTGACTGTTCAATCTAGCACAATCATCCCTTTAGCTTTCTTTTCTTTCAGTGACGTTTTTTTTAGTAGTTTTAGGTTCCCAGGAATATCCAGAACATTTAGGGATTTCATAGATGCCTCTTATACATATTCACGCACAAACTCCCCAAACTTTAACATCCCAAGTGAGTTATTCCTTACAACTAACAAAGCTCCACTGACACAGTTATATCCTTCACAGTCCATAGTTCACCTTAGGCATGTGTGCACATTGGCTTTGTGTATTCTATGAGTATCTACAAATACGTAATCACTTGTATACAATATTTGAACATCAAAAGTGTATAGCACTGGCTCCTCAATTATTTTATGCTCTACATATTCCTGACTTTCTTCTCATTAGTCAGGCAGCCAGTGATGTTTACTTGTCTATTTATTGTTTATTTATTTATTTACTTTTGCTTTGCCAAGAGTTCTAAGTTCTGGGCTGGTGAAATGCACTCTTGTTAAAGACATATGTCATATAAGCTTGGTTACCTGAATTTGATCCTCAGAATCTAAGTAAATATGGAAGAATGAATTAACTCCAACAGTAATCCTTTTACCTCCCCATGAATACCATGACACATATGTGCTACACCAAATAAGCACACAGGCACACATGCAGTAATAATCATTATAATAACATAAATATTTTTAAATGAGTCATAACTTCTCTGCAATGTCATGTTTCTGAGATGCTGTAGTGTGCAGCTTGATACCTTAGTTTGTTAGATTTACATATTGTTACAGCTTAATAAAACTAATAATACAGACTCTGGCTGATGATTTGAGAAGTTTCAGTCCAGGCTTCCTTGGCCCCTTGTCCTGGCTCTAGAGGAAGGCATAATGGTAGCATAACATATGGGGGATGCTCACATTATTGTAGGCAGGAAGCAGTGAAAGAAAAAAGGGAGAGAGGAGGGCCAGGGCCAGAGTTAAAGTAATTCCTTCAAAGATACTACCCCACTCTCCGACTTTCCCTGAGTCCTCACTTCCTAAAACACCATTCATCTATGAACTCCTCAAAGCATTAATCCACTGCTAAAGACAGAGCTATAGCAATCTAATACCCTCTCAAAAAACTACCACAACCTAGAGACTAATCCTGCAACATGGAAGTCTACGAGAGCAAAACCAAAACAAATACTAATGTGTACTTGAATTTCTTCTTATCTTTTAATGGCTTGATACATCATCAGTGCAGGTGACAGATAATATTATGTTTAGTAGTTGTCCTAGTTTGCTTTGTGTTGCTGTGATGAAACACTCTGTCTGAAAGCAACAAAAGCGTTTATTGCATCTTACATTTTCAAGTAACAGTTTATCATTGAGGAAAATCAGGGCCTGAAGTTGAGGCAACCAGCTAGAGGCAGAGACTGCAGCAGAGATCAGGGATCAATGTTTTTCACTCCCTGGCTCCCTATTTCATGTTCAGCTCCCTTTCTTTTTTTAAATTTATTTCTTATTTTTACATGTATGAATGTACTGTCTGCATGTAGGTTTGTGCACCCGTGTCGTGCAATGCCGCGGAGGTCAGAAGAGGGTGTCGGATTCCCCTGGAACTGGAGTTAAAGACGGTTCTCAACCGCCATGTGGGTGCTGGGGGTCGAACCCAGGTCCTCTGCAAGAGCAGTCAGTGCTCTTAACCGCTAGGCCATCTCTCCAGCCCCTCAGCTCCATTTCTTATACAATCTAGGCCCACCTGACCTTTGATGGCACTTACAGTGTCCTGCACTCCCCCGCCCCCCAAAGTCGACCACAATCATGGAAAGTTCCCGCAGACACTCCCACAGGCATATCTGATGAAGCAATTTCCCCAATGGAAAGTCATCTTTCTAGGTGTTGCTGGTGTGTGTCATGTTGATAAATGTAGTACAGATCAAATTTAGGTCCTGTGCATAATAAGGAAACACTATATTACTAAATTATACCCAATTATAATAATAGTTCATCATCACATGAACATTTTCTTGTTTAATATTTTGACAATTATAAATAAGGCTTCAATAAACATCCATTTAAGAGATTCTTCTAAACATATATTTTCAGTTCATTTGAGTAAATAGTAAGGGATATCATGACTGGATTTTTTAGCAATAGAGTAGTCAGGTTTTCCAGAAACTACTGGTTATCTTTGTGAGTAGCTGCAATAAGTAGCATTTTCTTTGGAAAGAAACGAGGCTCTCTGATTACTCTTCCTCCTCACTAGCACTGGGTGTTTTCTGGATTCCAGATTTTAGCTCATCAAACAGGTGAGCAATGATATTGCATTGTGTTTTGCTTTTTTCCTACTAACTTATAATATACTTACCATCTTTAAATTATCTTTGGTGAGGTCCTTGCTAAAATCATCCATCCACGCTTTAATAGAGATATTTATTTTCTTGATGAGTTACAATATTTTTAATAAACTTTGGCCAGAAGTCATTTGCCCCCTGTTTCATGTGCATATGTTTTCTTCCAGGCTGTACAGTTATGCTCTTGACATTTTCTCTTAAAGAAATTACTTGGTTTTATTTTTATGAAGTCTAGCTTATAATTTATTTCTTTGGTAGTTTATGCCTTGTGTGTTAATTTCAGAAACTGTCATACCCAACATAACACTTGCTTTCCAATTTTATTACTTTAAAAATAATTTACAGGGCTGGAGAGATAGCCTAGCGGTTAAGAGCACCTACTGCTCTTGCAGAGGAACCAGGTTCAATCCCCAGCACCCACATGGTGGCTAAGAACAGTCTGTAACTCCAGTTCCAGGAGAACTCCAGTTCCAGGGGAATCCAAGACCTTCTTCTGACCTCCGTGGCATTGCATGATTCGGGTGCACAAACCTACATGCAGACAGTACATTCATACACATACAAAAATAAATTAAAAAATAAAAATAATTTACAGAAAGAACTATGGCACATTTTGAGCTAAAATTTTGAACATTAAGATTCATATTTGCAATATTTTTTCTTATGGATCTCCATGTCTCAATATCAAACTCACTTAAATATTTTGCCAAATATTAATCATTTTCAACTTGTTAGTAATTTGTGTCTTGCTGATTTATGTCCTTATCCTACCTAGATTTATTCATTTTACTGATCTTTTTTACAAAGAGCAAGCATTATTTTCAATGATTTTTTCTATACCATGTTCCCATTTTCTTAAAATTTTTTTTAATTTATTTATTTTTTATGTGTATGAATGTATTGTCTGCATGTAGGTCTGTGCACCCGTGTAAAGCAGCTCAAGTTCCAAACCTACCTAAGAAAGACATAAGAATCAAGAAGAAGTAAATGAAATTGAAAATGGGAACAGCCCCACCATGTTCCCATTTTCAATTTCATTTACTTCTTCTTGATTCTTATGTCTTTCTTAGGTAGGTTTGGAACTTGAGCTGCTTCTGCATGTGCATGCTGAGCATTCTGGTTTGAGCCTCACTGGGCCTTGTGCCTGCTGTCACTATTGCTGTGAGTGCATGTAAGTAATGGGCCAGCAGTCTGAAAACTCTATTTTTCTTATGGTTACCCACCACCTCTTACTCTTACAATGTTTTCACCCCATCTTCTCCACTAATCCCTGAACCTTGGAGGCAGAAGTTTGAAATAGGTATGCTATTCAGAGGGTAACACTCTGCAGGTTCCTATTCTTTGTAGGTCAGTTATGGTTTTCTGTAGCATATGCCAAAGAGTGGTAAAATCAGATCATACAGCAGTTTTTGTTGTAGGTAAGTTCTCCATACCAATTTTCATACCGGTTATAACAATTTGCAATCCCACCAGGAGCAGATGAGTTTCAAAGTGGAATTTAATAGACAATGTATCATCGTAACAAAAATTATAATGATTTTTATGTCCATGCTTGTGAATTTAAATTTATCTTAAATATAAAAAATATATATTCTTAGGATGCAGTAAAAATGAAACTAAAATGCACATGATATGATAATATACTGACAATGAAGTCCATGTGTGCAGAAACTGTAGACTACATGCTTGATCATATGTGTCAGTTGGGTGCATGCACTGACCCCTTAATGTCTGTCTGATGAAAATGAAAGAATCTGACTATAGATTCAAGAATGTTTAACCACAAAGACACATTCTGACCATCAGGAGACACAGCAATAAAGGTAAAATTACAATATCTTTCATGCCATAATATATAAGTCCCTGCCTATTTAAGAGACATAGCTGTACAAACATAACTTCAGTTTTCCTTACCTATTCCGTATGTAATTCCTTGACTAACCAGACTCAGGAACCAAATTTTTAAATAAATATTTTATTTGTATGTGTCCCAGACATCGATTCCCTACCTACCTCTTTTCTATATAACATATTTGGGCTTCTAAAACTATCTAAAGATGAAGCTGTAGTTAAGGTAATATCTTTATTTTTAAGATTTAACCTGTTTTTTTTTTTATATTTTTATTGAATTTGGAAAAATTTAATCCACTCAAATTTGGGCATTTTCAGACCTTATCCCTTAACTGTAGCTCTTTCATAGCCCTCTGCCAGATTTCATGACTATGTCATAGATGTTAAGGTCTACTGAGTCAAGCTTGTGTCCCTAAATGTCCTTCAGTTGAGCCCATCCCCTGGAGCCTGGTTAACCTGTCTAGCATCACACCATTGAAGACAGTCAACTGTCCCACTCCCCTCACTTGTTTTTTGGCAGTAGTTCCTCAGTTATGGTAGGGATTTCTTACCCAAATATCCATGTTTAGGCTAGAATTGTGTCTGGCCTGAGCTTCATGAGTCTTGTGTATGCTGTTACAATATTGCAATAAGGCATGGGTATAATTTCCCAGCTGTCTTAAAAGCTGTTTCTTTGTGGTCATCAACCACCTCTGGTTCTGTCAATCTTTCCACCCCCTCTTCCACAATGGTCCCTGAGTCCTCAATGGCAGTGGTTTGATATAGGTATTAAGTGTCTTCTATTCAAGAAAATACACACTCTATAGTCGCTTATTTCTTGTCCTTTGGCCAGTTGTGACATTCTCCATTGATCACCATCTGTCGCATTAGGAAGCTTTGTTGGTGAAAATTTAAAGATGCAATAACATTAATTTGGCCCCCATTCTGGTTCTGCGGTGTTCCCTGAGCCTTAGGTTTAAGATTGCATTGTATATGTGTGACTCAGGGCTGGGCACCTCATCAATACTTATTTTGTATATTCAGGCAGTATTTACAATGTCTGCATATATTTGAAAAAGTATTTTTGATGAGAGGTGAGAGGTAGACTTTTCTGTAAATATAATCACACAAATAAGAAAACTTTAAGAAATTATATTGACCTAAGGGTGTCACAAGAGTAAGCTTCTCTTATATATACTGTATATATTATATACAGTATATATACCAAATTATATACAATATATATACCAAATTATATACTGTAATATATATATAGTATAAGTATATTATTATGTTAATCAATATTGTTACAGTATATTATTTACTCAATTTGAATGAACTTCAAGTCCACATTAGACAACTGTTAATTATATCCAAAATAAAACTGGAAATAGTGCATGAGTAGTGATTATTTGCTGATATGAACTTTGCTGTTATTCAGTGACTTTGCAGCTGACTGGGGTTGTTGATTGGTTTTCTCCCTTGGTAGTTTGTAAGTATCTTCTGGTATAATGGGAGCTCATCTTCAGCAGCAAGGCAGGTTCCAATTAAGTTCCAACTTGATTGCAATGAGTTCTGTGTCCAAATTATGAACCATCTTCAGCAATAGGGACTTATCATCAAATGTGCAAGTTCCAGAACACAATTAAGGGCTGGAGTTCAAAAACACTCTTTAAATTTCATGAAGCTCAAGAGTTTGGTGCATGTATGTTCATAACTATAATGTATTTTTTTGGTCATCATTTTTCACAGTTTAATCATATAATGGAATTACCTTCTTTCTATCTACTAAGTAGTTTTAGTTTTAAGGCAATGCTTGCTTGATTTATTTGTACCATTTGACTGGAATATTTTTTCAATTTTTCACCCTAAAGTAGTGTCAATCCTTGAAGGTCAGATGAGTTTCATATAGACAATAAAAAGAAGGATTTCCTTTGTTTTTTTATCACTTTAATGCATTTTTATTTTTTTTACAGTATTCAAAACTGTGCATACATCATTCCACAATAAGTCAAAATTTGAGAAATTCTGAAAAAAATATAACGTTGTTTCTTAATACGTTTGAGTTCACATTTAAGAGAACTAGATGTGTAATTTACATTCTTGTTTTTTTTCTTAGACTATGACTACAATGTCTTCCATCCATATATGGTAATTACAAATGTGTGAATTAAGTGGTAGAGCAATTCTAGAGCGCCATTTAAAGAGGATAGTTCCACATTGGAAAACCACATTTGCTTTCAAGATCAATAGAATAATAATATTATAAAGTTGCTCCAGCTTTGCCCTGCCAACTGGGGATTTGGTGTAGCATCCACAAAATGAGAGAAACATTCGCTTTTTTTTTTTTTTTATGGGACGTGGTTACTTCACTTAGTATAACTGCATCGATTTCCATCCATTTTCCTGCAAAGCTCATGATATCATCTTTCTTTACTGCTGCATAGAACTCCACTGTGTAGGCGTACCACATTTTTGTTATCCAGTCATCTGTTGAGGGGCATTTGGGTTGGTTCCAACTCTTTACTATTATGAAGAGAGCTGCAATAAATAAAATTATGCATGTATCTTTGTAGTAGGATGTGTCTTGTGGGTATATACACAGGAGTGGTGTGGCTGGGTCAGGTGGTAGGCTCAGGTTGAGATTTTAAGTGTTCTCCACACTGCTTTCCATAGTGGTTGGACCAGTTTACATTCCCACCAGCAGTGGATGAGTGTTCCCCTTTCCCTACAACCTCTCAAGCATTTGGTGTCTTTTGTTTTCTTGAACTTGGCTAATCTTATTGGAGTGAGGTGATATCTTAGTGTTCTTTTAATTTGCATAAATTTGCATTTCCTTAATTGTTAATGATGTTGAACACTTTTTTTTTGTTTTTTTGTTTTAATTTTTTTTTATTTATTTCTGTATGTGTATGAATGTACTGTCTGCATGCAAGTTTGTGCACCTGTGTCAGGCAATGCCGCAGAGATCAGAATAGGGTGTCAGATTCCTCTGGAACTGGAGTTCTCCTGGAATTGGAGTTTCAGATGGTTCTCAGCTGCCATGTGGGTGCTGGGGATCGAACCCGGGTCCTCTGCAAGAGCGGTCGGTGCTCTTAACCTCTAGGCTATCTCTGCAGCCCTGAACACGTTTTTAAGATGTTTCTCAGCCATCTTTACTTCCTTACTCCTGAAGTCTCTGTTCAGCTCTTTATTCCATATTTTCTTCTTTGTTTTTTAAGTAGCTTATATATTCTGGATGTTAATGCTTTGTCAGATGTATCAGTGGTGAAGGTTTCTTCCCACTCTATGGGTTTTCTCTTCACTTGCTTGTTTCTTTAGCTGTACAAAAGCTTTTGAATTTGATGCGATCCCACTTGTCAGCTGTTGTCCTTATTTCCTGTGCAGCTGCTGTTTGATTTAGAAAGTCTTTTCCTACACCTATGTCTTGTAGGTTGCTGCTGACATTTTTCTTCTATCACCTTCAGGGTTTCAGGTTTTAGGTTTTTAGGTTGAGATCTTTGATCCACTTGGAGTTTATTTTTGTACAGGGTGAGAGGTAGGGGTTTAATTTTGTTCTTCTACAAATGGTGATCCAGTTTTGCAGCACCGTTTGCTGAAGATGCTATCTTTCCACCATTGAGGTTTTTTGGCCCCTTTGTCAAATATGAGGTGGCTGAAGTTATATGAGCTCAAGTTTGGATCTTCAGTTTTGTTCCACTGGTCAATGGTTCTGTTTTTCTGCCAGTAACAGGCTCTCTTTAAGACTGTAGCCCTGTAATATAGCTTGAAGTCTGGTAATGTAATCCTCCCAGTGTTTCACTTTTTCACTCAGGATTGCTTTAGCTATTAGAGGTTTTTTTTTCCCATATGAATTTAAGGATTTTTTTTCTAAGTCTGTGAAAAGGCTTATGGGGATTTTGATTGGCATTGCATTGAATCTGTATATTAATTTGGGTACAATGGGCATTTTTACTATATTAATTTTTCTAATCCATGGGCATGGGAGGTCTTTTAATATTTGATGTCATTTTCAATGTCCTTCAGGGTTTTAAAATTTTTGTTGTAGAGGTCTCTGGTGTCATTGCTTAGGTTTATTCCTAGGTATTTTAAGGTTTTGAGGCTACTATGATTGGGAAGGTCTCCTTATATTCCTTCTCCAGTTGCTTATTGTTGGTGTAAAGGAAAGCTACTGATGATTATTTAGGTTTATTTTGTATCCCACCACTTTACTGAAACTTTTGATAATTTCTAAGAGTTTTCTGGTGGAGTTTTAACATCCTTTAGGTAAACTAGCATATCATCTGTGAAAAAGGATCGTTTTACTTCCTCTTTTCCAATTAGTACTACTTTAATTTTGCTTTCTTACCTTATTGCCCTAGCAAGCATTTCAAGCACTATATTGAAGAGGAGTGGCAATGGTGGACAGCCTTGCTGTGTTCCTGCCTTTAAGGGGAATGTTTCCAACTTTTCTCCATTTAGGATGATGTTGGCTGTGAGTTTCTTGTATATGGCTTTGATTGCATTGAGGAATGATCCCTCCAGTCCAATTCCATCTAAGACTTTAAGCATGAAGGGATGCTGGATTTTGTCAAAAGCTTTTTCTGCATCAATTGAGATGATTGTATGGTTTTTGTCTTTAAGTCCATTTATGTGTTTTATGATATTTATTGATTTACATATGTTGAACCATCTCTGCATCTCTGGTATGAATCCAAATTGGTCATGATGGATGATCTTTCTGATGTCTGTATAAATACAAAAGTATAAAAATTATCCCAGGCATTCTATCAGAGCACAGTGCAATAAAGCTCAATATTAACACCAAGGTAAGCCCTACTAACTATAAGAATACATGGAGACTAAAGAACATAATCCTGAACAATGAGTGGGTCAATGATGAAATAAAGAATGAAATAAAAGAATTCCTAGAACTAAACAAAAATGACAACACAACACAACAAAATCTGTGGGATACACTAAAGTCAGTCTTAAGAGGGAAATTTATACCTCTAAGTGCCACATTAAAGAAAACAGAAAGAGAACAAATAAACAATCTAACACTGCAGCTAAAAACACTTGAAAGGCAGCAACAAATGAACTGTAAACCCAACAGACAGGAAGAAATAACAAAAATCACAGCAGAGATCAATGAAATAGAAGCAAAAAAAAAATTCAAAAAAAAAATCAATGAATCCTAAAGCTGGTTCTTTAAAAAGATAAACAAAATAGGCAGACTTCTAGCCCAGTTAACCAAAAGAAAGAAAGAGCAACTCCAAATCAATAGCATCTGTGATGAAAGGGGAAACATCACAACAGATAAAGAAAAGATCCAGACAATCATATAAGACTACTTCAAAAACCAATACTCTACTGAATTTGAAAACCTGAGAAATGGATGAATACCTGAAATCCTGGGATTCGTCAATGCTTAGCCAAGAAGAGATTGACAGCTTAAAATACCCATAATACTTGAGGAAATTGAAGATGTAATAAAAAGCCGACTAAAAAAATCCCAGGCCAGGAGGGTTACACAGCAGAATTCTATAAAACATGTAAAGAGGTTTTACAACCATTACTACTCAAACTTTTCAGAAGTATACAGACAAGAGGGAAATCTCACAAACTCCTTCTATGAAGCCAGCATCACTCTAATACCAAACCAGGCAACAACACAAACAAGAAAGAAAACTATAGACCCATATCATTGATGAACACAGATGCAAAAATTCTCAACAAAATACTTGCAAATGGCACACACGATTGGCTTTGTTAATCCATTATATTTCACTTTTTTTTTGACAGAGGAGTTAAGGCTATTGATATGTAAGTTACCTTTGAAAGATTACTGCCATTATATTTTCTGTTTGTGACCTTTGTCATGTTTCTGTGATTTTACCTTGTTCCATTTTTTTTTTTCTGTAACATTTTGCATATGGTCATTCCTTTCTTCCATCCCTTGTATTGCTTCAAGTATTATCTGGAAGCCATACTTGGTGAACATGATTTGTATTTCAACTTATATATATCAATGCTTCTTTCTTCTTCAACTATGAAAGGCAGTTTTTATGTGAAAAGTATTCTGGGTTGGCATCTATGTTTATTTAGAACTTGGAAAACGTTTATCAGGGTTCTTCTGGCTACAGTTTGCATTAAAACTCAGATATTTAGATGGGTTTTCTTTTATGTATGACTTGTAGTTTTTATTTCTTTTGCAGCTTTCAGTGCCCTCTCTTTGTTCTGTACTTTTATAGTTTTTGCTATGACATGGCATGTGGAGTTTCTCTTTTAGTATTAGCTATTTGATGGTATGTGTGTTTCTTGTATTTGTGTACATATATCTACCCTTACTGTAGGGAAATTTCTTTAATAATTCTCTTTAACTTTTTCTCAGCCCCACTGACCTGAGTTCTTCTCCTTCCTCTATGCCTATGATTCATATATTTGGTATATTGCTAGATAATAAAAAATAATCCATATATTTGGTCTATCACATTTCCTGTATATTCTATTCCTATTTATTTTTCATGTTCTTTGATTGCACAGTCTAATTCTTAAAATATATCCTAATCTTGATATTCAGTTTTCAATATGATTTGTTTCACTTGTGAGGATTTCCCCTATTATTTCATATTTGTTTACTGAGTTTATATTTTCATTTCAATCTTCATTTCAGCATGTTTTCTTCAGTATTTCTATTTTTTGAATTCATGTTTCAAAACCTGAATTTGTAATTGCTTGTTGACTTTTGTCAAAGGCCTTTTCTGCATCCTTTGAGATGACCTTGTGATTTCTGTCTTGAGGCCATTTTTGTGATTTATTACTTGTAATGATTTACATATGTTGAAACATCCCTGCATCTCTGGAATAAAGCCAACTTGAACAGGGTGGATGATCTTTTTGATGTGAGTCTTACACCGTTTGTAAATATTTTGTTCGGAAGTTTTAAATCTATGTTAAGAATATGTTTCTATAGATTTCTATTTTTAGTTGTTTCATTACTTGGTTTTGGTACTAGAGTGATGCTGGTTTCTCTTTTTGAATAATTTAAATATTCTTAGATATATATCTTCTTAAAATGTCTGGTAGAATTCTTCTAAAAATACATTTGGGCTTGGGCTATTTTTAATAGAGTATTTTTATTGATGATTTGTTTATTTCATACAACATTTTTCAGTCCAATTTATACATATTCCCTTTCCATGCCCCTCACCCCACCCCAGTTCATATGGATACTTCCATATATGTCCTGCATCTTTCTCTCAGTTTATTTAAAATTTTTCTCTGCCGAGGATTATTTTGGGGGGCAGAATTTAACTGTAACAGTCACTTCTTTACCCAGTCCTTATGTTGTTGTTCCCTACCATTTTTTTATTGATGCTTTGTGTATTTCATACATCATTTTCCAATTCAGTTCAGGCATATTTCCTTTTCCCTTCCCCCCACCGCACCCCACCCCATCCTAGATCATGCATTCTGTCATAACTGTCCTGCATCTTTCTCTCAGTATTTTTTTTTCATTTTTTAGCAATAAGTGATAATTTATGAGTACAAGCATCCTTCATGTAAAACCAATTTGCAGGCAGTTGTGCCCAAATCCACACAGCCAATGGGTCCCACCATCTAGCAGGGGGTCTTTTATGTTCAATCAAGTTGATCAAATGAGTGTCCAGTCTATATTGCTATAGTTGCATTCTACCACGCCCCCTCTTCCACAGATTGTTCTTTAGACTTAGAAAAGGGGCACAGGTGGATGAGAAGCAAAACAGTCTACTTTCTCTGGAGCTGTTGTCTTGGACTCTGGTCAATTCTGGCTGTTTCCTTTCATGGGCTGACAGTTTGTCCAGGAATAACCTTTCAATCCTACTAATGAAGCACAAGCAATTAGATATATAGGTATTTAAACAGTACTAATAGTTAAGGTAGGTTACTTTGGTATAGACACAGATGTTTGGATGGTATGTTATCCATGAAATACATTTTTTTCTGTTAAATATGAGAGGATCTTACTGTGGCTTATAACATCTCCTAACCATTAGAGGATGTAAGCTTGTGGCATCAGCCATGGGTTATTCCTCCAAGAAGAGAGCCAATCGCCAATTAGATCTGGGATATACAGGCATATGGCTGCCTCTGCTGCACAGTATTTCCAGGCAGGTGAGGTGTATCTGGTGCTGATGGAAGAGTCTTGATTGACTCAACGAGACCCATATTTGCTTTTATTGCTTCAAAATATGCCTATGTAGACATCACATATATACCAAAATTATGACCTCTGAAAATAAACTGTATGTTAATTACAAAATATGTTAAGGAATTCACCTTTCCCCTTTAATTTTATATTATTCTAAAATATGAATATATACCTTCCACCCATATATGGTTATTACAATGTCTGACAATAAGTGGAAAGTTAATTGTAGAGCCCTTTATGAGATTCACATTATAACAGCACAGTTGCTTTCAGATAAAAACAAATGTAACAATAACATTGCTCAGCCTGCCTTTCAGCCAGTGGTGGTAGCGTGGGCTATTTTAAGTTGAGTTAAGCTGTTGATCTCTTCCTGGTTTAGCTTTGGTGATTCTCATGAGTTTAGATATTCATCCAATTTTTTGGCTGGAGAGAGGCAGAGGGAAGTCTTGGCTCTGGATTCTGAAGAAATCTAAATCTTTGGTAAAGAGGAGGGTCAGTCCTTGACCTCCTTGAAATGTGGAGTAGCCCTGGGCATATAGACCTCAGTATCTCTCTGTAAGGTAGTGTTCAGTCACTCATTAACCAAACTGCCAGTGCTCGCTCTCGGGGAAAACCTGAGTGTAGGTAACCACTAGCATATTGCTGCTGTCTCACCTCTGGATCATGCCTAAGGGATTGGCTTCAACTAACCCTGTAGAAGATAGTACCATGAATGCTGCAAATCAAAAGCAAGATTGTCAGAAGACAGCAGAAATACAGCCACTTTGTGTAGTGGAGGCTGGAATACTCTTCTTCAGGCACTTCACTAAAGACAACAGCAGTAATATACCTATTAAATGTGAATCATGAAATATTATATGAAGATAACATACAGTTTATATACAGCATATATATATTATATATGCATATGTTAAAACAATACAGATTGAAGGGAACAACCACAAAGGAACAGGGACAGGAAACCTGAAACAGTAAAGTTCCCCAAAGAAAAATAATACTCTGCTTTGAAAAAACTTTGAAAATAATCAGAAAAAGATATAGGGCAGGAATGCATGAACTTGGGTGGGGTGAGGGGCATGGAAGACAAGATGAGTCTAGATTGGACTGAGAAACAATGTATGAAATGCACATAACTTCAAAAAAGTGATTAAAAAAAGAAAAACATAACTTCAAAAAAATGATTTAAAAAAAAGAAAAACAGGAAGGAGGGGCTAAGAAAATTGGGGTTTCTCAGGCTGTATTGGAGGCAAGGTACAGTGGGTCGGATTAGATTTACCAGAGAAGAAGGCTAGTTTTAGAAGTGGAAAGCCTGTGAAGGCTTTAACAAACTAGACTGAAAAATTAGGCTCCTCTGTGTGTAGTGAATCAGGACAAACTGCAGGTCTGGACCAATAGGATAGCCCAATGATCTGTGATGGTAAGAGCAAAAGTGAGCCTCTGCCCAACTTCAGAAGTCTGGGATGTGGGGTGGGAGAAGAACTGTAAGTGTTTGATGATACAGATATTTCTATCTTAACAAATCCACTGTATGAACTTGAAAAGAAGATAGTATTTGCTGGTGTTGTATTAAGTGGTCCATGGATGCCTGTGTTATCATTAATTTGCTCAGTTCAGTTCTTTGCTCCCCAATTTTCTGCCTTCAGGATCTTTTCATTTCTATTGAGAGATGTTATATTTAAGCTATAACAATGGATTTGAATAACTGTATGCTCTGATGTTAGCCAAATAGTCACTGATAGTTGTTATAGCTTTTTGACAAGTTAGGTTGATTAGGTGTTCTGTCTTTATCACTAAATAAGTAAATTAAGATTTCCTTTATCTCAATCTAGGGTAGCTATACTTACTTTGTTTTGATTAAAATTTACATGCTATTTCCTCATTTATTATCTTTAATTTGAACTTTGTTTTAAATTTATGTGTGTATTTTTATTACATGTATAGAAGCTCACCATGTGTGCCATGCTTACAGAGGTGAAAAGTAAGTCTTGGATCCTCTAGCACTAGAGTGACAAGTGGTTGTAAGCCATCATGTGGGTGCTGAGAAACAAACCCAGGACAACTGCAAGAGTGGCTAGGGTCCTTAATTTTTGATTGATCTCTCAAACGCCTGGCATATGTTTTTAATGAGAGTTTATTTATTTATTTATTTATTTATTAGTCTTTTCGAGACAGGGTCTCCCTGTAGCCCCAGTTATCCTGGAACTCACTCTGTAGGCCAGGCTGGCCTTGAACTCACAAAGATCCACCTGCCTCTGCCTCCCAAGTGCTAGGATTAAAGGTGTGCACCACCACGCCCGGCCTGAGGGGAACTTTTATTTATTAGTCTTTTCGAGACAGGGTCTCCCTGTAGCCCCAGTTATCCTGGAACTCACTCTGTAGGCCAGGCTGGCCTTGAACTCACAAAGATCCACCTGCCTCTGCCTCCCAAGTGCTAGGATTAAAGGTGTGCACCACCACGCCCGGCCTGAGAGTTTATTTTTAAAGACATACTTTTTATCTTACTGTTATGCTCTTAGAAAATATTTGTTCATCTGCACTAACATTTGAAATGGCTTGATGAATTCAATTTCTGCTGCACTATTCACTGTCTTCTACTTGTTGCCCTTGGTCTTTGTACTTGCCATCTGTATCTATCATCTATCTATCATTCATCCATCATCTATCTATCTATCTATCTATCTATATCTATCTATCTATCTATCTATCTATCTATCTATCATCTATCTATCTTGCCTTGTATTTTGGCTTGAGAGGTTTGAATCTAGTATTTTATGTGATTACATTTTCTTGCTTAGTATATCAGTTATCTGACTGTCTTTGTTGTGATGATACTACATATTGCAACATATATTACAACTAATCCAACCACCACCCATTTTAAACAGTCATACCAATTCTGGTGTGACAATAATACTGAAACCTTCTTGAGTTTCTCTTTCCATTGTTTCATTTTTATATTAGCATATACAAGTCAAACAATTTTGACAAACTTTGTTGCTGTTATTTTGAACAAATTATCTGTTAATCAAATAACAAAGAAAAAAATTGTTTTCTTTTATAGTTCAACTATTACTTCTGTGATACTTGTACTCTACGTAGACATGAGTTCCTGACTGCTGCCACTCCCTTCTCTCTGAAGAATCTCTGGGGCATTTCCAGTAGGTAATTTCTAGTAGCAAAAATTCAAATTTATCTCCCAAAGAGCTTCTTTGAATTCAGTAGAGTATAAACTGATATGCCTTTGGGTATGAATTTTTTTTTCTTTTTAACTATTTTATGATTTATTTTGTTTTTAAGTGTGTTTATATAAATGTCTGTGTATGAGTATGTGTATGAATTCGTGTGTCTTCAGAGTCCAGAAGAGGACACTGGATAGATACCCTAGGACTAGAGGTATGGGCTATTTGGAACCACAAGTTGTGGGTTCTGAGAATCAAACTAGGAACCTCTGCAAGAAAAATACATGCTCTGAACCACCACTCAGCCCCTAACTATTGTTTTTAATCATGGTATCTGCTTTATATTTTCTATAATTTGATTTTCTTTTTTGCTGTGCCTTTATTTATGTATTTATTTATTTATAATTTCCTTGCTTATTTTGCACTTTTGCTAAAGTCTCTGGAATGTGGGGGCGGGGGAGGGGACCTTCCAATTCTATGATATATTTGGTGCTTCTGGACTGCAAGTTTCATAAGTTGTTCAGGACTTTGTTGTAGTGGCTATTTGGTTTTAAATTGCTTCTTCCTCTTAACTGAATCATATTGTCTAGATAAAGCTACTGTTGAATATTTCCTTTCTCAAATCTGGAAAGCTAGATTAAGCAGGAGTTGAGTCACTTTTCCTAAGTCAATTGAATTCTGGAAAATGATACCCCACCCTACTACTAGCCACTTCAGTTTTGGTTAACTAGTTTCTCCTGAAAACAGGGATAGGTAATAAAAGAGTTGGAGGGCTACACAAATAGCTAATTAAGTAAAGTGCTTGTCCTGCAAGTGTGAGGACCTGATTTTATATACACATTACTCTTTAAGTTTGGCACAGTGGAGTACATCTGTGATTTTACTGCTACTATAGCAGCATGAAAGACAGACATAGGAGGACCTCCAATATTTCCCAGGACAGACTTCCCAACACTGACAATGGTGAGAAACCCAAAGGTGGAAGGTGGGGAAAAACACCTGTAGTCATTTCATATTCACACAAATTCCCTGTTGTGCTCAAACCCATAACAACATTCCATATATATATATATATATAGTATATATATATATTGAAATGTATAACATACTCAAACATGAATGCATTTTTTTCTGTCAGTGCACAGCTTTTTTATTACAAGAGACAAGGATACATGTGGGTGCAAAACTTCAGCAGAGAATTTGAGGGCAGGGTTAACAGAAGGTGACGTGACTTGGGGGGTGCTTCCTTTGGAACTGCTGCAAGGTCACAGGTGATTTTCTCCATGGATTCTGCAAGGGTAAAGAAACTGCTGTTTATTGCTCAAGGGAGGCTGAGGCTTAGAGACAGAAACTGAGAACAAAAGCCAGGTTATGACTTAAGATAGAGTGAGCCACACTGCTACTCTCCTCAGAAGGAGGTTTGTGGGGTTGTGCAGCTGTGCTCGATATGTTTGTCAATACTGGTGTCTCACAAAATTTTCATATATTTCAAAATAAGATAGTGGGTAAAAAGTGCCTAAATATGATACTTTAAATGTGATTGTAAAAAATAGAGGAAATACTACCTATTTTATAAGGACAACATATACCCTGAGATTGTACCTGACAGCTGACACCTGGATGAAGGAGGCAAAATCACTTTTCTTTGGAGGTGTGGCTGCTGGTAGGTGATCCAGCCCTAGGGCATGGTCCCACACCCATGCACTTCTGCTCAGCACCCCCTGAACTGTGGTATTGCTGGTAATAATCATAAAAGAGGACATGAAGTCAGGAGTGAGACAGGTTGGATGGTGCTGTTGTGGGTTGGAGGGAGATAATGGGAAGCGGATATGATAAAAAGTACATGGTATACATAAATGGAAATTTCAAAGTATAATTAAAATTGAATTAAAAAATAAAAATAAAGAAAATGGGAAAAACTAATTTTATAAATAATTTCATTTGATTTTGAGACATTCATTTAGAACAGAACATCCTCCTCGACAGGTTACCTAATGTCCCCCTTGACATTCTTATTCCTTGGGGTGTAGATGAAGGTGTTCAGTCTAGGCATCAGCCATGAATTTGGACTGGTCCCTTGAGATGGAGGAGGGAGTGCTAAAGGTACATGTTAATTCCTGGACCATAGAGTAAGGAAACTACAATGAGATGAGAGGAACAAATGCTGAAGGTCCTCTTCTTTCCCTTTGAAGATTTGATCCTAGCACAACACATCCAATGCAAATACAAAAAGCAAAAATTATGCATAAAGGAACACCCAATATTAAAATACATGCTGTTAGGTTCATATTGAGAGGAGACCCAGCATGCAAGAGACTAAACAGGACTCTGATAAAGATAACTTGTGTTTTATTTTAGGGCATGGGGCTGGTGTCTGTCTCAGAAACAGAACAGCCAGCAGCAATATGGCTGCTGTGGCAGAGTTTTTCAGAGATCCATAAGGAAGTAGGCAATAGTGTGTGGGCAATAGGGTGGGGAAGCTCTAGTAAAGTGGGCAATAGTGGATGGGCAATAGAGTGTGGGCAATTTAAGAAAGTAGGCAATGGGGTACAAGTGCTTTGTGGTCAGTACAAGGAAGAACAACTTGAGAAAAGCAAGGTATTTTTCTCTTTCACAGCAGGCCAAGTGAGGCTACAGTGACATTTTCCCAGAGTGTAGGATATTGGTCAAGAGTGGCCACTTCTCAGGATTTCCAGGTCCAAGTTGACTGCAGTTTTACACATGCCACTGAAAGTGCCAGATCATTTGCCTTTCTCTCTACAAGCAGTCTTTATCAGAGCTGGAGTCTCACACAGTAAGTAATCCAGTGTGTTGACTCCAAAAAAAAAAGCATTATGATGTGTTTAAAATGGTTTATTGATCCCCTTTTACCCAGTCTAATTATGGAGGGAAGCTAGATTTACTCAGAGGGGCTGCATATATTCCTTAACATGACATGTAACATATGTTCCACAGGCATACCAATTTTGGTCATAAAGTTTATGAAGGATCATTTCAACCAGATGAATGGATTGCTATGGAAAAGAGAATATTAAATGATGGCCTTTTAGTTGTGGTCTATTACCTAGTTGTAAAATAAGGAAAATAGCTTACAAACCACTTCCATTTTTTTAGTCTTTCTTTTCCCTGAATCATCTGTCTGCATTCTCATGGTATTAACCTTTTTTGTTTTGTTTTGTTTGTTTTGATCTTGTTTTGTTTTTTGTTTTAATTTTTATTTATTTATTTATTTTTATTTATTTTTTATGTATATGAATGTACTGTCTGCATGCAGGTTTGTACACCTGTGTTGTGCAATGCCGCAGAGATCAGAAGAGGGAGTCGATTCCCCTGGAACTGGAGATAAAGACGGTTCTCAGCCGCCATGTTGGTGCTGGGAATTGAACCCCGGTCCTCTGCAAGAGCAGTCAGCACTCTTAACCGCTAGGCCATCTCTCCAGCCCCTTGTTTATTTTTTATGTGTATGAATGTACTGTCTGCATGCAGGTCCGTGTGCATGTGCTGTGCAATGCCATGGGGATCAGAAGAGGGCGTTGGATTCCCCTGAGACTGGAGTCAAAGGCCGTTCTCAGCCGCCACAAGTGTGATGGGGATCAAACCTAGTTCCTCTGCAAGAGCAGTTGGTGCTCTTAACCACTAGGCCAGCTATCCAGCCCCACCTTTTGGGTTTTAAATAGAATTTAACATATATAGCCAAAATTTTCCGTGACATGCATATAAGATTAGTGGAAATTCTTGGGTAATGAGTTTAAATCCATTACTCAAGAGTTTCTGTTACCTAGGTTGGAGCATAGTGTTTCATACATCAAAAAAAGGAAGAATGACATATATAAATATTTAGAAGTCAAACGTAGAATGTAGCATTAACTTTTACTTTATTTTGACTTGTGTTCCAACTACATTTTATGAACTAGGAGAAAGTCATGGCTAATATTTTCATTAAAAATGAAGGCAAAAATATTGAGAACCCTGTCACATCAACAACTATGAATTCATGCAGTGAGTCAAGTGCTCCCCGTAATGACTGGGTTAGTGTTAGTGACTAAAAGACAGTGTTGTGCCCTTTTTATGTTCTTTCAAAGTGGTACTATGCAGGGATGGATATTAGCACCTTCCATTATACAAAACAGTGGTATAATGCCAATGAAAGAATCTTCATCAGACTCTCTCAAGGAGATAAACATGGATATATTTTTATGTTGCGTTGGGTGGATGTGTGTTGCTTTTTGTTGTTGTTGTTCCACATTGAATCTTTGTGCATTTCATGCAAAATGCCTCAATCATCTTTCTATTCAACTCCCACATCATTCAGAACCTCCATATCCCACCCACCTAGATTTCACACATTTTGTCATATTTGTTAATGCTTATTGAATCCAGTTAGTGTGCCCAGACATCATTCTGTGCAAGTCCATTCACTTTGAAAGAACACAAAAATGACATAAAATTGTATTTTAGTCACCAACACTAATCCAAGTTCATCCTCTAGCAGTAATTAGCTACAAATGGTTCTTTGGTTAAACTTGGAACCTGCTGCCCGTTCCCCCAGTTCTATGCTGGGTTTTTATCTACTTGAGTTTGAGTGGGTCTTGTGCATACTGATACCAATGCTATAAGTTCATATGAGCAGGTACCCTGGAGCTTATAAGTTCTAATTCTATATGGTCATACACCTCCTCCCCTGAGTTTTACAATTTTTCCACACCCTGAGTGGGTGAAGTTTAATATAGGAGTCTCATCCAAGAACCTATACTCTGAAGACCCTTTAGATATTTGTTTAAGACAAAGTCTGTGGGTCATTTCTATTGTCTGATGTTCCTTTAATCATGTATGGCCTCAATCCACACAATATTATTCCCCTCCCAGAACCAGGCTGATCGTCCCACAGGACTGTGAGCTTCAAGACTGTCTCCTGCCTGCAGACCTAGAGTCTCTAGGCTTATCACTGGCAAGGAGTGGGAGGAGACCACAAGAAATTTACCCAATGGAAAAGAAAGACAGACTCAGAGAAAGTCCTGGAGATTAACTCTCTCATTTATTCATGCCAACAGTGTGTTTATAAACCAAAAGTTACTGTGCTCTGGGAAAGGAAGTGGGGGGCAGATGGAAGGGAAGGGCGAGTCACCTTGGCTCCTACCAGGGGCTGCAGAGCTCCTGTTTTTGCAACTGATAAACTAGAGGTGTGACATTTTGCTCAATATTTCAAGGGAAGAGGCCATCAGGTTCTGGAACTTTGCTGAGATAGGCAAGGGGTGAAAACACTGCAATATCCCAGAACTTCCGAGCTATAGATGACTCACAGAGACAACTGAATGCCCACAGAGATATCAGATAACTCCTGCAGGTTCTGTGGGACTGGTCTTACAGGTTCTTGCCTCAAGCCAGGCAAAGTTTCATTCCTAGAAAGGTCCTTTGATTCCCAACTAACTCTGACTGGCCTGGAACTCACCATATAGAGCAGACTAGACTAGAGCTCATAGACATCACCTTCTTTTGACTCTAGAGTGCTAAAATTAAAGGCATGTCCCCAGCCTAAGATAGACATGTTTTTATTTTCTTGAAATCACTTGGTTTCTTGAGGACATTTTATGGCCATGAGCTCCTAACACTGTTATAGTGTTTGTTTTCCACACCAGATACACAAAGATGAATTTAGTTGTTTCTAGCCCTTGTGATTGAAGTTATCCCAGAAATATTAAATGACACTTGTTGGCATTAGATTAATGATAACACTTATTTTTTATTTCATTCTGACACCTTGAGAATGCTATGTAACTTGGTTTCTAGCATACTCCACTAAAGTAACAACTCCACTAAGAGAACACTATCATACAAAATACACAGTGACCAAAATATATTATTTGTACCTCATAAGCAGTTCTTAACTGAATGGATTACTCTGTTCTTCTTCAAGCTCATATTCTTCCACGTCAGAATTCTGAAAACCTCAATTTCCCAAGGCTGTATGGGTAGGAAGCTTACATGAAATGAAAAAGAGCATGTGATCCAACTAGGGAACAGCCCATGGCTAGAAGTCACTTCTATTTGAACTTAATGTTCTGGAGCTTATTAACATAAACATGCTAACATACAAGCTGAGAATTGCTGTGTGTCTATTGTGTTAAAGGCAGAAAACTAGAGCTGGTGAAATGTCTCAGCACTTACTAGCACCAGCTCCTCTTGCAGAGGACCCAAGTTTGATTTCCAGCACATGCCTTTCAAATATGCTATCTGTAACTCCAATTACAGGAGATCCAACACCCTGTTCTGAACTCTGTGGACATTCCACTACTCAGGTGCACTTGCATGCACACAGGAAATACACTCATAAACATAAAATAAAAATAAATAATAAATAAAATATTCTTTTTAAAAAGAGATAACTTAGATTTGACAAAGACTAATGTATCCATGCAAGAAATAGTAATCATCTACATTGAACTATTTAGGAAGGGGTAGAATACTCAGCATTCCATACACCTAACCACAGAGTTATCTCCATGTCTATGAGAACTGGTTATAATTTTACTTACTCTAAACATGTTATATTTCAGACCTACAAAAGATGTTTTTTGGTCTTTTTGAGGCAGGGTCTCCCTTGTAGCCTCAGCTGTCCTGGAACTCGCTCTGTAGACCAGGCTGGCCTTGAACTCACAAAGATCTGCCTGTCTCTGCCTCCTGAGTGGAGTGCTAGGATTAAAGGCGTGCACCACCACGCCCAGCAAGACCTACAAAACATTTTTTAAAACTTCTCTAGTGCATGGATTCACATCGACAGACATCTGGAACACAAATGTGGCAGTATAGGCCTTAACATATGTGACACAATGCATAAATTACAGTGGTTAGGTATGGTGAGTGCAGATAGGAGAGCCAGTCAAAATATAATCAAGATATGTTGTATGGAAGTTGAAAAATTCAATTAAAAATAAGAAATATGCAATGAAAAATCATGTAAGGTTTTATCAGAGAAGTTGAAGAGTGTGCACAGATGGCTTTCATGGAAAGAGTCTTTGTCTACAGTGTACTACCATTGGCTTTTCATCAAAGCGAAGACATTGATTACACAAGTGTCTAAACAAGACCATCATTGAATTAGGATCACTGTTGACATAAAACTTTTTGTTAGTGGTGGAAAGATATTAATATGTTTCATTCTAAGCTTTATAAAAGAACTATTTTTCACGGAGAGCACAATTTTTTAAAGTACTCTCAATAATAAGGTTCAATTTCTGTCATTTTCAACCTTTGTATTCTTGAAATCAAAGATCCCTTAATGTACATAGCTTGAATTTTTAATTTTAATATTTTGTCTAAAAATAGTTATTAAATATCACAAATGCAGCAAAGAGATAAAACAGCATTAAGAAAATCCTGGTGATTTACTTTAAGATATTTCATAGGGCACAAGCACAGCTATGATGGTGAGTGCTTCAATCTGGCCTCCTATCACAGCTGTGAAAATTAGTTCATTTGCTGAAGAGCGCTGTTTTTCACAGGAAGTTTCTCAGTGGTATGTTCGCATCCATCCCTAAATATATAGAAAATAAGGTTATCTTGCCATTTATTGGATGGCTGTAATATTTCCTGCTGTTTTAAGAAGAAAAAAATGAGTATACCTTTCATATCCACAAATGAAAATATGGTAAAATGAACAAAGAGCTGACAAAGAAATACTATGATTCTTTTACATAGAAGAGAATGCTTATATTGTGATAGGAAAGAAACTCTCCAGAGGTGCAGCTCAGTGAGGACATTTTAAATGGGTTTTTATTCAGAAGCAAGGGCTGTTGAAAGAACACTTCTTCAGAAACGCAATTGAAACTTACATGGGATAAATGTACACTGTGTCTTAGAAAGGAATATCTGATAAAGGAAGCTTATTACCCAGAAAACAAAAAGCACAATGCAGTCCCCGAGTGCTCGCTTTTTAATAATAGATCTTAAGTCCAGTTCTTCAAACAATATCTCCAAAAAGTAAGACACTTCTTAAATAAAGATATTATAAAAATCATTTCAGGAAAAGAGAATATATTTTCTAAGAACAAAATTGTCCTCTGATTTTCATTCCACTCCTGATTTATTTCACAATTCTGAGATTTTTCATGTTGCATGGAATTCATATGCAAATGCTATCTGTCCATGCAGTCAGGCTTTAGAAAATATGAATTTTTAAAATAAGGTATTTTATTCATGTCTTTATTTTTCCTGTAATTGTGGAATAAAAATGTGTATTTTTCATTTTATTTATTATCTTGGAATCACTTTGACATATAGAGAAACAAGCAATTCAGAACCTGAAACAAGAAACAGAAGTCTTAATGAGTACTGAATTTACCTGATTTTTTTTCTCCTATGCAGTGAGCAAATTACTTTTATTCTAAAACTAAACCATTTATTTATATAATTGGAATTTTCTGATTAACTGAATAATTTTATGTGACTAATACATCTATTTTTAATTTTATGCTACAGATGGGCAACAGAGATGTGGCTTAAATACGCTTTTTTTTTTTTTTTTTTTTTGTCTTTTTCCAGACAGGGTCTCCCTGTAAACCCCAGCTGTCCTGGAACTCCCTCTGTGACCAAGCTGGCCTTGAACTCACAAAAGACCACCTGTCCTATGCCTCATGAGTGCTAGGATTAAAGGTGTCTGCCACACCTGGACATAATATGCTTCTTGGAGAAGCAGGTATGGGAGGAGCGGAGAGGGGGGGAAGAGATGAGAGCGATGGAGAGAGAGACGAGACGAGAGGAGAGAGAGAGAGGAGAGAGGAGGCGGGAGAGAGAGAGGAGAGGAGAGAACGAAGACTCTGCAGTTACCACCAAAGTAAAGATGACATTTCCATGCCTAATATCTATCAAAATTTTTGCTGCTTGCTACTGTCTCCTAGAAGAAATTCTGTTGTCATATTGCTTTGCTTCCTGGGAAGTGACAAAACTGTATCTTGATATTTATAACTCTAGACAGGAACTAATGAAAATATCTCCATGATTTGTCACTGATCTATGAGATTTGTATATTCATAATGCCTATAATTCTTCCTAAAATAGTAATGTAAACATTCAAATGAGGACGCTAAAGTCTAGGGATAGAAAATGAAACTCCACTACTTTCTTTGTGGAGAGTCTTCAATAGTGCCCATATTGTGTGGACCAATTTAAGATCGATAGGGATTGCTCCAGACATTCTATAAATCAAAACTTTGCAATGAAAAATGCACCATGGGACTTCACTCTGTCTGAGAATACATTCTCTGGCCTCTGTCTGACTAAATATTGATGGAAAAGTTGTATGAGAAATGGTACCAAGGACTTTATTACTCAGTAAGGGATGAGCTCTTATATAATGCCAAAATACAATTAACAATTTAACAAAAATCTGTTTATCACATATATCAACTTTCACACTTACTGATTTCCACTTTTTAAATTCCTAAGAATTTAATTATTTGAGAGCTCCACTTTCTTAAAATCTTAACACCCAAATTTGGGAAAGTGGTAGCTCTGAAAAATCAGAGTAGGCAGCTGCAGTGTTTCCAGTAGAAAATTAGCCTCTCTACACAGGATTCTATTTTTCTCCCTCCAGCTGACCACGGAAATGAGCCCAAGGAAATCCTGCAAAGAGAAACTGACAATGCCAAAAACCTGCCCCACAGTGCCCAAAAATGGTTTTACACAAAATGTTTGCTATGTTTTTCAGTACAACATTTGTTTTCCGTTTTTGTTTTTGTTTCTTGGTCTTTTTGAGACAGGTTCTCTCTGAAACTCCGGATGTCCTGGAACTCGCTATGTAGACTATATAAACCAGACTGGCTTTGAGGGATAGCACGGACTTTAAAGGCTAACGCTAACAACCAAAAATAGAGATGGACAACAGAGATTGAGACGCTAAAATATGGCTTTCTTTTCTGTATGTATTCTTTCTTTCTTGAGCTTATTTCGATTGTCCTTTTTTTGCTTTATTTGTTCTTCTATTCGTTTTCTTTCTTTTTTGTTGACTTCTTTCGTTATTGTCTCTCTTTTTTCTGTCTTTCTTGTTACTTTCAGATTCTTTTGTTCTTGTGCTCTTTGCTTTCTTCTTTCTTCTTTTTCTTTTTTCTTTCTCCTTTGTTACTTTTTTTTCTCCTTTCTTTCTCTTTTTCCCTTCTCTTCTTTCTTTTTCTTCTTTCATATTCTTCTTCCTTCTTCTCCACCTCTCTCCTATCTATCCTCCCTTTGTCTGTCTGTCTGTCTTGTTGTCTGTCAGTCTTTCTGAGACAGGGTCTCCTGTAGCTCCACAGCTGTCTGCAACTCTCTATGACTAGACAGGTTCTGACCTTGAATCCTCACAGACGATCTGCCTGCCTTCTGGCCTCCGAAACCAACTAGCGACTACAATCCTGGGTTGCCCCTGCCACTGTAACTCCCACTTTGTTTTAAAACTTAATCAGTGAATTCTCTTCAACCTCTTCAAGGAGTAACAGGATGGAACGGGAAGGCATTTGCTCCAAGCTACCCTAATGTATTTTCCACTAAAATAATTTTTCTTTAATGCAGTAATGACAGAATTGGTGAGATTTTGGACTGCAGCATTATTATGAAGTGTGCCTTATGAGCATGCATTAGGAAGAGTTTTATGCACATATTTTTTAAATATTAGTAAAAGAAAATTGTTTTGTGCAAACACTTTAAATCCTTGCTAATATTAGATTTGTTTTACCTGAACCATCATTTGGAATCCAGTTATATAATGAAAATGAAATCACTTTAGATGAGGAAATAGAAATGACATTATGATGAGTTGCTTTAAGGGTTTGTGGGCAAAGTTTATGTAACAATGATTCCATTTATTTTTGGGCAAATATCTAGAATAAAATGAACCTATGTAGACAATTCACATTCCAAAATTAAATACACAGAGATTCACTTCTCTCTCCATAAATTGTTAATCTTTGAAATTATTTGATATCACTTTGGTCCTCTGTATTGCATCGGATTCTCCATTTTTGATAGAAAGGAAAGTTTTTAACTTCCATATTAATATCTTTAAAACATACTAAGCTCATTTTATAGGCACGCTTTAAAGATAGAGAGAATTAATGTTAATGACTTCTGCTTATAGTCTATTACTTACAGGGGGTGGAATAAATATTGTGTGATTTATATTACAATTTGTGAATGAAAAGTTTAATGTAAACGTTTTAACTTTTGTGTCCCTTCTTTACTTGTTAGATCCTATTATTTGGAAACTCCCTCCCCAATTCCAATGAGGCCTGTTTTATTGTGACATGTGTCTATCCTGAAGATGGCACAAGTTATGAAAGATTGCGCGTGTGGTGGTCAAACATTACTCTGGAAATTTCTAGCAACTGTTTTGCGATGATATTCTAATATTTAAAGTCAAGAGTGAGCTGGCTTTTAACCTTGTTAATGTGGTCGGATGGGATTAATTCTCGACCAATCTGAGACAATTGAAATAGAATTTATTTGTTCATCGATTCCCAGAACTCAGAGTGTCTGTCTTTGATAATTAAGTATGCGATTACCTGACTTAAGATTCAAACCTGAAATAACAGACATTTATACTTAAATGTCTATACCAGGATTCCCTCTAGATTTCCAGCTAAAGTTCTTTCTCTGCGGATAAAGGGATATGTTAGTTTCCATTGTCATATGAGCAGATTTCTCTATAGCCACACCACACGAGCACACACCACCCAACACCACCACAAACACACACAAAGCACACACACACACCACACAACACAACCCACCACCACACCACTACATAGATATATATATATAGTACTCATGCTATATTGCCATTGTACCTATATTGCATAATGCTAATATAACTGTTCTATGGGACTAAACACAAATGAGCTAAAAAGTGCTTTTGTAAATGTGGAAAATACAGAACTTGATCTATATCACAACCAATTTGGAGTTATCCATGTAAGAAATCTGGGGATTAAATTGGCTCGTTAGTGAGTAGTAACCTTAGAATTTAAAATAAGCGCCATTAAAAAACCTTCACAACACATGAAAAGACCATGAGGAAAAGTCGAAATAATTAGACTAGTGGAAAGCTCTAAGTTCTCATTTCTGATCATAAATATCATCCTTTTATTTTCTGTCCATTTTCACTGAGAACTGCCCAGATGTTAGTTATGAGATGGATTAAAAAGTCTAAGACTAATACAAAACCCGTGGTCTAAAGTAAGAAAAATCACTAGATGGTGGGAAAAGAATACATTTCTATCATTTACTAGCTTAAAGGGAAAAACTGAAAATCTGAGGAATAAAATAAAACAAAAGCTTCCCTCAGCCAGATGTCATCCTACTCACCCACTCTCCATAAAGAAAGCTTATCTAACTTCTCAGGAAACATTTTATGGTTCCATCAAGTTGACCTTTATTTTTATAGACCAGCATCTGGTGATGGAGTATTCCTGCAAGGTCCGCAAAGGTTGTTTTTAAGCAGACATTACTTTATTTTTGAGAAGTGTGGAGCTTTATAATACTGGGCTGGATTATAGGTATTCAAATATATTATCTCTTTTGAATTATGTTTTTGAAATGCTTTAGAGCCATCCTTTATTTATCTGTCCTGATGTGGGAAATTATGAAAACTCCTCTGTGCCTTCAGAATATCCTTCTTATAAGCTCTTTGAAAGATTATTTCAAGTTGCATATCAAAGTGTCTTTCACTGAGATATTTTTTAAGATGATGATTATTGAGCATTGTTAATTAGAGGGCATTTCATTGGAAACTTATGTTAAAGTTTTAAATGAATTTCAATTTAAAAATACTTTCCCACATTTAAGATAATCCCTATTTAAAATATAAAACAGACAAAAATTACTTCTTTAAAAATTCTCTGTCTTGAAAATAAACATGGAATATGATCTATGCAGTCTGTGGATGTTGATGGAATTGTTCATAGATAATCATTTCAATAAATATCTTTTAAATATCTGCTCTGTATAAACTGTTGTACAAGAATTATGAAAATTGATACCATACCCATCACTAGGTGATGTGTAAGTGTATATGTATAATAATTGTATTAATCAGGAATCTTTTAATTTTCAAAAGTTAGAGATTTACTCAAATCAATTGAGCTCCTCATTAATTCCAGAGTTTTTCTAGAATGATTGATTCCTTAATATTCTTCCTTGCACTGTTAGAAAAATAAAATTATTCATTAAATTTGAAGCAAAGACCAAACTTTTAACTGTACCTAAAATTCCCTTCATTATCTTAGCATATGTGTATATAATGTTCCTTTTTTATTTTTATATTGATTATGGAACTACACATCCTTTAGCTACCAGTCGGGCATTATGTATTGAAAAGATCATGTGTCCTTTCTTAGGCAAAAAAGCCAAGCAGTCCATTTTCCCTTTCTCTCAAATCCATAGTAATAACATAGTACTCGTACATTTTAGTGCTTGACTAATATTGTGGGGAGCGTTAAGCCCTTACCTTCCTGAATACTGGCCCATTTCTTGGGATGTATTTGTAATTGAAAGTGTCTAATATCCAACAGCTACTCAGTGGTTATTTGAATTAACAGAAAATTCAATTAATCATTAATTAACTTATGCAGAGAAATAACTGCTGAAAACTTAGGTGATTACATTTAAGTGAGAGATAAATAGTGAGAGAGAGACAGAGAGGGAGATAATGAAAGACAGAGAAACTCATTCTTAAGATTCTTGTTTCATATTCCTGTGCAAAGGCTCAAAGGCTTAAATTTTTCTTCTAATTAACAAAATATGGAGAATGCTGATTTCTATATTCATCCTAAGAAGAAACATATGATAATTCTGCATTTGGATCAGTGAGTTAAAAGATCAGAAAGAAAAAAAAAGATAAAAGTGAGTGAGAAACACACATCTGTCTTAACTTTCATGCCTACTTTTGTTTCTCTATCTTCAAATAGAAGTGGCTTTCCAAAGGAGAGGAACTCCTTAGGATGACAGATTTAAGTAAGACCACTTTCCCATTCCTTGTCAACCAAGTAATGCTGCTTTATAGTGGCATGTGTTCAGAAATAGAGGTAACTTTTACTTCCTTTAAGATACTGCACTATGTGAAGCTGTGATGACACAAAATATGAAGGAATATTGTCCTCTTGGATCTCTAACAGTTTTCTCTGGAAACAAGCAAAATACTAGATTTCATTAATTGAAAAACAACTTCTGAGAAAGCACTGTTTCAATGCATGTAAGTTAAACATATGGACACTTATGTCTTAGCAACATATGTGAAATATAAATATGTGTAAAATTTGAAACTATAAAATCTTCATTAATGTTCCATCCTCTAATTCTACTTCTCAAGGTGAATTAAGGTCTTCTTAACAGAACACTTAATCACAACCTGATCTGTTATAAATGTATGTACTAATATTTTCAAATTCAGGTGGATTTCCATCTCCTGAAAACAAAATTCAATATGATCATTAGTTTTTACATGAGTATGTTAACAAAATGTTTCATCAAACTGAACAAATTTTTGTTTCATGAAAATAATATTCCCTCCTTCAAGTTAAGATTTATTAGGGTAATAATGATTCATCTAAAAATTAAATGTCCAATATTATAATGAAGGCATTAAAGTTATAAATCATTGTGTTGGCAGCTTTGTCTATGTTAGAAAAGTTGTGACGGCTAATCTGGACTGTCATGCTGATGGGATTTCTAATAATCATGAAAACTGGCTTCTGGATGTGTCGATGAAGGTGTTTCTAGACAGGGTTAGCAGAAGAGGGGAAAGACCTAGCATGTGCATGAGAGGTATCATCCAAAGAGCAGGGCACCTGCACTAAATAAACAAGAAAATGTAAGCTGAGCACAAGCTTTCATAGCTCTTTGCTCCTATACTAGAGCTACAACCCCCACCCCAATCAATAAAAATCTCAAACTGCGACCCCAGAAATCCTTCTTTCTTGAAGTTGTTTTTGTCATGTGGAATGTCATGTCAATGAGAAAATTAATTAATACAAACAGTAGGTGACCAATCATGTGACACTGGCAGTAGCTATAAAGTGATCTAGATAATTGAAGCTTTTATTTAGCAGTTCAGTCTAGGGCAGATGAACTTTAGCATGCCTGCTGTGAGAGTGATGTAAGTTGCTGGAATATGGTACATAGGAGTCAGGAAAACACTTCAGAAATTGTTTGGCTTCTGACTGGGGGGAAGGGCATTAAAAAATGTGAAAAAGGGCTGGCTACACTTTGGTAAGTAAATTTGGCAGCCTGATATAATGTAAATTATGTCGTACTCATAAAAATGAAAATAATGAAGAAAAATGAGCTTCTGAAAGAAACATATTTCCGAAATTTAGTTATCATAGTAAATGATTTGGTATTGAAAATGTCAAGATGAAAATTATCTTTGGGGGGCTGGAGAGATGGCCTAGCTCTTGCAGAGGAACAGGGTTCGATCCCCAGCACCCACATGGTGGCTGAGAACCGTCCAAAACTCTGATTCCAGGAGAACATCAGTTCCAGGGGAATCCAACGCCCTCTTCTGACTTCCAGGGCACTGCATGACACAGGTGCACAAACCTACATACAGACAGTACATTCATACACATAAAATAAATAAAATTAAAAAAATAGAAAATTATCTTTGAATTTTCATTCCAATTTTTATTTCAGAAGAGAAAACAAATTTTCTTTATAGAGAGTGTACACAAACTAGCCTAGAGAAAATTATTTAACCAAATTTAAGTTAATTTCACTTATACAGTCTCAAAGTATATGACTTGTAGATTAATTGGTAATGAAATAATTATATTATGTAAATATTTACTATGATGACAAATATTTTTAAATAATTTATCAAATATTTACATGGAAATAACATTTTCGAGATTTATTAGATAACTGTATTAGTCACTTTTCTGTTGCTGTGATTAAAACCACCATGAGCAAGGGAACTTATAAAAGGAAGAGTTTATTTGAGCTTACGAATGAAGGTTCCAGGGAATCAAACTCCATTGTGGCAGTAAGCATGGTGGCGGGGGCTGGAGCAGCAAGCTGAGGGTCACATCTCGCAATGAGCACAGGAAGGAGAGAGAGAGAGGGAGAGAGAGAGAGAGAGAAAGCAGAAGAGACGGAGAAATGAGAGCAGAGATGACTGGAGGCCGTAAGTCTTGTTAAACTCACTAAGCCTGCCCCCAATAACGTACTTCCTCCAGCACAGCATACCTTCTAAGACCTCCAAGAACAGTGCCACCAACTGGAGACAAAATGTCTAAATACTTAAAGCCTATGGGGGACATTCAAACCACCACATTGGCCAAATACAATTTTCTCTTTTTTAAAAATTTTAAACTCAGTGGTTGATATGATTGCAAGAGTCTTAATTTTCTGAAATAATTAGTAGATGTTAATAATACCTTTAATCATAGAAATACATAGGTGATACATTAAATATGAACAAAGACAAAAATTCAAACTCTTGAGTTATTTTGAAGTCACAAATTTATACACAATTCAAGTGACTGAAAGATTGCTGAGGTGACGTATCTATAGTTTTAACTGAAAATATAATTCTAAGGCTTAGAACCTCATATAATTACATGCAGCTTTAATAAGAGTGACAGCGGGGCTGGAGAGATGGCCTAGCGGGTTGAAGGGGCCGACCGCTCTTTAGAGAGAGACCCGGGTTCGAGTCCCCAGCACCACATGGCGGCTGAGAACCGTCTGAAGCTCCAATATCCAGGAGAACTCCAGTTCCGGGGAATCCGAGACCCTCTTCTGGACCTCCGCGGCGGTGCACGACACGGGTGCACAGACTTGCATGCAGACAGTACATTCATACACATACAAAAAAAAAATAAAATTTAAAAAAAAAGATGTGACAGAAGCCATTATAGGTAACTTTGTATAAAATGAGTTTGTACTAAAGCATTCCTAGTTCGTGAGTGAGGTTCTTCTCAGTTTATGTGTAGAAAGATAGATAGATAAATGATAGATAGATAGATAGATAGATAGATAGATAGATAGATATGATAGATAGAAGATAGATAGATAGATAGATAGATAGATAGATGATTACTTCCAAGTTGCTGAGGAGATGAGGCTAATTTTTATCATTATATTTATTTAAAGTATGTTATGCACACACTTGCATGCAGACAGTACATTCATACACATACAGAAATTAATAAAATTAATTAAAAAAATAAAATAAAGTATGTTATGTTTGTATACATACCTGTGAATTGAGGTTCTCAGCAAAACTGTTCATCTTCAAACTGGAATTTCTTCTGCAAGACTGAATAACTGATTAAGGATCTGGAGATTGTGGAAAGTCTGGAATGATGCAGGTCCAAAGCCTAATTACAACTTACCTCAGGCTACCTTTGGTCCCCAATTAGCCATTTCCTTGACCATCTCTGTTTTTTACCTAGTATCCTGTATTTAACAGATAAGAAATAAATAAAAAAAAAAAAACCCGTTCATTTAAGTTATTTAGTAGCAGACCAGCAGGTCCCACAAATCAAAAAGTAAGAAAATTGTCTTCAAGGTAGCATGCTGAAACCCATAGTAAAAAGTCCCTCTGTTTTGCCATGGCCTGTCTGCTGAATGTGTTCCCCAGTCTATTCTAAATGTGTCTTGATTTATTAGTTTCCATTGTTCTGTTACTATAAAAACCACAAACAACTTTCCATCTGGAAAATGGTTATTTGTGAAACCTAAATCTGTGTTTCTGGGCTATGGCCAATTGTATTTGTCTCCAGAATAAACTGTCTCTTACCTCTTTGAGTTGACAGTTGTGCTTCTGCATCAACATACCTGCCACAGCTGGCTTGGTGAGTTCAGAGAACAGACAACTTATAGGAGTGTGTTTCTACTCATGATGTGGGGTCCTGCAGGATCATAACTCAGGCATTCAGTCTTGAACAAGCACCCTTACTCCTTGCAGCCATCTCCTGCCTAGCCCAAGAAGTTTTTTTTTTTTTTTTTTTTTTTTTATTTAATTTTATTCACTACTCATTCTTGTCATTTAACAATCTATTCCTTCCCTTTCCGATTGTCCCTCACCCCACCTGAGTCCGCTGCACTGCTTTCCTATAATGTCCTGCATCCTTTTCTGAGTCTTCCGGAAGGTTATATTTTTTTTTTCAGTCTTTGCTGTTGTTCTCTCATTTATTGTTTTTTTTTTTTTATATATATATTATATATTATAATATATATATAAGATATATATATATGAATATATATTTAAATATATATAAATTTAAATAAATAATTAAAAAAAAAAAAAAAAAAATTAAAATATAAGTAAATATATATATATTTAATATATATATTTAAATATGTATTAAATATATGTTAAATATATATTTAAAATATATATATTTAGTTAATATTAAATAATATGTTTAAATTATAGATATTTAAATATGTTAGTTATAATAATGTGTGTGTGTTGTATTTAACTATATATGTGTGTGTGTGATATTTAAATATAGTATGTGCTGCATGTGTGCTTCATTAGTATATATACTCATATATGAGTATATATATATATATATACACACACACACACACACACACATATCACTTGAATTGGAGGATTTTTCCCTTAGAGAAGTTTTTAATGCAACAACTTCCAGCAGTGTGTTTAAGTCAAATAGGTAAAGCTCAGATTCTTTAAGATTTGAACAATGTCTCTCTGCCTGATGCAAAGACTTCCTAATGTTTTACTTCAGTATATTTAAGGAATTATTTACTGCATTTTCCTTTCTCAAAACAAACACATTTAACATGTGTTCAAAGATTAGACTCTCATTTTCAGAAATTTACCCATTGTTTATATCCTAAAAAATTATAACCTCAAAGGACAAAATTCTATTTAATGGTCAGTGTTAACATAAGTTTAACCTGAGCTGATATGAAAATAAAAATTGACTTATTACTGTCTGAAGTAAAATTTATGTTTTAAATATGTCTTTCTATTCATAGAAAAATGATTATTAAATGCCAAAGCTGTAAACATTTGGTGATTTGGGATAAGAGTCTCCTCCTTCTGGAGGAAATTCCAGCCAGTAATACTCATTAAAACCACAAAATTTCACACAATGCATTCAGGGATATTTCAGGAGTTTAATATTTGTATCTCTGAAAACTGTGTGTGAAACGCAGTCTCTAATATCTCACTTAACACAAATGTATTTCACACAACACATATGTATTTCACACAGCTGCTTTTGTGAACATTTAATTTCTGATACTGAAATCATGTAAACTCTTCCAAACCTGTTAAACTGATTTTAATTTGTTATTTTCCCTGATATGATTTGAAAAATACAATTAAATATTCAAAACTGAAAAGCTAAAACATCACAAAAGTATTTCCTTCGAACTGAAAATGAAAAAAAAGTGTAAAAATTATTTTGGGAGAAGTCATAATTAACACCTCCCTAGGGTTCAGTAGAGTGTTTCTTCAAATAATTAAAATGCATTTTCAAAAACTTAGAAATTTTATCACATGCTATTTGTACAGTCTGTTTTTTACCCACTATCTTGCCCTTGTAGGTTTATATTTTTTTTATAATGTCCTTGTTGAAAATCCCACTGCTTTCTTATTTGAGTGACCGTCCTGTTTAACTGATTTTGCTTAGCCAGATTCTTATGATTACTAAACTAGGGGATACAAAATCCAGAAAATTTAGAGAATTTTGTTGAGAAATGTCTTCCAATTTTTATGAATATTATTTCAATAGGGCGAGGCAGAAAAAAATATTCATGACTATTTAAATCATGACTAAAACATTTTAATTCCAAAAGAGTTGAAGCACTCTACAGTGGTTGTGTTAGTGCTACTGTGCATTTGTATTACAGCCATGTAATGAAACATATAAAAGTTATTTAAAAAACATTGACAGAATATGGGGCTGGAGAAATGGTTTAGCAGTTAACAGCACTGGCTACTCTTGCCAATTGAATCTATATTCAATTCCCAGCACCCACATGGAGGTTAACAACCATCTTAACTCCAGTTCCTGGGAATCTGACACCCTCTTCTGACCTCCACGGTCATGGCATGGCATGGCATGGTTGTATTACACATATGCAGACAACACAGTAATACACAGTAAAACAAAATAATTTTCATTGACAGAATGTATGCTATTTGATCATCTCTTGAGTATTTTGCATTAAGAAATTAATTATAAATTCTTACTTTAAGGATGCAGCGTAGAAATAGCAAATCATGTAAAAAGGCAATCTTTACCTCTTCCCAGGATTACGGCAGGAAAGTGAATTCCAGCTGTGGTCATTAAAGATTTGAATAAGTCAGTTATAACAGCCTGTTATTATTAAGAATTGCATAATATTTAGCCAAAACTATATACACTTAAAGGAATCTTGATCAGACACATATTATATTTTTTAAACTCAATTTTTGTAATAGCATTATTAGATAAAAACCTATGTTGATTGAATTGATGTGTCTTAGAACTTTGATTTTAGAAATATTAAGATTATATATCATTTTAAATCTCATCATTTATATATCTAAACTACCATACTCAATGCCAAATATATTCCCATTCTCACATCCTCACATCCTTCTAACAGTCTCTTACTTATTACTTAAATAACATGAGATGTAAATATCATATGATATAAGTACTTTTACCACGTCAATCTCCTGTTTATGACAAATTAGTATTTGATTTCACAAAAGCGAACACAAAGCAATTGCACAAATTAAGTGGAAGCCACAATTTCTTGGAGCAGCTAAGACTAAACTGCCATAAGCATTTTATCAGTATAATTTGAATTAATACTTTTTTGGGCAATGAAATATTTTTTACAGTCCAATTTGAATTACCTAAGATAAAAGCAACATATATTAAAATGTATTCACAAAAGTGTGAGAGTTTAAAATTTTCATCACATTTAAGTTGATAAGCAAATTCTCAGGACTCTTTGGGCTAAGCAGAAAATGGCTTAGTGGACTTAATTCTTGTCCCATTTTAGCACAGCACTTACCTCATTTTATGCAGGCAGGCTCCTGGATGAAATTGAAACTAAAGAATCCTCTCACCCGGCCTTCCACTGCATCCCTTCACGGGGTCCTCCGTCCTCAAGCACCACTTGGGCACCACTTGACCATCCAGCAGGTATCAACTGGGGTCTGGAAGAGAAGGAGTGAGGAAAGGACAAGAGACGCAAGAATGAGACAAGACAGTTCTGATCAAGTCTTGTTTTTTGTAGAAACAAGAGAATATATAGGGGCAGGGAAGGAGGAAACATTTCAGACAGCCAGACCCCAATGTTTACACAGTGGAAAGAATGTGCAGATACAGATCTTATCTCAGGGCAAACAATATGAGCTAACCAAACATCCTGTTGTGGCTAGGTATGATGGGCTCAAACTTCCTGTTGACGGACCCAATGAACCCTAAAAACTGCTTAGTGGAAAAACTGCCAGATGGATAAGCTTGCCGAGAGCCCCACAATTGTGAGTGGGAAGGTATTCTTATATCCTTCTCCACTTGTTTATTGTGGTGTTAAAAGTCCTACGGATTTTGCTGGTTATTTTGTAGCCGCACTTTACTAAAAGTCTTAATCATTTCTAGAAGTTTCTGGTGGAGTTTTTAGCATCCCTTGAGTAAAATATCATATCATCTGCAAAAGGGATGAGCTTAACTTCTTTCCTGATTAGTCCCTCCTTTAATTTCCTTTCTTGTTCTTATTGTCCTAAAAGTGTTTCAAGCACCATGTTAAAGAGGAGTGGCGATAAGGGCAGCCTTGCCAGGTTCCTCCTTTAAGGGGATAATTTTCTCCATTTAGGATGATGTTTCAGTGGGTTTGCTATATATGGCTTTGATCGTTGAGGAATGTTCCTTTCAGTGTATTCCCTCTAGGAATTTAAACATAGGAAGGGATGGCTGGATCTTTTCAAAGACTTTTTCTGCATCAATATGGGATGATTGTTTTGGTTTTTGTCTTTCAGTTCATTTATGTGCTTTATGATATTATTGATTTACATATGTTGAACCATCCCTGTATCTCTTGTAGAATCCAACTGAACATGTTGGATGATCTTTTGATTTGGTCTGTTACATTTGCAAGTATTCATTGAGAATTTTTGCATCATGTTCATTAGTAAGATGGGTCATATAGCTTTCTTTTGTGGCTGCATCTTTGCCTGTTTTTGGTTCTTGGAGTGATGCTGGCTTCATAGAAGGAGTTTGGGAGAATTCCTTCTGTTTGTATCCTTCTGAACAGTTGAGTAGCAATGGTTATCAGGATCTCTTTTAAATGTTTTGTAGAATTCTGCCATAAACCATATGAACTATGTTTTAGGTGGGAGGTTTTTAGTTACATCTTCAATTCTCAAATATTATGGGTCTGTTTAAATTGCAGTCTCTTCTTGGTTAGCTTTGTTGGTTCCCATGATACATTATTCATCCATTTTTTTTTTAGGTTTTTCAATTTAGTGGAGTATAGATTTTTGAAGTAATCCCATATGATTTACTGGATCATTTCTTTGTCTGATGTGATTTTCCCCTGTTCATCAAATTACTATGATTTGGAATCACTCTTTTTTTGGTTAACTGAGGCTAGAGTTCGTCTTTTTGTTTTTTTTTCAAAGAACCAACTTTTGTATGCATTGTTTATGGATTGTTTTCTTTGTTTCTATCTCATTGATTTCTGCTCTGATTTGTTATTTCTTCCTGTCTGTTGGGTTTGGGGTCACTTGTTGCTCTCCAGATTTTTAGCTGGAGTGTTAGATCATTACTTGTTTCCTCCTTTTTTTTTTAATGTGGGCACTTAGGGCTAACATTCCCTCTCAAGACTCTTTTAAATATCCCACAGACTGTTGTGTTGTAATTTCTTTTCTATCATTCCATGAATACTGTGTATTTCATTCTTTAGTTCTCCCTGACCCATTCATTATTTAGGATTGTGTTTTTTAGTCTCCATGCTTCTAGAGCTGGTGGACTTATTCTGGTGTCCATACTGAGCTTTATTGCACTTGGTCTTATAGAATGCATGAAATAAATTTCATTCCTTTGTATTGCTGAGGCTCTTTTGTGCCCCGAGTAGTGGTCATTTTGGAGGATGTTCCATGCGGTGCTGAGTAGAAATATATTCTCTGGGTTGATAGGAATATCTGTAATGTCTTGAGGTCATTTGGTGTATTGCATTTTCAGTTCGATGTCTTCTGTTTATTTTTGTCCAATTGATCTATCCAAGGAGCTCAGTGGGGTGTTGAAAGTCTCCACATTAGTGTGGTTAGGATAATATCTGTGTCTTGAGGTCCTGCAGAGTTGTGGTTATAAAGTTAGGACCACTAGAGTTTGGTGCACAGACATTTATGATTGTGAAATCTTCATGGTTTCATTGTTCCTTTGACAAGATTAATGACCCTATTTGTCCTTCTGATTAATTTTACTTTGGGATATATTTTGTCTGATATTAGAATAGCCACTCCAGCTTGTTTCTTAGTACCATTTGCTTGGAATATGTTTTCCCATCCTTTCACTCTAAGGTGGTGTCTGTCTTTGAAGGTGAGATGGGTTTCTTGTAGACAGCATATGGAAGGTTCAGTTTTAATCCATTCTCCCAGTTTATTGCCTTTTGGTTGGGAGTTTAGACCATTAGTATTAATGTTATTATTGAGGGATGTATGTTGCTTCCTTTTTATTTTTTTTTTGCTTGTTTTTTTTTTTTTTTTTTATATTTTGTTGCTTTCTCTCTTTATATGCTTAGGGATAGTTGCTTCTTCCTCTGTTCTTTGGGATTGCTTCAAGGATTTTTTGAACTGTTAGTTTGGTAACATGTATTATTCTTTTCTTTTTTTTTTTTTTTTTTTTTTTTTTTTTTATTTTTGTATGTGTATGAATGTACTGTCCTCATGCAGGGTCTGTGCACCCGTGGNAATTTATTTTGTAAGCCACTAGCGATCTAATCCCACAGGGAGGCTTTTTCCCCACCCGTTTGTGGTTCGTTTCCCCTTATTCCTTGCCTCTACATTGCACCTCACCTCTCTCATCACCTTAGGGTTTAAGGAGGATTTTTGTTACTTGTATTGTTTTAGGGAATGCATGGAATCTCTAATCTAATATTATATATATATATATATATAATATATCGCTAGAGGCGAAGAGCGAGCTAGCAGCTCGAGCGAGAGAATACTTTTTGTCTTCTCTTGTGTTACTGAGTATGTACCCCTCTCCACTTTTAGCTTCAGAAGATATTTTCTCTTCTCTCCCCATTTTTTTTTCAATTCAGTCAGGCATAGTCCCCTTCCCCCCCCCACCCCACCCCATCCCAAACTAGCATTCTGCAATACTTCTTTCTCCAATCTTTTCTCTCAGTCCTTTTTTTTTTAATGCTTAGGTAATCACATTTTTCCTCCCCCCTTTAATTTATTTACTCTAAAATACGATATATTCTTCACACCCATATACATTAATACAGAGTCTGAGTATAAAATTGGTGGGTGGATTAGACCTGTTTGAGAATTCTCAGTCATATACACATATGGTGCCCCTTCATATAAAGAATAATATTAAAATGGCATATTTTGCATTCAACTGGCCTTTGTGTCTGGGGATTGGTGTTTAGTATTCCCAAAT
The DNA here is from genome assembly GCA_009823505.1 of Rhizomys pruinosus. NCBI lineage: Eukaryota > Metazoa > Chordata > Mammalia > Rodentia > Spalacidae > Rhizomys > Rhizomys pruinosus. The sequence goes on from VZQC01003433.1 coordinate 250,158, forward strand.
GAGGGAAACCCATTCTTTCTCCTTTTGGTCTTTTCTGGGGTCTGTGTTCTTACTATCCATCAGATATGGCTTTCGAGCGTCCATCCATTTAACCCTGCAAAGTTCAAATGCCATTTTTTCTTTTTTTCTGAATTTACTGACTCCATTGGTAGATGTAACCAGATTATTATGTCATCCACCAAAATGTTGAGGGGCTTTATTGGGTTGGTTCCATGCTCGTTACTGTTGTAAAGAGAGTTGCAATAAACATGGACGTGCATGTATATCTGTGGCAGGTGAGGTGAGTCCTTTGGGTATAATACGAGAGTGGTAAAATGGGTCAGGTGATAGGCTCATTTTGGGAGCTTTAAGAAGGGTTCTTCCACACTGCTTTCCAGAGTGGTTGATACAAGTTTAACATTCCACCAGCAGTGGATAGTATTCCCCTTGTCCCCACAACCTTTCCATATCTTTGGTGTCCTTTTTTTGCTTGATCTAGCTAGTCATATTGGGAGTGATATGATAGACTGAGAGTCAAGTTTTTAAATTTGCAATTTCCTTAATTTCAATGAATGTTGAACATTTTTGAGGTGTTTCTCACCATGCGTATACTTCCTCTTATGGTGAAGTCTCTGTTCAGCTCTTTAACTCCATCTTTTAATAGAGTCATAATGTCAATTTACTTCTTTGTTTTTGTGAGTAGTTTATTAATTCTTGCATGTCAATTCCTGTGTCAGATGTATCACTGTAAAAGTATTTCTGTTTTTTCTGCCCACGCTGTAGGTTTGTTCTCCTCATCACACTCTCTTATTGTTTAGTTTTGACTGTCAAGAGCTTTTTAGTTTATGAGGTCCCAGTTGTCGATTGTTGACCGTACTTCCTATAGCAAGCTGCTGTTTGATTAGAAAGTTCTTTCCTACACCTATGTCTTGTATGTTGCTAGCCAACTTTTTCTTCTAATCCAACGTTCAGGGTTTCTCAGGCTTCACAGTGAGATCTTTGATCCACTTAGAGTTGAGTTTCTACAGGGTAGGAGGTGGTAGGGTTTAATTTTGTTTTTCTACAAATGAGATGAGCAATTTTTTTCGCAGCATCCATTTGCGCGAAGATGCTATCCTTCTCTCCACTGAGGGTTGTTTGCCCTTGTCAAATAATAAGGTGGCTGAATGTATGAGCTCAAGTTGATTTCAATTTTGTTTCCATTGGTCACAGGTCGGTTTTTTTGTGGCAGTACCAAGCTGGTTTTTATGACTTGGCCCTGTAAATATAGTTTGAATCTGGTAAGGGCATAGCCCCCTCATATTCCCATTTTCCACTCGGAGTTCTTTAGACTATTCGGGTCGTTGGTTTTCCTTCCATATGAATTTAAGGAATTTTTTCCCAAGTCTATGAAGAAGGGGATTTTTATTATGGGATTGGCCAATTGAACTGTAAAATCAATTTGGGTAAATGGACGATTTTTACATGTTAAGTTTTCCCAACCATGAGCACAGAGGGTCTTTTTCTTTATTCATTTTATATCTTCGTAATTACTCTGATTCAAACCACATACGTTATTGATTTTGTCATCATGCCTTAATAGGGTAAAATTTTTTTTTTTTTTTTTGGTCTAACGGTTTGTTCCAGGTTCCCATAAACCTTTCATTATTCTATGAGGCTATTGAAACCGTGTTCAAGGGATCGGGGTCTGACAGACAAGATCTGAGAGAAGGAATCGAGCATACAAAGAAACAGACCACACTCGAAGAAGGATTCTGACGTTGTCGTAATCTTATATCGTTTAGAGAAAAAACAAGGCAGAATATAAAGAGCAGGGAAGAAAACATGTCAGACTACCAAACCGCAATGTTTACACAGTGGAAAGAATGTGCAGATACAGATCTTATCTTCAGCTGTAAATTTGCAAGCACACATCCTGTTGTCAGTTACAGTAAATGGCTGCAAACTTCAACTTTGATCTTGTTCAGTGTGAGGACCCAATACATAGAACTGGAATAATTACCAGCTAGAACTAAACTGCTAGTGGCACTGAGAGGTAAGTGCCCAAGCCAAGGTCCCCCCCCTTTTTTGTATACAAAAGGACAGAGAGACTGAAGTTGTGCCTGTCTAGGTTCGAATCTGCCCAGACACCCTCCTAAGCCGTCATTGGGTAGGCAACCTCCAGCATCACCCCCCTGACTTAGCTTGGTAGGTTAGGCTAGCCTGAGGCTATGATCCCATTACCCATCTTTGGCAAAACAAGTTGACAAAGTTGTATCATCATAGTTACGGGTCTCAGTGTACAAAGAGGAAAGATCATCCATGACCAATTGTTGATAATGGACCTGGAGAGGTTTGGCTTGAATAGCCTCAATTTGGGATTGGACAAAGGCCATCAATTTGTAAAGCAGTATTGGACCCAGTGATATCAAGAGAAGGAGCCCAAGTAAAGGACCAAGAAGTTTCAAAAATATCACCAAGGAAGTATTAAATCAATTTTTGAGCCTTCTCTGATCTTTTTCCCTGTTTAATTTTCTTTGTTCTAGTTCTCTAATTTTTTGTAAGGAATCTTTAACCACACAAGAATGGTCTGCATAGAAGCAAAATCTTCTTTCCTTAGCAACACACAAACCCCCGCATATATAACCAATCTAGCCTCACAAATTTTTTCACACTGACACTCTAACTAAACTGAACAGCGAGAACAACAAAGACACACACAACACCTAGAAAGTCCTCACACCAGTAAGCACAATAAATACACATCTAGAAATCCCCCTCTAAAAAACCAAAAAACCCTCCCCCAACTGTTTCTGCCGCAGCATAAAACCAGGCTTTTTTTAACACGCTATGCCAATTTGGTGTATCATCCAGATGGCGCACGTGGCGGGGGGCTTTTCCTTAAAAACGGTCGTGATCAGGAGAACTGAAGAGCTGGTAACAATAACTACTGCATGAAGTCCACCATAACTGAGGTTTCCACGGACTTGCCACGGACGAGTTAGAAGCTGGTATGATTGCCAGGTATGCTAAGTTCAGATGTTGAGGTCGGAAGTGCCCGAGTCGGGGGGCACTGGGCGAGTGTAGGAGGCTCAGAATCAAACATACATCATCTGTAGGGCCTGTGAACAAAAAGGTTAGATTTAAGCGCCGGATGATCATTCCTGAAATTGGTTAATCGGTTTATTAATCTTTCAGGCACCAACGACTAAGCACTCCTTGATAAATACTACTGACGCATCCCCAAATAAGACTGGATTCATCCATTCCATTAGTAGTAAAGAATATTTCCACTGACTGAGGCATAAGGTCTTTTTTGGACCGCCAAATCTTCGGCAGCCATTGTCTCACATCCAAGTTAAAAATTTAAAATTAGATGAATGATTAAAATTGAACTGGCACGTGGGGTAGCAAGCCCCCGTGTTTACTTTAGGCAGTAAATTTAGGTTGAGTGAGCTCTCCCACTAGAATAAAAACTTCCTGGGGTTTGTAAATGCCTTTTTAAATAATGCTAAAGTTTTACAAAATTGAAAGAGGCACTAGTATATCCTGGCCATTGTCAGTTTTGATGGTGTTAATGCCCAACGGAGGTCTTAAATATGTGGAATGAACATTTTCGTAACTTCTTCTCCTTTGAAGAAGCAAGATGAAGCCACAAAGTAATCATAAAGACATGAACATATCATTTGCCAAATTCAGGATAATTAGTGACATCCATCTGCCATAAAGCATTGGGTACAAGACCTCTGAGGTTCACACCTAGGTGCAAAATGGACGAATGGTAACAAAAGTAAACAATTTTAAAAATGTCTCTACTTTCTTGGTTTTTTTGAGAAAAAACCAAGATTGAGGATTAAGAGATAAAATGATTAACAGCAGTTGGCACGCAGAACAGCACAGTGCAGCACCTATTCCACTCACAGCTCTCATTGGCGGCCCTCACCACACCACCGTTCCCCAACACCAGGTCAACAGTGGCCGCTTGACCTGGCCGGCCCAGCTCCGTGCGTCCTGGGTTAATACCAATCCCTTGCAAGACTAAATATGACAATCAATGTAGCATGCCACTTTACAAGTAAGTCTGTGTCTACAATTGCAGAAACAATGGGCAAACACTTCAGCTTATCGGTAGTACTTAAGTATATTTTTAAAGTGTTTGAACAGAGATATATCAATATTTCCCAAATCCTTCTGCCAAACACGCTTCAAGAATTGCTCTTTTTAACATTAAAATCTACCACGTTTTTAAAACCTGTTTCCAAGGATAAGGAATAATGGACTCAAAGTTATTTCCAGTGAGTTACCATAAAGTTCTGCAGCAAATGGAGGAATAATAACACACTGATATGGGTTTGAGGCACTCTAACTTTTCATCATGATATAAATGATCAACGGCTGGAATGTGAACCCAACATCATTAATTAAGTTCCAATAAGAAAAGACAGTTACAGGAATCTTACTAAGCCCAAAGTTTTGATAATAGTCTTGAAAAAAGTGTCTCCCACTCGCTTCCATAATTTAACATCTATACTTCCTTCTCGAGGGAACCAATGACAGATTTCCTTAACAAGTCCAAAAAATAAAATCGAATCTTAACCTTTACTTTAATGACATCTCCTGGGTCAATTTGAATTTTTTTCAAAAAAATACATCTATGAATTGACTTAATCTGTCCCATTTTAGCACAGCACTTACCTCATTTTATGCAGCAGTAGGCTCATGCGATGACAAACTGAAACTAAAGAATCCCTCACCCGGCCTTCCACTCATCCCTTCAGGTCCGTCCGCCTCAGCACCACTTGGGCACCACTGGACCAATCCAGGGTATCAATGGGTCCTGAAGAGAAGGATGAGAGGAAGAAAAGATGGAGACAAGACAGTTCTGATCAAGTCTTGTTTTGTTGGAAAACAAGCAGAATAATAGAGGGCAGGAAAGGAGAAAAACATTTCAAGACGCAGACCCAATGTTTACACAGTGGAAAGAATGTGCAGATACAAATCTTATCTCAGGGCAAACAATTGCAACACATCCTGTTGTCAGGTTGACCTACAATGGGCTCAAACTTCCTGTTGACGGACCCAATAACCCTAGAAACGGCTTAGTGGAAAAACACAGCCAGATGGATAAGCTTCCTGAGACCCCACAATTGTGAGTGGGAAAGTTCTTATATCCTTCTCCACTTGTTATTGTGGTGTAAGATCACTATGGGCGTTAATTTGTAGCCGCACCACTTTTACTAAAATCTTAATCATTTCTAGATTTTCTGGTGGATTTTTAGCAATCCCTTAGGTAAAATTACAACATCTTCACCAAAAGGGAGAGCTTAACTTCTTTTCCTGATTATCCCTTTAATTTCTCTCTTGTCTTATTGTCCTAACAAGTGTTTCAAGCACCATATTAAAGAGATGGCGATAAGGGCACCTTGCCAGGTTTCCTGCTTTTAAGGGTTTAATTTCTCTCCATTTAGGATGATGTTTCAGTGGGTTTGCTAGATATGGCTTTGATCAGTTGAGGAATGTTCTTCATCTATTATTCCCTCTAGAACTTTAAACATAAATGCTATACTTGTCAAAGACTTTTTCTGCATCAATTGAGATGATTGTTTGGTTTTTGTCTTTCAGTTCATTTAGGGCTTTATGATATTTATTGATTTACATATGTTGAACCACCCTGTCATCTCTTGTAGAATCCAACTTAACATGGAGGATCGTTTTGATTTGTCTGTATACAATTTCAGTATTCATTGAGAATTTTTGCATCTATGTCATTAGTAAGATGGGTCTATAATAGCTTGTTGGCTGCATCTTTGCTGGTTTGGTGGTCTTATGCGCTTCATAGAAGGAGTTTGGGAGAATTCCTTCGTTGGTATCCTCTAACATTTGAGTAGCAATGGTTATGAGCTCTTTTAAAGTTTTGTAGAATTCGCCATAAACCATATGAACGTTTTTAGTTGGGAGGTTTTTTAGTTACATCTTCAATTCTCAAATATTATGGTCTGTTTAAAATTCAGTCTCTTCTTGGTTAGCTTTGTTGGTTCCCATGATTACATTATTCATCCATTTTTTTTAGGTTTTCAAATGTGGAGTATAGATTTTTGAAGTAATCCCATATGATTTAGAGCTCGTGTCTTTGTTGTTTTTTTTCCCCTTTGTCACATTTATTTATTTGTGAGCAACTCGCTCTTTTGGTTAACTGGAGGAGATTCGTCTATTTGTTTATTTTCAAAGAACCAACTTTTGAATGCATTGATTTATGGATTGTTTTCTTTGTTTCTATCTCATTGATTTCTTGCTCTGATTTGTTATTTCTTCCTGTCTGTTGGGTTGTGGTCACGTTGTTCCCTCAAATGGTTTTAGCTGGATGTAACTTACTTGTTTCTCCTTTTTTTTTTAAGTGGAACTTAGGGCTATACATTCCCTCTCAAGACTTTTTAAAGTACCCACAGACGTTGTTTGTTTATGCTTTTATCAGTCCATAATACTGTTATTCATCTTTATTCTCTTCCCTGACCTTCATTATTTAGGATGTGTAGTATTAGTCCCATGTTCTAGCAGCTGGTGGACTTATTCTGGTGTCCATACTGAGCTATGCACGGTGGTCTTATAGAATGCATGAAAAATTTCTATCTTTGTATTGCTGAGGCTCCTTTTGTGCCCCAGAAGTGGTCAATTTTGGAGAGATGTTCCGATGCGGTGCTGAGTAGAATTGTAAATTCTCGGGGTTTAGGGAATATCTGAAATGTCTTGAGGTACATGGGTGTATGCATTTCATTTCGATGTCTCTCTGTTATATTTTTGCCAATGTGCACCAAGGAGCTCAGTGTTGAAATCTCCCCTATTAGTGTGTGAGGATTAATCTGTGTCTTGAGGTCCTCAGAGTTGTGGTATGAAAAGTTAGACCACTAGTTGGTGTCACATTTATGATGTAATCTTCAAGGTTTCATTGTTCCTGTGACAAGGATGTAATGACCCTATTTGTCCCTTCTGATTATTTTACTTCGTGTCGTGCAATGCCGCGGAGGTCAGAAGAGGGTCTCGGATTCCCCTGGAACTGGAGTTCTCCTGGAATTGGAGTTACAGACGGTTCTTAGCCGCCATGTGGGTGCTGGGGATCGAACCCGGGTCCTCTGCAAGAGCGTCGGTGCTCTTAACCGCTAGGCTATCTCTCCAGCCCCAGACATGTATTATTTCATCTTGCTTATGTTGTGAAAGATTTTTATTTCTCCTTTTACTATAATTGACATTTTTGCTGGATATTGTAGTCTGGGTTGGCATCTAAAGTCATTTAGCACAGGGAATACTTTGGTCGACGTTCTTCTAGCTTTCATCATTTGAGCTGAGAAATCAGTTGTGATTCTGATGGGTTTCCCCTTATATGTAACATTGTTTTTCTCTTGTGCCTTTCAGTATTTTGTCTTTGTTTTGAGCATCTAGTGTTTTAACAATTATATGGCATGGGGATTTTCTTTTCTGGTCCTGTCTATTTGGTGTTCTACATGCTTCTCGTATTTGTATGTGATTGTCTTTTTTCAGTTTGGGGAAATTTTTTTCTATTATCCTGTTGAAGATCTGGGCAATAGTGTTGTCATGGGACTCCCTCCTCTATGCCTATGATGCAGAGGTTTGGTCTTTTATAGTGTCCCACATTTCCTGGTTGCTCCACTATTCTGTTTTTTATAATTATTCATAATCTTTACTAGAGCTTTCTAGTTGCTCTATATTATCATGCAGGTCAGATATTCTTTTTTCTGCTTCTTCCATTCTGCTTCTGAGGCTTTTGCCCATCCTTTCCTGGTGGTTGTATGAATGTTCAATATCCTTTTTCATTCCATCCTGTTGTTTCTTTAGATTTTCCACTTCCCTCTGGAGCTTTTCTTTCTCTTCTTGTAGCTCCTTGGTTCACTGGTTATTTTCTTTTTTCATTTTGGCCTGGGATCTTTTCAGTGTTTTGATTTCCTTCTGGAGTTTGTGATTTTCTCCCTCTAGGTCCTTTTTGAGTTTTTCAATCTCTCCCCATAGTTCTTTCCACCATTTGTCATTATCTCCCTGTAGGTTTTCCTGAGTTTTCCATTCTCTTCCCTTAGTTTTCTGATTTATTTGAATGTGCCTAAAGTTGTCCTTCTAAGTTTGGTGTCTTGGCTTCTTTCCTCAGAGATCTCATTGTAGGGATCTTCTATAGGGTTGGTAGAGTTTGGTGTGGATTTATTATGAGCTTTTCCCATGTTGTTTTTCCTTTGTGCCTTTGGCATGTGGATTTGTCTGTTTATTTGTTTCTTTGAAATCTGGGACCTCAACGTTGGCTGCATAGACTATAATCACCAATGCTGCACCTGTTGGGTCCTCTGCACCAGAGCTCCTCCAGGATGATGGGGGGAGTGGGGAGTGTTGGGTTGGGTTGCAGGTAGACCCTCAAAGGTCCAGGCAGTTCTGCCTTGCCTCACTGGAACCTCACTGATTCCAAGTGAGTGTCTGGCGTCCAAGATGTGAGTTCAGGGGGCGGATGGTGTGTCCCCCAAGGGCGCCTTGACTCACTGGAACCTTGGTGACTCCAGGTGGATGTTTGGAGTCCTAGCTGTGAGTTCCAGGGGCTGATGGCATGGCCCCCAAGGACAAGGCAAGACCGCCTTGACTCACCAGAACCTCACTGATTTTGGGTTGGTATCTGGATTCCTCAGAATACATTTTGAGATATACAAAGCTTGGGTGTAAAGTAGGAGAGCCAAATCCCATATCCAGAGCCAGCTTGTGGGTTAAATTATCAAAGCCCCTTTAAGCATCTTTTTTGACCTTTTCAAAAATTTATCTTATAACTTGTAAATAAATATGGTCATGCACGGTGTGAATTCTTCCTTAAAAGAGGGAGCATTAAGACACAACCAGCCAGGGAAAGAGCTTCAAAACAGAGAGGGAGAGGCTTGGAGATGCATCAGAGAAAGAGCTAGCATTTTTCAGCCTAGCAAAGTCAAACCAGGGACAATGCTTCTAATTCCTTTTTTTTATTTTCTTTTTATTTTAGTTCCCTTTTCCATCACACTTAGCCCCCAGGAAGAGAGTTCCTTCGAGTATATGAGAGTTAGGAGGAGGAGGAGGTCCATGAGGTTCTGTAGAACTTACTATTTGTCGGAAGCACAGCTTTGTTTTCTCTTTATAAGTCTTCATGTCTAATATAAGTTGGTTCCACAAAGGTAAATGCTTTAGCGGAACTTTTTGTAGGCCATAGCTTAATTGGCCATCCTTTTTTCCCCATATTCCCAATTAACTGACTCATGGTTTGGATACTAGGCAAAATATTTCTGAATGACATTTAAGGGTTCAGCATTTGCTTTGATGAAATTTTAGTTCCAATTCCATTAACTTTGCATTAATTTCCAAGAATGCATACAAATTTCAGAGTATAAAGAGATCCCTATAGTGAAAGTGGAATGATTAAAAGGAAATTGAAAATTTAGGGATTCTTTCTTGCAGTCCAGGCTTGATAAAAAGTAGAGAAAAGGTGAAGAAAGACACTGGTGCACACTACCACAAAAGCTTTGTGCTTATTCTCATACCTCAGACAATGACTTGGAAGTCTCCAAACTCCCCTCTTCCACACCTAGTTTCCAGGCACCCATCCATGAGCTAGTAAGCAAAGCCATGCTCTCACTGTCACACAATTACACATTTAATTGAAATGTCTGTATTTCCCCTTTGTATTTGTGACTTTCTTACCACTGATCTTCAAGTTCAGAATGCAGGGTCTTTGCCTTACATGAGGGACCTCAATGTGGCATTTGTATGGCAACATTGTAATTACCTGAAACAAAAGCCTGGCTCTTAAATTTTGGATTTAAGAGTGGGCCCAGACTCAGGAGACTTGTTCCTACTGATATCCCTTAGAAGTCTCTGTGTCCTGGAACTACACTGTTGGAACTGTCTCTTCAGAAACTGATCTCTGGAACTCAGTCCTAGAATCAGGTCTCACCCATATTTTCTTTTCAGTTGGAGAAGTAGAAGCTTGGCCCTACCATAATATCAATAGACCATCTGGTATTTTCTGTCCTAGTTCTAGATTATCTCATTCATCCAATGTCAGTAGTCCTTCCTGATCTTCACTGTATGAAGTGGATACCATTGCACTTGTTTTCAGTGTTTTGATATGTTGATTCTCAAACATTCCCACATTTACAGATTCATCACCATTTTAGGTGGAGTACCAAATTGAAGTTGCCAAGGAAACAAGACCCACTGCCAAGGTCACAAGAAACAAGAGCACATGCTTTTGTTGGGGTTAATTAAAAGTCATTAGTCCAGATTCAGCCCATTTTCTAAAAACCATAGAGGTATGGAAAAGCTCAGAAAGAATTCAGAGTTTTACTTTTTAAAAGAATTTATTATCCTATAGAAAAAACAAAATGATGCAAAAATTGAGGAAATATATCTAAAACCTTTACAAAAGAGACTACAAAGTGAACAAAACAGTAATTTACAGGTAAAAGTCCAAGAAATAGAGGAAAAATTCACTAAAGAGTTTGAGTCACCATTCTCCTTAGTATAGTGGTGAGTATCCCTGCCTGCTGGGTGTGGTGGTGCATGCCTTTATTCCTAGCACTCAGGATGCAGGGGCAGGTGGATCTTTGTGAGTTCAAGGCCAGCCTGCTCTACAGAGTGAGTTCCAGAACAGCTGGGGCTTCAGGGAGACCCTGTCTCACAAAGACCCCTCCCCTCAAAAAAATTGAAATCTTGAATATTAATCATCCTGAAATAACTGAAAAGAAGGAAATGACCAATCAAATGAAAAACAAAACAGATACCTTTATTGGCAGACAAACCAAGGCAGAAGCATAAATTTCAGGGACTGAGGATAAAGTTGAGATAATACAAAGATACATTCAAAGATATGTATGGAAAAAGTAAAGGGGCATGAATGAAAGTTCCAAGAAACTTGGGCTACATTAATAAGGTTAAACCTGATAATTGATACTGTAGAAATGGCAGAAATAAAGTCACATGAAATATAAAAACTATCCAATGAAATTAGAGAAGAACATTTCTGAAACCTAGAAAAAGATCCAGCCATCTAAACACAGGTGTTATATAGAACTCCAAATTGATACAGCCAGAGAAGTCACCACAATACATCATGATCAGGATGTAAAAAAATATCAAGTAAATAATTATTCCTAGGGCTAGAGAGATGGATCAATGGTTAAGAGCAATGCTATTCTTGCAGAGGACCCATGTTTGATTCACAGCACCCACATGGTGACTCAAAACCATTGCTAACTCCAGTTCCAAGGGATCTGAGTCCACCTCTGACCTTCACAGGCATTGCAAGACATGGGTGAAGTTACGTATCATGCAGCCCATGGATCTATACATATGAAACAAATATTATAAATAATATATAAAAATAAACATTCCTCACAATTCCACAAGAGAAATATCAACATTCATACTGCAGCAGAAATAGGAGAATTATCCCAAGCAACCAAGCCCCATCCTGTTACCTGGAAAGAGACAAAAAAGCTAGAGAAAAAATAATGAAATAGAGACTTAAAGAGCAGGACATTAAATTAAACTAACAAAGAGCTGTTTCTTAGAAAATGTAAACAAACCCATGCATGGAGGTGCATACCTTTAGTCCAGCACACAGGAGGCAGGGACAGGAAGACTTCTGTGAGATAGAAGGCAGTATCAATTCCCTAGTGAGTTCTGGGGCATCTGGGGCTATAGGGAGAACCTGTCTCAAAAAGACAAATATAAATCAATAAAAAGGAACAAGATCAGCAAATCCTTCATCGGTCTGACACAAAGATGAGGAAGGAGACACAACTAAAATGAGAGCTCAATGAGGTATCATTACAATAGAATTCAATCAAATACAGAATTTTATTAAATATTTGCAAACCTATACTTTAAAAATGTGGAAAACCTAGGAGAATGGTAAAAATTTTAAAATGCATACCCATCTTGCATAAGTAGAACACAAAGATATAAAAAAGTTCCATAAATAATTCAAACAGAACCATTATAAACAAGCTGTAACAAAGTCTACAGTGGATCAATTTGCACAGAAGGATATCTGGGGTCAAAAGTCTGACTGGATAGGGCTTGGTTTAGATGTTGTAATGTATGAGTTTTAATGGGGGTTATTGGGGCATGGATGGGACTAGGTTTGATTAGAACCATTGTATGAGATGTACAAATACTCAATAAGCAAAAATAACTGAAACAGTAAAAAATAGATTGACAGCTCTTATTGAGAAATAAAAAAAAGGCCTGATGACTTTATTGATAATTTTATCCAACATTCAAAGATGATCTCATACCAGTACTTCTTAACTTGTTCCATAAATTATAAAGAGAAGGAACACCAAAATCACATAAACTCACATCAGAAAAGAGAAAACACTACAGACCAATTACTTTGATGAACATAGACTCAAAAAAATCTCAATAAAATATCAGCAAACACAATGTTTGAACATACTAAGAAGAATATACATTATGACATAGTACACTCAATCCCTAAAAGACAAGTTGAGCACAATGCACATAAATCAATAAATGCAATAAAGCATAGAAGCACATAAAGGGAAACCACATAATCATCTTGAATGAGGCTGAAATGATGTTTGGCAAAGTTAAAAGTGATTTCATGGCAAAAGTTTTCTAGAAGTTAGAAAAATATGGAACATACCTCAAATTTGTAAAGGTTCTAGATATTATATGAAATGTAGACACAGTAAGAGCATTTCTTCCTACAGGAACAAAACAAGACTCTCCCATCTGCCATTTAATATATTGCTTGAAATCTTAACTATGGTAATTGTACAAGCTAAATGCAAGAGGCAGATAAAAATAAAACAGGAAGAGCTCCAACTACTGTATTTGCAGATGACACAATCTATAAATAAATGACCCTATTAGAATCTACTGGAAGATTCTATGATCTAATAAATATGAAAAAATGTAGAATATAAAATCAATATACAATAGCAGTATTCTCACATATTAAGAATGCACTCTTTTTATTATTATTATGTGTATAAATATACTATCTGCATGTAGGTCTGTGCACCCGTGTCGAGCAATGCCACAGAGATCAGAAGAGGGCGTCGGATTTCCCTGGAGCTAGAGTTAAAGACGGTTCTCAGCCGCCATGTGGGTGCTGGGGATCGAACCCGGGTCCTCTGCAGGAGCAGTCGGCACTCTTAACTGCTAGGCCATCTCTCCAGCCCCAAGAATGCACTCTTAATGAAAGAAACTAGGATAATTCTCCTTAAAATGAGAAACTATTAAGTACCCAGCAGTCCATTTAATAAAAGATGACTACCTCTATTATGAAAAATTCAAGAAACTGAAAAAGGAAGCTAAAGTGGATACTAAATTATGGAAAGAACTTCCAAGATCCTAGACTGTCAAATTCAATACTGAGAACATAGCTATATTACCAAAATTCATCTACAGATTTAATGTGATACCTATCAAAATTTCAATGTTATATTTCATAGGACTAGAATAAACAATACATACAGAATGATAAAAAACCAGGGAAAGCCAAAGAAATCCTAAGAAGTAAGAACAAAGATGGAGCCAACAGAATAATTGACCTCAATTTATACTGAAAATCTGTAGTGTAAAAGGCAGGGTGGCACTGGCCTAAAATCATAAGTGAAGCTCCACTGGTAGCTGAATAGTTACTGGCATTTGAAGGCTGCCATATGGAGGTGAATCAATTTTCTCCAGGATCGGGCCCTAAGAGGTTATCCATGTACCAGTAGATGGCTCCATATCCATGTATACATGTTTCAATAAGTGTACTCAGTGGGTTTAGAAAGATAACACACGTTGTGTGTCTTTTTATTTTTTCCACTGTTTTTTTTTTGTTTGTTTGTTTTGTTTTGTTTTAGAATAACTATCTGAGACATGCTAATCCTTAAGAACCACATTTTCAATGGAACCTGTACATAGCAGAACAGGTAGGTAGAGACAATACTAATGTATTCCTCACCTCTCACAAGTGGTTTCCTCCTGGAACAGAGTTCTATGGACACAGAATGCCACAACTTGCCAGTGTAGAGAATAAGAGACTGCATAGAACACGTCTTTGGATAGGGCCTGGAGATTAATGCTCACCCACCCATGACCAGGGAACATTGTAGAAGAGGAGACGAAAGATTGTAAAAGCCAGGGTTGGTGCATGGTCATAAGGAAACCGAGTCTTCCAGGCCCTGGGAACTTGCTCATATGAACTTACTACAATGGTGTCAGCATGCAAGACACCCACGCCAACTCAATCATACTAAAACAGAACAAAACAACAGCATAAAAAGGGGGGCAGCAGGCCACACGTTTAGCTGAAGGACTATTGGCAGCTGATTACAATAAGGTGAGGGTGAGTTGATCTTTAAGAGAAAGACTCTGGAGAGTACGATTTTACTCCAGGGGATGAACTTGCAGTGGGGGACCTTTGGGTACAGAAGCTTGACTCCATAGGCTTTAACATCTATAACAGAATGCATTCTATCTGTAGAGGTGTGGAGGGTGGGTGGGAGAACTGTATAAAAGTGATTAAAATATTGTGTATGAAGCGGACAAAAAATCAATATGAATATTAAGAAATATAATAAATGAAGTTGGGCGGAAAATGTAATAGTGGGGGATTGGGAATGAATTCCATGGGAGAAAATGGAGGTGAATTTGACCAAAATACATTATGTGCATATATAAAATTCTCAAACAATAAAAAAATCAAAACATCAATAATCTCTGAACAACTGGCACAAAGGTTGTCTCCCATGATATCTACTATGGTGATATGTGTATATCATCAGAATGTAGCTTTAACTTTTACCCTGTTTACAAGAACATAGCACTTATTTTAGAGAAAAAAAAATTTGGTATCATTCCCCAGATTCACTTATAAAGCCATGCCTTGGAAACTTCCATTGAAATTCAGAAATTTACTTGCTTTAAATATAAGTAATTCATATTTATAAAATGAAAATGGAGGTTGTTCCTGCTACCTCCTTTAAGAAAAGGTATATTATAAAACCAGATTTCCAGCTACCACCCTTCCAAATGCAGAAGAAATTTTACAATTTCCAAACTGAAAATAATGTAATCCTGACAGAGGGTGAGATACTTATAGAAATTCATAGGAGTAGTGACAGCATACACAAGCCCCACCAAATCTCAAACCAGACAAAATCCCAGCATACACAAGGGAAAATGGTAAGAAAATGCTGCCTGAGGAAGATCTGGCAAACTATGGCTACTGGGAGCAAGAGAGTCAGTCTTCTTTAAGGGTGATTCCTATACTAGATTGACCAGGATCCAGTGGGTAAACCACACTGAAGTGACAGAAATTTGAGTATATATATATATATTACATATATGAATTTGGGGTTAGTAAGGAGGTGCAGATAAAGGAAGGGATCCTAATATGCCTTAATAGGATCAAAGATTATATGAAATTAGCAAAAATATCAATTTTGAAGAATTAAAAATGAAATAGAATGGATTAATGAAGAGGTAAATACTGTTTTCAGATGATGTTTCTTTTGATGTTGAGAGTATCTTTATGCCCTTGTAAGCAATAGATGTGGCTTTCTAAATACTTTTTGATGTTTCTCATTTGGGTACAAATATATCTACCAAGACAGAGTTGTTATGTCCCAGGTTATACATTTAAGATGCTTTCTCAAAAAAAAAAAAAAAAAAAAGCTGTGATTGAACATTAAGTCTAAGAATCAACGAATGTATGTGGATAGCCTGATATCTAAACATAGAACATTGAGATTCAGTTTGCTAGTTAAATTGATTAGAGTATCAAAGTTAGCATTTTATTAAACAAAACAAAAATATGTTGCATATGCATATTCAGATTTGGCACACTAAAATATGAGAAGAAACAAGAAATAATAAACTATGTGAAACACCTACAAACATTGGGAGAAACATTCTAAAAATTAGGAGAGCTGTCTATTTAGAAGATAATAAAATGCATTGAGTTATCTTTGAGTTCAAACTTGACTTGATTTTTATAGATTTAAGTAAAAAGAGTAACAGAGACTTTAGACAGGAATAGGGCTATCCTTATGGTCATGTCTGAATCTACTTTGCTTATAGGATGAACTAAAAATTTCACACTGATTATTGATAAGTTCAAATATAAGCTAGACTTAAACACTAGCCAAAAGTCCCAGTAAAGTTTTTGAGACAAAATAGGAAATCAGGTTTTACAGAAGGTTTATGGTGAGCAGAAAAGTTCATAAGTTTCAGAGTGAATAGATAATGTTTATCCCAATGAGCCAGTTACTAAGAAGATACAGTCAAGTATGGTGGGTGGATTCAAGTGAAAGGGGAATAAATTCCAGGATAGTAAAAAATAAATACGTATTATTGTGTATTTTTATCAGTACTGTATTACCAAATGTTATTGAAGGACTAAATAAAATAAAATAAAATACATTGAGTAATAGTCAATGATCTCCTTAAGCATTTGAAAACTGAGAAAACAGTACTGAAAACCTGAAAAATCCAAATTCTCTTGCATGAGACAGCAGTCCTATATTCAGGCCTACATTGCACATGTGCAGGAACAATCTGCTTAGCACACTAAGCAATGCTATAATACAGGGCACACCCTGTCTCCCCATGCCGACAGGTGCTTGGCGCCGTTAACCCACTTGTTTGCCCTCACCCCTTTTCTAGGTGTGCCCCACAATCTGAGATGATGTATGATTTTATGGGAGTCTAGGACTGGTCGCTGATAGGTGGGGCAATATGATGTAATGGCTGCTGTCTTCCGAACTTTTTAAGCTACCAGCTGTGTGGGAATAAATTTTACAGGAGCCCTCTTTCCTGGCCCCTGTATGATACTGGAGTTACCTCGCATCATACCCTCTTCAACCTGTGTGACTGTGGGACTAGTGTCCCTGCACTCTTGAGTCACAGGTGTCTTTCATGTGGAACGAATGCTGACAATCCTCATGTCCTTAACTCTTACACAAACCTCCTAAGACTCGATAAAACCACACAGATTTTTTTTTACAATTTTTCATTACAATTTTTCATTACCAACATTCTAGACTCTGCATTGGGACATATCAGAACAAAAAAGAAGAACCAGAACAAAAAAGAAGGATAAAAAAGAGGGCAGGAAGGAAAAAAGGAAAGGAGGGAAAGAGGAAGGGGCAAAAATGGAGGGAAGAAAGAAGGAAGGAGAGAAGGGACTCGTTTGCCAAAAATAAGCCAGCCATTAAGCTCATTCATACTAGTCTTCCCCAAATGTTTCATATTCCATATTTTTATTCAAAATAATTGTACTATGCAAATGCTATTTTGCCTCCCGTGGACTGTTTCCCAAGGACTTGCTAAGCATATTTTACATTTGCTTTTAAGACTACTTGTTCTCTAAGAAATCTACAAGTAAACCAATCCTTTGCCTATCCTCGAAATTATATTCATGGGTATAATTAGTGGGTAAGGAATAGAGCAATACACAAATTCCATAAATAAATGATAAAATTCAAATCAATTTAATTTTTAAATTAAAAAAGAATTTTATTTTTATTTTATGTGTGGGTGTTATGCCTGACTGTATGTAAGAACACCAAGTGTGTGTAATACCTGGGGAGAGAGTGCCAATGGATGCTGGAGAGCGTGTCGAATCTCCAGGAACTAGAGTTTTGAATAGTTGTTGGCCTCCATGTGGATATTTGGAGCAGGATCCTGAGACCCTACAAGAGCAAACAGCGCTGTTAATCACTAAGCCATCTCTCCAGGACCTATTTTGTTGTTGTTGTTGTTGTTGTTGTTGTTATTGTTGTTGTTGTTGTCATTCAATTTTTTGAGATACTCAAGCCTCTATAGAAAGAAATATGCTTGTACTAAGCCCCTCATTCCTCATCAATCCCTTACACTTCTCCAACAATGCATCTCCCCTTTCCTGCCTACTATATGTCTCCTCTGTGTGTGTGTAAACATGCATATTTTATGTGTTTATGTGTTTAATAAGCCACTAAGTGTAGTTAGTGCTATTCATATGTACACAGGTATGTGCCAATGCCCTGTAGCTTTGGAAATCTACCACTGTCCATGCACTTAGAGAAGTATTATTCTCCCTCTTCATGTAGCATGCCTTGCCAGTACCTTCCCAGTAATGGTTCCCGTTACATTATTTCTGTCTCCTCTTCAAGGTTATTCCCTGAGGTGGAGGGTTGGGGGGACTGCTGGTAAAAAGGTTGAATTTGGATGATGCACTCATAGTCAGTCTAATCTAAGCATTTTGACCCCCAAATCAAATATTTGGTACATCATTTTGGTAATAGAAATATATGGAAATTGCTGTTCTATGAGAGATGCTGCCAAGACAACAAGAACAGAAATACAGACACTAAAATGAGAAGCTACAGATAAGAAACATTTTCTCTATAAGAAAATAATTTAAAAAGTAATTTTTAAAAATATTTTATTTGCAGAGGACCTGGATTCAATTCCCAACACCCACATGGTGGCTAGGAACCACCTTTAGGCCTGGTGTGGTGGTAGCGCACGCCTTTGATCCGGGCACTCCGGAGGCAGACCAAGGGGATTCCTGTGAGTTTAAGGACAGCCTGGTCTACAGAGTGAGCTCCAGGCCAGCTGGGGCTATAGGGAGACCCTGTCTCAAAAACAAACAAACAAACAAAAAATTTTATTTGCTATTTTTATTTATATGTATTAGTGTATTGCTGCATGTATGTAAGTGTGTCCATGTCCTGAAATTCCCACAGAGGTCAGAAGAGGATGTCAGATCTCCGGGAACCTGAGTTGATGGTGGTTGTTATCTGCCACGTTGGTGTTGCAATAAAACCTGGGTCCTTTGCAAGAGCAGCCAGTCTTTTAACCACTGGGGCATCTCTCCAGTCCTCTAAGATAAGTAACTTTGAAACATCAAAATCAACTTACTATTAGGCAAGGTACATAAAATCATACTGGAAATTAAAGATCATGCTTTTATTACTACTGAAAAACAGTAAATCACTTACTGAGATACCAAACGTGCTGACCTTCATTATGTTCATGACATTGTGCTGACCTTGACAATCCTAGAAAGTTTCACATATGCTCAGATTTACTCCTAACATTTCTGTACATCATTAAAACTTTTAAAATATTTTTTACTCACCTTTATCTGCCTAAGGTTTCCTACTGGACAAAGATACAGAGAAAAACCTGAAGCTTAAGCACTGCCTGAATTATCTCTGCAGAAAATTGTAACAGGGAATAGAAGAGGCTCTAGTTCAACAGAGTGTAAGTATGTAAGATGTGTGTAACATGAGAGCAAGAAAGAGATAATACATGAGCATGAAATTGTGATAAATGTCTTTAAAATCTGAGATAGATATGTCACTGTGAAAAACTAATTACATCTTACCAGGCCATTTGCAAAAATTCTTCTAATTAAAACAGAAAAAAATAACAGGCGTTCCAAACACATCTAATTAGATAACAAATGAAATACGTTATTCCAATTAGAAAATAAAAGTACATGTGAGTCTTCACCTTAAACGTTATTATGTGCTCATTCACATGGGTTCTTTCCTAGCAATATAAGCACAAGGAAACAAAATTAATATCCCTTTTCATAATGGTATTTGATTTAATATGGTATCTTTATGTAGATAGGCTAACAAACACTGTCTTACCTGAAAATGAGAATCTCTAGAATGAATTATAGGAACCAGTAAAATTTACTACTGATATGTAGGATTGAATTGATGATTTCAAGTTTAAACATCTTAAAAACTGAAGCCATTGCCAAAAGTTCCAATGGGAATTACCTTAATTCATGATCTGAACTTTAATTTTATGTGTTGAAGAGAATAAAAATCAAACTGTGCTGGATGTGACAACAGACAGATTTCATTATTTCAAGTGAGTCTCTTGCTTACTCAATGATTCCTTTAGGAGAGAAGGCTTCTGTGGTTGTTTGCTTTTGTTAATGGTGGTGGTAGCAGTGCTTCCTCTACTACACTGATACTTCTTAAATATTTCTCTTTCTTTTCTTTGACATGGCCCGTTAGAGCTATTTCACCAATATTCCATACATTGACATCTATCTTTGGTCTAAATATCCTCCAAATCCATCTGTAATATCTGTTGTAGGCTCCAAGATAAACTTCCATCAGTCAAAAATTTGAAATTGTGTCCAAACACTAAATTTTATTGTATACAAAACCACTTTCCATTAATTGCTCCAAGGCAGAATTTAAACTTTCATCTTTTTGTGTTTGTCTTATATTATTCTTCTAGTAGTAACCACACAATCATTCAGACTATTCTGCCTTTGTCTCTTTCCTTCTCCCCTGCAGCCTGATTCCATTTGCCTTTACTTAATTAACTATTTACTCTCCCTGTTTCTCTCTGTTGTCAAAGGAAGACAGCCTTAAGTCTGTCTTCCTTAATACTGTCAGATCTAACTAGAAAACTAGCAGTCATCTTTTTTACACATTAGCAATCATCTTTATTAGACCAATGGGTGAACCTCATCTGATATATAGTAAGTGTGGCAAAAAGTAACATTGTAAGTACATAGGATTTCCAGGCCAGGATTGGTGGCACACACATATAAACTCCAGCTCTCCAGACACAGAGGCAGGCAGAGCTATATGAAATGGTCTACATAATAAGTTCCAGTTTAGCCAGGGGCAGGAAGAGGGAGGGTACAGGGAGATCATGTTTCATTTTTTTCTTTTATTTACTTTACTTGTATGAGCATATTGCCTGCCTGTGTGTAACTGGAATCATTATAGTGCCCATGGAGGTAAGAATAGGGTATCATATTCCCTGGAACTCAGGTTAAGACAGTTCTTAGCTGACATATGTGTTCTGGGAATCAAACCCAGGATTTGCAAGAGCAGCCAGTGCTCTTAGCCACCGAGCCATCTCTCCAGTTTTAATTATGAAAATGAATTGCATAAACTTATGTGGCAATCAAACTCTGATCACTTTGGCAAAATACCCAAGATAAATAAGAAATAAGAAAGATTTGTCAGTTCTCAGGTGTCAATGCAAACTTCATTGTCTCTGTTTTATTGGGATGTGTGGTAGGGCATAATATAATGTTGGGAGAAATTGTTGGGGAGGGTTGTTTAATTCAAGACACCCAGAATGTAAAGACAGCAAGAAGAGTATTAGCTTCAAAGTCAACTTGCAATGCCTGCTCCCTCATGACAACACTTCCTTCCACTAGTTCTCCAATTCCCCAAATTCCATCTTTCGCAATAGAGCCAGAGGCTGGCAATCAAGTCTACAGCACAAGACCTTCATGAGACACTTGAGACCCAAACACGTCTCACTTTCTATCCTGCTTGCCAAGCATATATGCTATTTCCCTTCTTTTCTAGCCTCATATTTTTCATTAATGTTTATTCACTGCCCATTGACTTGAACACCAACAAATTTGTTTCATCATTAAGTTACTTACCTGCTCTTTTATTCCCAAGGGGGAAAAAAAAAAGTGCTGTCAATCTAAGTGTCATTCCTGAAGTCAAGCTAGGAAAATTAGCTTTATAGACAGTATGAGTGTTCCACTTGATATTCAGGACACATTCCAGGCAATATATGTACATTATCATTAGTAGTTATGTGACTAAATTCTCAACATTCTGAATATGTATGATGTTATGAGAATGGGGCCATCAGAATATAATCTTTTCCTGTACTCTATTTTTAAAAGAATCCTTTATGTGGAGAAAAAGAACAGGTGTAATTCTCAAGACTTTGACAGCCATGAAGGAATCCTGCTGCGGAGTTCAGTCATTTGCCCCTCAAATTTTCCCGGTTTTTCTATCTTCCTTGTAGAGTGTGAGTCATCATAGACCATCACGGATGTTATAACAGCTGCATTATGAAAGGTAACAAATGCCAAAGTGGTTTTCTACTACATCTTGTTAATATAAAGTTTCCTGAATATAAATAAATTTTTGTGTATTAAAATAATTTTGTTTACCTGGCTTGGTTTCAAATAAGTAAAATTCTAATTTATGAAATATAGGTTGCTTACAAAGACCTCACATTTTCAGTGTTTCAGAGAGCCACAGAAATAAGTAAAACATATCAAAAATAAGACAGGAAGAAGGGGAAGGCATATGTTGAGGGAATACAGGGGAACTAGAAGAGAAACTTAATGGGGGAGATCTGATTAAGATTTTATTATAATCATATGTGAAATACTCAACAATAAGGAAAAAATATAATGAGTAGTAGAACTTAGTAGTTCAACAGCAATGTTCCATATGAATTTTCAAATACTTGTTTTAATTAAATGTAAGGTTTGAGAAATGTAATGGTCTGCAATCTCTGCCACATCATGTGAGAAGTAAGGAACACTATCTAACAAATGGCATACTAACTTTTTTATTTGCTGTGAAATGTTAGCCCATATTTGTGTCACACTCTTCACTATGCCTGTTTTACTTATTTAGCATTGATAGATGTGAAATATAAATCAATATTAAAAGTGTTATGGCTGTGCAGATCTGCTTTCACTATGATTAATTTTCAAAAGAAAAAAAATTAGAACCAGCCAAAACACTTCAAAAATGCAGTTCAGAAATGCAAAGAAGCCTTTCCTTGATTAACCAGCCATGTGAAAATAGCATCTTTGAACCATAGATATTTTTGCTTAATATGACAGCAAACTAAGCTTTCTTTAAGTACAATTTTTCTACAAAAACAGAATCATTTTTCCAACTCATTTATAATCTGGACAGTTTTATATATCCGAAGGAGAAATGATGCTTGCTTCCTCACTGCTTCAATTTTTAGTGCTTTTACTCTTAAATAAAATGGATTTCATTCAGGTTAATCGCCTTTAGCCAGAATATAAACTCGTTCTTGTTAACTTCTCTTGCTTTAAAGCTTAAACTACCTTTTAGATGTCTCCTAATTATGATTAAGATAAAACCTTCCATTAAATCCCCTCCTGAAAGAAGGCTGTTTTATTGTCAGATTACTATAACTGGAGAATATAACCTAATTCATATCACTAGACCTTTTTTACTGAGATGTGCAATAATTTATGTTCATCTGAGCATACTTTCCGATTACAAGCTGAACATTTCTTTGAGGCTTAATATTTTGTTCTCTCTTTTAAGATTCTCATTCCAAGTTGCAATCTCCTTACCTGTTCTCCTTCCCACCAATTTTAAAGCAACCCACCATTAATGTTTCTGAAGTTCTTATTTTGAATTATGTATAAAAGGGAAAGGAGATTGGGTAAATTCTTATGTCTGAATCTTCTCCATTAGTTTAATTGTTTTTGGAGTAACTAAAATGCTCATCTTACTATTTCATACTATCACTGTATATGAACAGTCTTAAATTATCACAGTTATAGAAATATTTAATCTTGGCATATAATTATGCTTATATACATGTACTGGAATTTGTCCTACTACCAACGAAAGTGGGCTCCACAAATGACCAGTTCCCACTGAACTGTGAAAGTTGATATGGGGGACCGAGACATTCATGACTTGTAGAAATTTCTATAAGCAGTGATTTGGAAATTAAGTTAAGTGTAGATTTTATGATATTGTTTGTTAGTATTTTTTAATATTCTAAAGTGCTACTGCATTAAGTGCCTTCAAAACCACATAAATATAATGATAGATAAAGTAAACATATAATACTGTAATAGAAAATTTAAATGAAGTAAAAATCATTTGAATGCAACAGTGTTATCTTTTTCAACTAAAAATTCAGCTGAGTTTGCAAAGACACAAGGTGTTGGTTATGTTAGTGATAAGTCAAAATTCTGCTTTGATTTAATACAGTTGGAACATTGTATTGTTTTTACAGTAAGACTGCACATGTATATGAAATTATTTTTCTTTTTTTTCTTGTTAACATTTTATTGAAGTTATGTGCATTTTGTACATGCTTTCATACATCATTTCTCAGTCCAATCTAGACTTGTCTTGTCTTCCATGCCTCACACTAAGTTCATGTACTCTGCTATCCCTGCCCTCTATCCTTTTTTGATTCTTTTCAAAGTTTTTTCAAAGGAGAGGATTATTGTCCTTGGGGAACTTTACTGCTTCAGTTAGTTCCCTGTCCCTGTTCCTCTGCTGTTGTTCCCCCCAGTCTGTGCCACTTCAACATATGCACATATACACATCCCACCTATATTAAAATTATATCATCTGCACACAAACTGTCATTTCCATATCAGATTTCAGGATTCACATTTTTCCTTTTTAAATGTATATTACTCTAAAATATGCCTACGGGTCCTCCACCCATATACCAAGATTCCAAATCTAAAACTAAGTGGTGTGTTAATTCTAGAGCCTGTTAAGGGATTTATATTATCAGAGCACAGCTGCTTTCAGGGAAAGGGGTATATAACATTGATGTTTCTCAGTTTGCCTTGCCTTGCAACTCAGTGCTTGGTGCTAGCATCCATAAATGAGGGACATCATTCTTCATTTGGTTTTTTGGGACTGTGTTACTTCACTTAGTTTAATATCTTCTAGTTCCATCCATTTTCCTGCAAATTCCTGATGCCATCTTTCTTTACTGCCGCATATAATTCCATTGTTTAAATGAACCACATTTTCTCTAGCCCTCATGGTTGAGGGACATTTGGGTTGGTTCCAGTCCTTTGCTATAGTGAAGAGAGCTGCGATGAACATGACTGTGCATGTATCTCTGCAGTAAGATGAGTCTTTTGGGTATATACCCAAGAATGGTATGGCTGGGTCAGGTGGTAAGCTCATCTTCAGAGTCTCTTTAGAGTTCTCCATACTGTTTTCTCATAGTGGTTGTAGGAGTTTACATTTCCACATTCAGTGGATGAGTGTTCCCCTTTCCCCACAACCTCTCCAGCATTTGATATCACTTGTTATTTTGAACCTAGCCAGTCTTATCAGAGTGAGATGATATTTTAAAATTGTTTTAATTTGCATTTCCTTAATTATTAGTGATGTTGAACATTGTTAAAGATGTTTCTCAGCCATCTGTATTTCCTCACGTGTGGAGTCTCTATTCAGCTCTTTACTCCATCTTTTGAGTGAGTTATTTGTTTTCTTACTTCTTTGCTTTTTCAGTAGTTTATATATTCTGAATGTCAATGCTCTGTTGGATGTATCAGTGGCGAAAGTTTCTTCCCACTCTGTGGGTTTTCTCTTCACTTCACTGGTTGTATCTTTGGCTGTACAGAAGCTTTTGAGTTTAATAAGGTCCCATTTGTCAATTGTTCAACTCACTTCACCTGAAGCAGCTGTCCGATTTAGAAAGTATTGTCCTCTGCCTATGTCATATAGGTTGCTGACAAATTTTTCTTCTATCATCTTCAGAGTTTCAGGTTTCAAGTTGAGGTCTTTGATCCATTTGGAGTTGATTTTTGTACAGGGTGAGAGGTAGGATTTACTTTTATTCTTCTACTAGTGGTGATCCAGTTCTGACAACACCATTTGCTGAAGATGCTGCCTTTCCTCCATTGTGTCTTCTTGGCCCCTTTGTCAAATATGAGGTGGCTGAAATTTTGTGTGCTCAAGTTTGGATCTTCAGTTTTGTTCCATTGCTCTACACATCTGTATTTTTGCCAGTACCAGGCTGTTTTTATGACTATAGCCCTGTAATATAGCTTGAAGTCTGGTATAGTGATTCCCGCCCCACCCCCAGTATTGCTCTTTTCACTCAGGTTGCTTTGGATATTCGGGGCCTTTTGTTTTTCCATATGAATCAAATGATTTTTTTCCCCAAGTCTGTGAAGAAAATCATTGGGATTTTAATTGGGATTGCATTGAATCTGTATATTAATTTGGGTAGAATGGACATTTTTACTATTTTAAATTTTCCAATCCATGAGCATGTGATGGCTTTCCATTTTCTGATGCCTTCTTCAATATCCTTCTTCAGAGGTTTAAAATTTTTGTGGTAGAGGTCTTTGGTGTCTTTGGTTAGGCTCATTCCCAGGTATTTTATTGTTTTTTTTTTTGCTATTGTGAGGGGAAAGGTCACCTTATATTTCTTCCTCAGCTTCTTGTTGTTCGTGTAAATAAATGCTACTAATTTTTGTAAGTTAAATTTTATCCTGACACTTTACTGAAAGTCTTGATTGTTTAGGAGTTTTCTGGTGGAGTGTTTAGCATCCCTTAGGTAGTCTATCACATCATCTGCAAAAAGGGATAGTTTGACTTCCTCTTTTTCCAATTATTACTCCTTTATTTTCCCTCTCTTGTCTTATTGCCCTAGAGAGCATTTCAAGCACTACATTGAAGGAGTGGTGATAGTGGGCAGCCTTGCTATGTTCCTTCCTTTAAAGGGAATATTTCTAACTTTTCTCCATTTAGGATGATGTTGGCTGCAGGTTTCTTGTATACAGCTTTGATTATACTGAGGAATGATCCCTCCAGTCAAATTCCCTCTAGGACTTTAAGCATGTAGGGATGGTGTATATTGTGGAAGGCTTTTTCTGCATCAATTGAGAATATCATATGGTTTCTGGTTTTCAGTCCATTTATGTGTTTTATGATATTTATTGATTTATGTATGTTGAACCATCCCTGCATCTCTGGTATTAATCCAACTTGGTTATGATGGATGATCTTTTTGATATGGTTCTATATGGGGTTTGCAAGAATTTTGTTGAGAATTTTTGCATCTGTGTTCATGAATGAGATGAGTCTATAATTTCATTTTTTGGTTATTTCTTTGCCTGGCTTTGGTATTAGAGTGATGATGGCTTAATAGAAGGAATTTGGGATATTAATCTCTGTTTGTATTCTTCTGAACAGTTTGAGAAGTAATGGCTGTAGGTCTTCTTTAAAATGTTTTATAGAATTCTGCTGGCTACTCATCTGGACCCTGACTTTGTTTTTTTATTTGGAAGGCTTTTTTTTTTTATTACATCTTCAGTTTTGTCAAATATTATGAGTCTCAAGTGTCAACTCTTCTTGGTTAAGCTTTGTTGTTTCCCAGGATTTCAAATATTCATCCATTTCTCTTAGGTTTTCAAGTTTAGTAGAGTATAGCTTTTACAGAAGAAAAAGAATGCAAATCTGTTTAGGATGCAGACTGTCTTTCTATGCAAACATGTTCAGAAAGCTTCTCAGCATTTTACCTTTCTTTCTCTACTTAATATTTTTAGACTGCATCAATAACTTGAAAACTAGCATGGCAGTTTTTTATTGTTATTGGTGATTGTTTTGGTTTTAGTTATTTTATAATTCTAATAAAACTGGCTTCATTTTCTCTAATGACTTGCAACACACTGGATTTGAATATAAAATCTAACAAGGCAAATATTTATCCAACAGTGATTTAAAGTATAGTGTACCATAATACTATGGAAGAAAGAAGCCATTGTCCAAGGCTGGAGCCTTGGAAAACAGACAGACTCGGAGATGGAAAGCAGCCATCTGGGATCAGTTACTGTGTGCTATAGATACATCGCCTCACACTGAAGGGATAAGGTGGTCGAAAATGGATTTACAGTTAGGACTCTGCTGACAAGAATAAAATGGAGTTGAGAAGCTTTTTTGGGGGGGATTTGAATGAAAATATCCCCATAGGCTTCCAGTATTTGGACATTTTTTCCCTTCGTTGGTGGCACTGTTTTGGAAGGTCTTGAAGGTGTGGCCATGCCGGAAGAATCTGGGGGCAGGTTTAGAAAGTTCTTAAAGACTTGCCAGTCTCCAGTCTCAAACTGTTTCCTGTGCCTACTTGAAGATAGGCTTTCTGTTCCTCCTCCTGCACCTCCTGCCAACATGCCTTACTGCCAGGATGGACTCTAATTCCCCTGGAATTCTAAACTCAAATATACTCTTCCTTTTATAAGTTACCCTTGGTCAAAGTGTTTCAATCACAGCAACAGCAAACTAACTAATACAGTTTTCAAACTAAGGCAAAGAGATAATGCCTTTATAAACCAGGTTCCACAATCAGTGACTGAGACTTTTTGAGGAAATAGAGTTTGAATCTGGAAGAGTCCATTTTTGTTCTAGGCAACTACCAAAGTGAGCTCCTGGTAATAAAAAATGTCACAGAAGCTTCCCCAAAGTTGAGGAGATAAAACGCTTTACACCAGAAAGAGAAAGCTCAGTAACAGGATCTACATGGCATCACACATAAAATGATAGCATGAAAGAAAAATTTAAAGTAAATTATTTCAACAAAACTTGTTCCTGAGATATAGAAAAATAAATAAAGTTCCTAGCTATACAACTGAAAATTTGGTGAAACATTCTTCTCATTTAGGCAATTTTAATTTTAATATATTTTCACTTTTCTAAGATTGTATTCTCTCTCAGTAATATTCATATATATTAAAGTAAACACACATATATATGTCTGTGTTTAATTTACTATCAACAGCTCAGTTTTCTCATAGTCTCTATTTACATGTATATCTTCAAATTCTTTACATGTGTGATTTCTTTGGTGTCTTGCTTTCAACTGGTAGCATTAAAGAAAATAATTCTCCTTAAATAATGTATATAATATCAAGCTCATAATTAACAGTTTGATATGCTCTCCATTATCGTTTACAAAATCATACCTCCCAAAGCATGTTCTTATACTATGAGTGTCTTCAAACTCACTGATCCCATTTCAGGAGCTATCTATTCTTCCCTTGACACACAGGCAATAAAACATATTCAGGTGCTTCCTTTTCTAAATTCATTACAGACAACCTCTGATATTGCAAGTAAATGAAATAAATGAAAATAAGTCACTTTCTCAAGACAATCGACCCAGTTGCTAATCTTTTCACTGTGTTGCTAGGGCTGTGATAATGACGCTAGTGCAGGCAGACTCTGATAAATATTTATTGTTGAAAGTTATACAGAGGCAGAACACAAACAATAAAAATGACTTTTAATAAGAGATAAGAAGCACCAACGCCACTGGGGATATAAGTAACTCTATGTTCAAAAAATTAAAGCACATATACCACTGTAAAAATTTCAATGTGCAGAAAACGTTATATTAAGTTTATTTAAAATTCATCTATTTGGAGACTATAAATATCATTGACAACAAATACATTCTGCCCTTATTACATGATTTTAGCTTTATTGACGTCGACACAGTAGTTCTTGCAACTTTACACACATATAATCTATTTCCTAGAATCAAAATACAAAACTAAAATATTTCTAATCATAAAATTCTTCTGGATCTAAGAAATTCGTGTAAATATCTTGGATTTACATGTGTGTTTTATAGAATAAAGGGATTAGAGCTCTCATGACATAGATAATGGTCTTTAATTGGAAAGAATTCTACTGTTTTCCCCAGGCTTGCCAGTACATGACTTTCAATGAACAAGACCTTTTACTGCTTCATTGACTAAAGCATTACTTTTATAACCTCCAGTTATTTATTTTCTCAATGCTTTTACAGTTAATCTGATGCCCCAACATACTATTTTCTTTCTCCATAATGTTAAACCAGTACTTATCTTACACCTTCCCAATATATTACACATTTATTTCTTGATTTTAAAATTAAATATAAGAATAAGTAAAGTCTCTGAAAATTTCTAATGTTTTCAGTTACTTATAGGTTTTTAGTTTGGGGGTATTTTCCCTATTGTTAAAATGCATCAGATTTTTTCTAACGTTCTGTCTAATGGATGTCCCAGTTTGATAGCTGGCACTGATTTCAGAAAGCTAGTCCCTTTGAATGGGGAAAAGCCATTTATTCTTCCATCGGAGCAAAGCCCTGCAATAGAGAAATGTTTTCTATCCTACATTCTAGCTGCAAGCCTTCCTCTTATAGAACACACATTTTGACATAAGTAGTTATGCTAAAATTATGTAGTATTTTTATTAAACATATGGTATATATTGCTAAAGATCATCTTCACCTAAAGTAGCCTATGAGGAGAAATACAGCAAGCAAACAATACTCATAGCAAACAACAGTTTGAAATGTTGGAAATGTACTTGAAAACTGTTTCACTAAAAAGAACTATAGTTATTCTCTACATTGTTGAAATGATTATTCAGGTTTTCACCCACTCTAGCAAACGTTCTTAATGTGCAGCAATTTTGCAAAATAAGGTGTTGTAAAAATGACTATTTCATGGGGGGGTTGGTGTTTTTTTTTATATTTTTGAGACAGGGTCTCCCTGTAGCCCAGCTGTCCTGGAACTCACTCTGTAGACCAGGCTGGCCTTGGACTCACAGAGATCCACCTGCTTCTGCTTCCCAAGTGCTAGGATTAAAGGCGCGTGCCACGACGCCCGGCCTATTTTATTTTTACACCACCAAAATTTCATAAGATTTTGCTGTACACTACATGTAAACTATAATGCCATGAAACCCTGGGCTCAATTTTTTTCCTAAAACTTAAATTTTATCAACTCTTTCAGCATATTGCTATTAACAAATCTCCCCTGCCCTTACCTTCATTTTCATTCTTCTCTCCCTGGAAGTGGAAGGATTATGGAAAAATTATATGGCTGAATATTTCTTCCTGTATGTTGAGTTCTTACAACTTCTGTGATTTTCTTTTACGAATTTATAGAGAGGGTAGTATATAAACTGAATTTTAGTGTCACACTGGCCTAGTTTCAAATATCAGTTCATAGTTTTGTAATGTTTCAGTTTTGTCACAGGCATAAAAGGTGATAATAAAGAGAATTCAGGGGGCAGGGGACTGAGGGTCAGGAAATAACAGGAATCTTTCCCCCCATGTATACCAGAATTGTACTAACTAGTAACAGGAATCTGTCCCACCCCCATTCCCTATAAATACCAGAATTGCACTGGCCCAGTATGTTTAATGCTATTTGGAAACTCTGGAGACCTTTTGGAATTTCTCACTTCCAGGGGAATGGTTGGAGAGTAAGTGACTGCTAATTTTAGCTCTTAGCATAGTAGCTCAAAAAGCATGGCCCAGCAGCCTAGTGGTAGGGAACTTCACACATTCCTGGAACAGCCTGAACATGACATTGATGAAACAGGGTAAGTGAAAAGGCATACATCTTCAAAACACTAGGCTTGTGTGGTTTGATACCTGATTCCGCTTTTTATCTCAGAGATGCAGACAGACACTAGTCATTGCTACTGCACACCCTTAAGGTGGAAAGCCTTTGACCTCTGCCTAAAGGGAATTCTAAGGGACTAAAGAGCTGACATAGTTTCCATCTCCTCTTTCATTTTCTTTTACCATTTTTTTTTTTTTTTTTTTTTTTTTTTTTTTTTTTTTTTTTTTTTTTTTTTTTTTTTTTTTTTTCTGTTTTAGGAAACAAGAGCATTTAAGTACTAGTGCCATCCAAAAGCAGTTGAGTGTTCACAGAAAAAAAATTAAATGTCATTTAGTTTTATTCCTAAGAGTAAGAAAAGATAAAGAAATATCCTATAAGTCATTAAAATGAGTAAACACGCTGGGCATGGTGGCACACACCTTTAATCCTAGCACTCGGGAGGCAGTCGGATCTTTGTGAGTTCAAGGCCAGCCTGGTCTACAGAGTGCCAGGATGGCTGGGGCTACAATGAGACCCTGTTTCAAAAAAGACCAAAAAAAAAATAAATAATAACTTAAAAAAATAATAATAAATAAATAAATAAATAAATAAAATGAGTAAACACAATGGCAAACCCACAAAACATGGTGAAGGAGAGAATCGGATATTTATTTGGAGTTATATTGTAACATTAATATCAAATATCCAACTTTCAAACAAACATTTAAAGGATCTATAAAGCCAGAAGAGCATGATCTATTCAATGGGAAAAACATACAAATCCATACACACCATACTGACAAAGATCTCTTGACATATCTGCTACATATAGATTTTTAAAATATTGTCTTAAAGATGTTCAATGAACTAAAGAAAAATGAGAAGCGAGTATAAAAACATAAATGGACAAAATGAGTGCCAATCAAAATACAGATATATTTTTAGAATGGTGGCTCTCAAAGGAAAATGTTAGCTAAAGAACTTTTAAAGGAAATTGAAAGAATTCATGGAGCTGAAAAGAATGAAATAAAATGTTCACTTATTTGATGTTTGACAAAGCAGAAGAATCAGCATTCTTGAAAATGGAACAAAGGAAAATTTGAGATATTAATAGAGAAAGAAAAAGTAAAGACAGAAGAATCATGAACCGAACATAAAATACCTGCAGAATATCTTCAACATAAGCCACACTGATATTTCAGGAATATGAGAGGAGGAAATAAGTGAATGAGAGAATATCTGAAATTATAATTCTCAGGAACTTTTGTGGTTTGTTGAAACATTGAAGAAGCTTGGTGAACCTAAGATAACCTCAAAAAGACTAAAACAAATAAATTATAGAAATTTTAGACAAAGGAAAAGAAGTTAATCAAGAATCCATATTTGGCAAATGTAGTAGTAAAAGTTGTAGAAAAAAGGAAGAGTTGGCTCAGCAGTTAATAACACTGGCTGCTTTTGCGGATGACCTGGCTTCAATTGCCAGCACCCACATGGTGGCTGACAAACAACAATTACCCCATTTCCAGGAGATCTGATGCCTTCTTCTGACCTCCATGGGCATTGCAGAGCACACACGCACTTAGGCTCAGGCAGGCAATACACTTACACATACATGTGCACTAAATGGGCAACAGAGAGACACTACCTCAAAAACACCAAAATAAATAAATAAATAAATAAATAAATAAATAAGTAAATAAATATTTAATTGTAGAAAAAAATAAAGGTATTTATAAAATAAAATCAGGATATTTGTTATTATGCCTGCAGCATAAAGATGTTCAAGGAATTATTTGCTGGTGAACTAAGGGCCCTGGACGGTAACTAAAAGACATATAAGGAATAAAAATCTCATAAAGTAAATGTCCTCCTATTCTAAAAGCTAGTATCATTGAAGCAATCATTTGCAGCTACATTTTCCATTCTTTAAATGATTTCAAAGACTAACAGATATTAAAATGATCAAAACTGAACATTGTTGCATTTCAGGTTTTAATTCTTTTATTGTTTTCTAGATAATATATATGAAGAATTTTAAAGCTCTTTGTATTTGGAGGCCAATAACAGGCAAAGATGAAATTTTGTCATATTAGAATCTTAAAGGAAGGAAATAATGTCAAAACAAGCTAATGTTTTACATATATATATATATATATATATATATATATATTTACAGTGACTTCCTTATCTTTGATTGTTCTATGACATTCCTATAATAATCACAAAAGACAGCTACAGAAGCCACACAAGCAGAAATTTGAATGGAATTTAAACTGTTAAACTAAAAAATATCAAATAAATATAAAAAGAATAGTATAGTAAATTATAGACAAGAAAGTAATAAAGCATGTAGGAAACAAACACCAAAACTGTAGCTAAAAGTACCACCTTTCCCTGTAAGTACTTCAACTACAGATGGGTTAAATGCTTCCCTTGGGAAGAGTTTGGTTAAACGAATAGCATCCTATAATTCAACTAAAATGTCAGTGAAATACAGATATTTCTCTCAAAGTCACAAATAGATTAAACGGAAATGATAGGAAAATATCAGGATTAATTTCAAGTGAAAAAATTACAAAATGTGTTGAAATACATTCTATGATGATGTTTCGATTGAGCAAAAAGGTTTGGTTATATAAGTGTTTATAACATTAAAACATGCTATCAAAACATATAAAGCTAAACCTGACCTAATGAAAGGAGAATGGGAGTTCTAATTTGGTAGTTGGAGACTCGCAGTTTTATTAAATTTGTACTGCAGTGGCAACTACGCATTTTCTCTTCAAGACAGAAATTGGACACAGGGTGCTTCTGTTTTACTCCCTTTGATTTGCGGGATTCTACTAAATTCTGCTCTCTCTCCTGACTAGTCCTTGACCCGCGCTGTTTTTTTTTTTTAAATTAATTTTTTTAATTGAAATGGCTTTGTGCATTTCATACATGTTTTCCAATTCACTTCATCAGTTCAGGCTTATTCCCTTTCCCTCCCCCCCACCCCACCCCAATCCCAGATAATGCATTCCGCTAACTGTCCCTGCATCTTTCTCTCAGGTTTTTTTCATTTTTAGCTAGAAGGGGATAATCCTGAGTACAAGCATCCTTCAGGCAAAACCTATCTGAATGGCTGTTGTGCCCAAACACCTACAGCCCCACCCATCCAGTGGGGGGTGACAGTTGGTTGTTCAAGCAAGTTGATCAAATGAGTGTCCAGACTACATGGCTGTAGTTTCAACATTCACCAAGTCCCGCCAATCGCAGCCCTTACATTCTACTACCACGCCCCGCATTCGCAGTTTGTTCCCTAGGTTTAGAAATGGGGCACAGGTGGAGGAGAGGTAAAACAGTCCACTCTCTCTAGAGCTGTCGTTGACCCTTGGACCCTGGTCAGTTCTGGCTGTTTCCCTTTCATGGGCGGAACAGTTTTGCCAGGAATAACCTTTCGATCCTACTAAATGAGAACAAGCAATTAGATATATAGGTTTTAAGCACCACCAATAGTTATTGTAGGTTACTTTAGCATAGAACACGTGTTTTGTGATAGGGATAAGCCCTGAATTAACAATTTTCCCCCCTGTTTTAATATGACGAGGGTCTTACTGTGGCTTATAACATCTAACTCTGTAGAGGATGTAACTTGTGGCATCAGCCATGGGTTATTCCTCCAGGGAGAGAGCAATAGCCATAGATTTGGGATATACAGGGAAATGGCTGCCTCTGCTTGCACAGTATTTCCGGACAGTGTAAGTGTAGCTGGTGCTGACGCTGGAGTCTTGCTTGGACTCAGGAGAGATCCATAATTTGCTTATATTGTTTAGTGGCCTTTGGTAACACTCTCTGGCATCCAGAGGCCATCTGTACCAGCTTGTGTGGTCTCAATACATCCCGTCCCCATGTTAACGTCAGTTCTTCGGCACGCAGGGGTCTAATGCTCTCCTCCGTAGGTATCCCAGACTTAGAGCAAGGGTCCTTTCTAGCTCTTTCTAATCAGACATTAGAACTTCTCTCCGTGCTTGCTGTTTCTTTTAGTTTTCATTGATCTGCGGCAAATGCTGAGTGCAAAAATTCCTGAAAGGGGTGTATTAGTCAGGGTTTCTCTAAAGAACAGAAGTAACAGGACGCCTAGCTATCCGCTCTACGCCACTTTCTTGATTTGCTCACGTGACAGAGTTCAAGGAGTCCAACAGTAGCTGCACCACACTGGAAAGGCCGAGAGAATCCAGGGAACTGCTCAGTCCGCAAGGCTGGATGTCTCAGTAGTCCCAATCTAGTGCTGAAGGCCCGAATGGATTCCAGGAGATCTGCCGGTCTCAGTACACGCTGGGATCCGAAAGGTTGATCACAGCAGCAAGAGAAACTCACCAGATGAGAGAGGCAAGCCGCAGGAGAAAAGAAAGGACCAGCTCCTTCTGCTGTGGCCTTAAATACTGCCTGCCGGCAGAAGGTAACGCCCACATTTGGGGTGGGCCATCCAGGTTGAGGCGGTCCAATCAGAAGACCCTTTTTCTCTTATTTGTCCCTTAGTCCAGTCAAGTTGACACCCAGGATTAACCATCACAGGAGGTAAGTTCTATTTTGTTGAATTTTCAGAGGTTTTAGATTTTCCAAATCACATTTCCTTTGGGTCTAGGACAGCCATCATGGCAGGAAGGAGCCACTGGGAGACACCATTCACATGATGGTGGTGCAAAAATAGGGCAAAGGAGGGGCTAGCGTCCCCACAGCTCCCTCCATGAAATGCTCACTGTGACCTACATTCATGCCAATGAATCTCAAGACTTAAGATTTTCATGAGCTCCCAGAAATGCCACAATTAATGAAAGGCCTGTAGTGCATGCTATTTAGATGGGGCATTTGAGATTCCAATCATATTATCAGGGTTAATTTTCTTTTCAGTTTGCTGGGATTTAGCATTACCTTCGATGTGAACCTCTCTACTCATGTCTGTGTGGGAGTTTCAAGATAAATTGCTTTCTATTTGTTAGGACCAGGTCAGAAAGAAGTTAATCAAAAGGAAAGGGTTAACCATGCAGGAGCAACTCTCTAGTTGAAGCAGGTCTGGTTCCCATGACTACCTTAAGGACAAGAATACAGTCTGACCCTGAGTTATTAGTTCCCAGAGCTACCAGAGGTCAAGACGAACTTTCCGAGCCCTGTAGGAGTGCTTCCTACCCCCTAAGAAGCCCATTCCTCTCCAAGGGACTTCACGCTGCTAAACATAACCAATCAGCTTAAAGGACACCACTGCTTGCATTGTGTTTCTATAGGCTTGCAATTGTGTATGTATGATGTCACCAAGTTCCTCTACTTTGTGGCTTTGGCTTTAAAAAGTCTCTGGAACAGTCAGGGTCCCGCGCTCATCCCTGCATGGAATGGGTTGCGTCCCTGACACATCAACAATTGGCTCCCTTGATGTGTCCGTTTTC
This sequence comes from Rhizomys pruinosus, assembly GCA_009823505.1. NCBI lineage: Eukaryota > Metazoa > Chordata > Mammalia > Rodentia > Spalacidae > Rhizomys > Rhizomys pruinosus. The sequence goes on from VZQC01003433.1 coordinate 286,497, forward strand.
TTAATTGGGTTCTGGTGCACTAGAAAATTCAATAAATTTCATATCAATCTGTGGCCCCTCGTTGGTTAATCTTGTGGGTGTGGCAGTTTGAGTCCAACATATTGAGCTGAGAATACTTAAGCTAAATTCAGTGACTACTGTCTATACACAGAATCTTGGACTGAATAAGGGGAAAAGGAACTGTGTAGCGGCATACATGGCTGTACTTCCTGGCTCTGGGTGAAGGGCAACCAGCTGCCTACATGGGTCGCTAGATGTCCCTGCTGTGGGGAACCAAATACTCAAATTGTGAATCAAAATTAACCAGCCCTTACATAACTTTTGTCAAGCTTTGTCCCAATAATATATAAAAACGACTCCTTCACCTCCATCAAAACAACTGCTAGACTTGCTATTTATTGAGCTGTAAATGCTTAAAATTATGTTACTATTTTTATTTTATTTATTTTTTTAATTTTAATTTTTTTTTATGTGTATGAGTTTACCGTCTGCATGTAGGTTTGTGCACCCGTGCCGTGCAATGCCGTGGAGGTCAGAAGAGAGCGTCGGATTCCCCTGGAACTGGAATTAAAGACTGTTCTTAGCTGCCATGTGGGTGCTGGGAATTGAACCTCTGTAAGAGAAGTCAGTGCTCTTAATCACTGAGCCATCTCTCCAGTCCCTTTATTTTCTATGTATGACTGTATTGCCTTCATATACATGAAGCAGTGTCATGCAGTGCTCATAAAGGTCAGAAGATGGTGTTGGATTCTCTGCAACTGGAGTTCCCCACAGTTCTTAACTGCCATGTGGGGACGGGAATAGAACCTAGGTCCTATGCAAGAGCACCCAGGGCTCTCAAACCCTGAGAGTTTTTCAGGGTTTGAGAGCCCCAAGCTATGAATGCTTTTAAATGTTATAAAATTCCATTGATATTCTTACAGACAGTAATTTCTTTTTTCTACAAGATTATGCTACTAATCAGATCTAGACCCATGTCCCCTACCCTACTCCCCCACCCCACCAGTGCTCATGCATTCTGCCAAACATGCTTTTCATCTCTTTCTCAGTCTTTCTCAAAATTCTCCATGTGGAAGTTGACTGTTTTGAGCAGAAGTTCACCACTTCAGTCAGTTCTTTGATGCAGTCCTTTCTGTTGTTGTTGTTGTTGTTTGTTGTTTCCAATACCCATCACTCCAAACTACTTGGACAAAAGTTCAAGGGGCTGTGCACAAGAAATACTTACAACTATGTAATTGGCACTAACATCCACAGATGAGAGATACCATTCATCGTTTGTTTTTCTGGGACTGTGTTACTTCACTTAACATAATATCTTCTAGTTTGTTCCATTTACCTGCGAAACTCATGATGTCATCTTTCTTTACTGCTGCATAGAACTCCATTGTGTAGATATACCACATTTTCTTTATCCATTCGTCAGTTGAAGGGCACTTGGGTTGGTTCCAGCTCCTTGATATTGTGAAAAGAGCTGAAATAAACATGGCTGTGCATGCATCTCTGCAGTAAGATGAATTTTGTGGGTACATGCCCAGGAGAGGTATGGCTGAGTCAGGTGGAAAGTTCATTCCATGTCTTCCAAGGGTTCTCCACACTGCTTTCCATAGTGGCTGTACAAGTTTACATTCCCANTTTTCATCTCTTTCTCAGTCTTTCTCAAAATTCTCCATGTGGAAGTTGACTGTTTTGAGCAGAAGTTCACCACTTCAGTCAGTTCTTTGATGCAGTCCTTTCTGTTGTTGTTGTTGTTGTTTGTTGTTTCCAATACCCATCACTCCAAACTACTTGGACAAAAGTTCAAGGGGCTGTGCACAAGAAATACTTACAACTATGTAATTGGCACTAACATCCACAGATGAGAGATACCATTCATCGTTTGTTTTTCTGGGACTGTGTTACTTCACTTAACATAATATCTTCTAGTTTGTTCCATTTACCTGCGAAACTCATGATGTCATCTTTCTTTACTGCTGCATAGAACTCCATTGTGTAGATATACCACATTTTCTTTATCCATTCGTCAGTTGAAGGGCACTTGGGTTGGTTCCAGCTCCTTGATATTGTGAAAAGAGCTGAAATAAACATGGCTGTGCATGCATCTCTGCAGTAAGATGAATTTTGTGGGTACATGCCCAGGAGAGGTATGGCTGAGTCAGGTGGAAAGTTCATTCCATGTCTTCCAAGGGTTCTCCACACTGCTTTCCATAGTGGCTGTACAAGTTTACATTCCCATCAGCAGTGGATGAGTGTTCCTCTTATGCCACAACCTCTCCAACACATGGTGTCATTTGTTTTCTTGATCCTAGCCAGTCTTATTGGAATAAGATGATATCATAGAGTGGTTTTGATTTGAGTTTCCTTAATGATTAATGATGTTGAACACTTCTTAAGATGTTTCTCAGCAATCTCTAATTCCTCACTGGTGAAGTCTCTGTTGAGCTCTTTGCTCCGTCTATTGAGTGGGTCATTTGTTTTCTTTCTTCTTTGTTTTTTGAGTAGTTTACATATCCTGGAAATCAATGCTTAGTCAGATCTATTTGTGGTGAAGGTTTCCTCCCACTCTGTGGAATTTCTTTTCAATTCTTTGATTGTTTCTTTTGATGTACAGAAGCTTTTGAGTTTAATGAGGTCAAATGAATTAAGGTCGACAATTCACAAATTTGAATTGTCGACCTTAATTCTTGTGCAGCTGCTGTCTGATTTAGGAAGTCTTTTTCTACACCTATGTCTTGTAGTCTGCTGCCAACTTTATTTCTATCCCCTTCAGAGTTTGGGGTTTCACACTGAGGTCTTTAATCTGGAGTTGACTTTTGTACAGGATGAGAGGTAGGGGTTTAATTTCATTCTTCTACAAGTGATGTTCCAGTCCTTGCCAACACTACTTGCTGAAAATGCGGTCTTTCCTCCATTGTGTCTTCTTGGCCCCCTTGTCAAATATGAGATGGCTGAAATTGTATGTGCTCAACTTTGGGTCTTCAGTTTTGTTCCATTGGTCAACAGGTCTGTTTTAATGCCAGTATCAAGCTGATTTTATGACCATAGCCCTGTAGTATAGTTTGAAGTCTGGTATAGAGTTGCCCTCTGTATTGCTCTTTTCACTCATGGTTGTTTTGGCTATTCGGGGTCTTTTGTTTTTCCAAATGAAATTAAGGACTTTTTTTCCAAGCTTGTGAAGAAACTCCTGGGGATTTAAATTGCGATTGCATTAAATCTATACATGAGTTTGGGTAGAATGGACATTTTTACTATATTAATTTTCCCAATCCATGAGCATGGAAGGTTTTTCCATCTTCTGATGTCTTCTTCAATTTCTTTCTTCAAGGCTTTAAAGTTTTTGTTGTAGAGATCTTTGGTGTCTTTGGTTAGGTTTGTTCCTAGGTATTTTATTGTTTTGGAGGCTATTGTGAGTGGGAAGGTCTCTTTGAATTCCTTCCTCAGTTGCTTGTTGATGTAAAGAAAAGCTACTGATTTTTTAGGTTAATTTTGTATCCTGCCACTTTGCTGAAGCTGTTAATCGTTTTGAGGCGTTTTCTGGTATTTTTTTTCATCCCCTAAGTAAACAATCATATCATCAGCAAAAAGGGATAGCTTGACTTCCTCTTTTCCAATTAGTACTCCTTTAATTTTTTTGCCCTAGCAAAAGTTTTAAGCACTATATTGAAGAAGAGTGGCGACAGGGGTCAGCCTTGCCAAGTTCCTTTAAAAGGAATGTTTCTGTGGTTTCCCCATTTAGGGTGATATTGGCTGTGGGTTTCCTGTATATGGCTTTGATTACATTGAGGAATGATCCCTCCAATCCAATTTCCTCTAGGACTTTAAGCATGAAGGGATGCTGGATTTTTTCCAAGGCTTTTTCTGCATCATTTGAGATGATAGAGTGGTTTTGTCTTTCAGTCCATTTATATGCTTGATGATATTTATTGATTTTCATATGTTGAACCATCCCTGCATCTCTGGTATGAAAACAACTTGGTCATGATGGATAATTTTCTTGATGTGGGTCTGTATGCAATTTGCCAGTATCCTATTTAGAATTTTGGCATCTGTGCTCATTAGGGAGATGAGTCTATAGTTCTCCTTTTTGGTTGTATCTTTGCCTGGTTTTGGTAATAGAGTGATGCTGGCTTCATAGAAGCAATTTGGTAGAATTCCCTCTGTGTCCTTCTAAACAATTTCATTAATAATGGTTGTAAGTCTTTTTTAAATGTTTTATATACATCTTTTGTGAAACCATCTGGACCTAGGCTTTTTTAAGTTGGGAGGATTCTTATTACATTTTCAATTTCTTCATATATTATGGGTCTGTTTAAACTGTTGATCTCTTCTTGGTTGAGCTTTGGTGATTCCCAGGATTTCAGATATTCATCCATTTCTTCTAGGTTTTCAACCTTAGTAGAATATAGGTTTTTGAAGTATTCCCATACGATTTTCTGAATCTTTTCCTTGTTTGTTGTGATATTTCCCTTTTCATCATGGATTGTATTGATTTGGAGTTGTTCCTTTTTTCTTTGGGTTAACTGGGCTAGAGGTCTGTCTATCTTGTTTATTCTTTCAAAGAACCAACTTTTGGATTCATTGATTTTTTTTGTATTGTTTTCTTTGTTTCGTATTTCATGACATGTTTCTATTTCTGCTCTCTGATTTTTATTTTTTCCTGTCTGTTGCATTTAGGGTTCATCTGCTGTTGCCCTCTCATAGGTGTTTTTTAGCTGCAGTGTTAGATATTCACTTGTGCTTTTTCTGTTTTTCTAATGTAGGCACCCGGGCTATAAAACTTCCCTCTTAACTGCTTTTAAAGATCCCTATATAGTTTGTGTTGTGTTGTTGGATTTCATCCATATCATACCATAATCAGTTCCAGGAAATGCTTTTATTTCTTTCTTATCTCTTCCTTGACCAATTCATTATTCAAGAGTGTGTTGTTTAGACTCCATGTGTTCTTGTAGATAGTAGGGCTTATCCTGGTGTTGATATTGAGCTTTATTGGACTGTGGTCTGATAGAATGCATGAAATTATTTCAATCTTTTTGTGTTTGTAGAGGTTTCTTCTGTGTCCCAGTATGTGGTTGATTTTGGAGAATGTTCTGTGGGGTGCTGAGTAGAAAGTGTATTCTCTGGTATTAGGGTTGAATATTCTGTAAATGTCTGTGCGGTCCATTTGGTGTATCATATCGTTCAGTTCAGATGTTTCTGTGTTTATTCTTTGTCCTGGTGAGCTGTCCAAAGGGCTCAGTGGGGTATTGAAGTCCTCTACTATAAGTGTACTGGGGTTAGTCACAGACAGTAATTTCAGATCTATCTGAAAAATTATTTAATTATCTATTCATTTATTACAAACATCATGTTATTGTTGTATAATATACTTATATGATTATATATAAATATAGTATTTTATTTATATAATTATATATCGTGAAAGTCATGCATTTGATTGGTGAGTTCCAGGGTGTATCTTTATAACATTTCCATAGTAAGCATTATTAAATAATATTTCAGATGTACATTTTATTATTACTCAATCAGGGGCTGGAGAGATGGCTCAGTGGTTAAGAGCACCCACTGCTCTTGCAGAGGACTCAGGTTTGATTCCCACCACCAACATGGCAGCTAAGAACCATCTTTAACTCCAGTTCCAGGGGAATCTGAGAGCCTCTTCTGACCTCCTCAGCATTGCAGGACACCAGTGAACCAACCTACATGCAGACAGTAAGTACACTCTTATACACAAAAATTAATTAATTAATTAATTAAAAAATAATTACTCAATTAACGGTAATTCAATTACACATTTATTTAATATTTGCTATTTTCCCAGCACTATAGAATTAGGTATTATAAATTACTTTGCATCTGTTTTAAGATCTATTAGGAAAATTATACTAAACAAAGAACTTCTTATAAAATGAATTTTAAAGTACATAAAGAGGGCTGTAATCTGATCCAGTTGAGGGCCTGTACCCAAGTCTCTGGAGCCACTCCAACTTTCTGACCAGATGTGGTAAGGCCACGGGCACCTCAGAACACCCCAGCTGTCATCAGACCTGGAGCAGGGACTGCACCCAAAAAGCCTCAGCCCTAGCGATGAGAGAAAGGCTTGGTAACAGAATGGATGAAGCAGAATGTAGAATATCAAAACTGAAATTTTTAAAAAATCACAAGAGTAGAACAATCAGGAAATACGGGACACTATGAAAAGATCAAACCTCTGCATCATAAGGATAGAGGAAGGATAAGAATCCCAGGACAAAGATATTGATTAGATCTTCAGCAGAATAGTAGAAGAAAATTTCCCCAAAGTGAAAAATGACACACCCATACAAGAACAAGAAGCACAAAGAACACCAAATATACAAGACCAGAAAAGAAATTTTCCATGCCATATCATACTTAAAACACTAGACCCCACAAACAAAGACAAATTATTGAATGCCACACAAGACAAACAATAAGTTACATATAAAGGAAAACCCATCAGAATTACAGCTGATATTTCAGTGCAAACAATGAAGGCCAGAAGAATGTTGACCAAAGTATTCCTAGTACTAAATGACTATAGATACCAATACAGACTATTATACCCAGCAAAAATGCCAATTATAGTTGAAGGAAAAAGAAAAAAAAATCTTTTATTACATAAACAAGATGAAAATATTCATGTCCAGAAAGCCAACCCTTCAGAAAATACTTGAAGAAATTCAAAGGACAGAAGAAAGGAGAAACTATCACCAAGCAGCCAGAGAGAGTAATGAATAATAGTATAACTGTGGAACTACAAACCTAAGGGCTGGAGAGATGGCCTAGCAGTTAAGAGTGCTGACTTCTCTTGCAGAAGACCTGGGTTCAATCCCCAGCACCCACATGGTGGCTGAGAACCGTCTTTGACTCCAGTTCCAGGGGAATCTGACACCCTCTTCTGACCTCTGATGCATTGCACAACAAGGTGCACAAACCTACATGCAGACAGTACATTCATACACATACAAGAATAAATAAAAATTAAAAAAAGAAATACAAACCTAGTCCACGAATGCAAACAGAAAATAAGGTAAAAGGAAGCAGCACGCATCTCTCAATAGTAACCTTAAATACTAATGGGCTGAGTTCCCCAATAAAAAGACATAGACTGGGAAAATGGATTAGGAAACAGAACCCATCTATATGCTGTCTACAAGAAATCCATCTCACCCTCAAGGACAGGCACTTTCACTAAAGGATGGAAAAATAATTCACAATCATGAATATATATGTACCATACTCCAGTACTCTGAACTTTATAAACACAATTCTGCAGGACCTCAAGGCACAGATTAATTCCAGCACACTAGGGGACTTCAATACCTCACTGAGCTCACTGGATAGGTCAACTGGACAAAGAAAAAACAGAGAGACATCTGACCTGAACAATACAATACATCAAAGAGAGCTCACAGATATCTACCAAATAGTCCACCCATACACAAGAGAATATACTTTCTACTCAGCACCTCAACTAATATTCTCCAAAATCAGCCACATACTGGAACACAGAAGAAAAAAAAAAGCCTCAATAAATACAAAAGAATTGAAATAATTTAATGCATTCTATCAGGCTGCTGTGCAATAAAGCTCAATGTTAACACCAGAATAAGCCCTACTATCTACAAAACCCATGGAGACTAAACAACACAATCCTGAAAAATGAATCGGTCAAGAAACAAATAAAGAAATAAAACATTCCTGGAACTAAATGAAAAGGACAATAAATGGAGGCAAAACCTATGGGCTACTCAAGTTGGTGACATTTTGTCCTGTTGGAACACACAAATCTTTTCCCATAGTTAGTTTTAAGATTTGAATTGCAAGGTTTTTGACAAGAAGGTTTCATGTCTATCCGTACCCCCCCCTTTTTTTTTAACCCATGAGTCTCCAAAAGACAGTTGTATTATGCATAACTATAGGGTGGAATCAAGGCTCAGATTTCATCAAATTTACCCATGTTGTTTTGGGTGACTATATATGATTAACTTGGGGAGCAAACTTAATTTTTATGATAAATCATCTTAAAGAGAATGCTGCAAGGTGATACTGTACAACAGAGAAACTATAGAGAACATTTGTATGTGCCAATCCCAGAGTTATTGTTCTACAAATTTTATGTAAAACAAATGTGGAAAACAGCAATTTATATCTCCATTTAACTCGGATGCATTAACGTTTTTATCAGAGTCTGTAAACCAATGTTGTTTAATATACACATATTTACTTTTACTAAATCCTAAAACACCATGTATCCTGTAGACAGTGTCTAGGCAAAACTGGGTACTTGTTGAACTCACGTCAATTAAATATGCATTAATCGAATATACACCCGTGTCCCTCACCCACCCCTCCCCCCTTCCCAATTCACCATTTTGGTCCATTTTCTGATGCAGTCTTTCTGCTGTTGTTCTTTTACTATGCATCTCTCTCCACGAGAAATATTTATATTTGGGTTATTGGTACTAGCATCCACATATGAGGGACACCATTTGTCGTTTGTTTTTCTGGGACTGTGTTACTTCACTTAACATAATGTCTTCTAGCTCCATCCATTTACCTGCAAAGTTCATGATGTTGTCCCTCTTTACCGCCCATTGTATACATCTACCAATTTTCTCTACACTCGTCAGTTGAGGGGCACCCTGGGCTGGTTCCAGCTTTTTGCTATGGAACAGAGCTGCAATAAACATAGCTGTGCATGTACTTGCAGTAAGATGTGTCTAGTGTATATACCCAGGCGTGGTATGACTGGGTCAAATGGGAAGCTCATCTTTGAGGTTTCTAAGGTTCTCCACACATGCTTTTCATAGTGGTGTCAAAGTTTAATTCCCACCACAATGTGATGAGTGTTCCCCTTTCTTCCCACCCCTCCAGCACTTGTATCATTTGTGTTCTTGGTATCCTAGCAGTCTTATTTGGAGTAAGGGATATCTCAAATCCTTAATTATCAGAGATGCTGAACACTTCTTAAGATGTTTCTCGGCCATCTCTATTTCCTCCTGTGTGAAGTCTCTATTCAGATCTTTGCTCCATCTTTTGAGTGTTTCATTTGTTTCCTTTCTTCTTTGTTTTTTGAGTAGCTTGTATACTCTGGAGATTAATGCTTTGTCAGATGTATCTGCAGTGAAGGTTTCCTCCCACTCTGTGGGTTTTCTCTTCACTTCCTTTATTATTTCTTTTGATGTACAGAAGCTTTTGAGTTTAAGGAGATCCCATTTCAAGAGAAATAGTAAATGAAGTAGCACTGCAGCTACAAAAAAAAAAAAAAACTTGAGAGGCAACAACAAATGAACCCTAAATCCAACAAACAGGAAGAAATAAGGAAAATCAGAGCAGAAATCAATGAAAGAGAAACAAAGAAAATAACACAAAATATCAAGGAATCCAAAAGCTGGTTCTTGGGAAGGATAAATAAGATAGGAAGACAGCTAGCCCAACTAACCAAAAGAAAGAAAGAGCAACACCAATTAAATAGAATTTGTGATGAAAAGGGAAACATCCCAACAGACAACAAAAGGAGCCAGTCAATTATAGGAGAGTACTTTAAAACCTATAATCTATTAAATTTGAATACCTAAGAGAAACTGGAAAATCTGGAATTCACCAAAGCTTAACCAAGAAGAGATTGACAGCTTAAACAGACCCATAATATATGAGGAAATTGAAACTGTAATAAGACACCTCCCAACTAAAACAATCACAGGCCCAGATGGCTTTACAGCAGAATTCTATAAAACATTTAAATTGGACATACAACCATAATCTCTGAAACTGTTCAGAATGAAATAAGCAGAGGAAAATCTCCCAAATTCCTTCTATGAAGCAAGCATACCTCAAATAACAAAACCAGGCAAAGGTACAACCAAAGAAGAAAGCAAAAAACTAATCTCATTAATGGACATAGATGTAAAAACTCACAACACAATACTTGCAAACCACTTACAGAACCACATCAAAAAGATCATCCATCATGACCAAGTTGGATTCATACCAGAGATGCAGGAATGGTTCAAAATACATAAACCGAAAAATATAATAAGCACATAAATGGACTGAAAGACAAAAACGACACAATCATCTCACCAGACACTGAAAAAGCCTTTGGCAAAACCCAGCATGCTTTCATGTTTAAAGTTCTTGAGGAAATTGGACTGGAAGGAACATTCCTCATCATAATCAACGCCATATACCACAAACCCACAGTCAACATCATCCTAATTGGAGAGAATTTAGAAGCATTCCCCTTAAAGACAGGAACACAGCAAGGCTGCCCCCATCACCACTTCTCTTCTATATAGTGCTTGAAACACTTTCTAGGGCAATAAGTCAAGAAAGAAAACAAAACTAAAGGAGTACTAATTGGAAAAGAGGAAGTCAAACTATCCCCCTTTGCAGATGATATGGTATTTAAATAAGGGATGCTAAAAACTCCACCAGAAAACTCCTAGAAATGACTAAGAGTTTCCGTGAAGTGGCAGGTTACAAAATTAACCTAGAAAAATCAGTAGCCTTTGTTTACACCAACAACAATCAACTGGAGAAGGAATATAAGGAGACCTTCCCACTTACAACAGCCACAAAAATTAAAATACCTGGGAACACACCTAACCAAATACACCAAAGATCTCCACAACAAAAATGTTAAAACCCTGAAGAAAGTGAATGAAGAAGACATAAGAAGATGGAAAGAACTCCCATGATCATGGATTGGAAAAATTAATATAATAAAATGTCCATTCTATGCAAAGTTATATACAGACTCAATGCAATCCCAATTAAAATCCCCATGACTTTCTTCACAAACTTGGAAAAAAATACTTCAATTCATATGGAGAAATTAAAGACTTCAAATAGCCAAAGCAACCCAAGCAAAAAGTGCAATACATGAGGGATCACTATACCAGACTTCAAATTATATTACAGGTCTATAGTCATAAAAACAGTCTGGTATTGGCACAGAAATGGACCCATAGATCAATGGAACAAAATTCAAGATCCAAACAAATTCATATAATTTCAGCCATCTCATATTTGACAAAGGAGCCAAAAAGACTCAATGGGTTTAGGCAGAATCTTCAGCAAATGGTGTAGGCAAAACTGGATCACCATTTGTAGAAGAGTAAAACTAAACCCCTACCTCTCACCCTGTTCAAACATCAACTCCAAATGGGTGAAAGACCTCAAAGTGAAACTGGAAACTCTGAAGGTGATAAAAGAAAACATTGGCAGCAACCTACAAGACATAGGCATAAGAAAATACTTTCTAAATCAAACAGCAGTTGTGCACGAAATAAGGTCAACAGTTGGTAAGTGGGACCTCATTAAAATCAAAAGTTTCTGTACAGTGAAAGAAACAATCAAGGAAGTAAAGAGAAAACCTAGAGATGAAGGATACCTTCACCAGTGATACATCGACAGAGCATTAGCATCCAGAATATATAAACTCCTAAAAAACAAAGAAGTAAAAAAAAAAGAATGACTCACTCAAAAGATGAGTAAAGAGCTGAACAGAAACTTCACAAGTGAGGAAGTAAAGATGGCTGAGAAACACCTTAAATCTGTTCAACATCATTAATAATTAAGGAGATGTTGACTGGGCACGGTGGTGCACGACTTTAATCTGAACACTTGGGAGGCAGAGGCAGGCAGCTCTTTGTGAGTTCAAGGCCAACCTAGTCTACATAATGAGCTCCAGTCCAGCCTGGACTAAAGGGAGACCCTGTCTCAAACATACCCCCCTCAAAAAATTAAGGAAATGCAAATGAAAGCTACTTTAAGATATCAATTCACTCAGAAAAGATGGCCTAAATTCAAGAAAACAAAAGACACCAAATCCTGGACAGGTTGTAGGGAAAGGGGAATACTCATCTACTGCTGGTGGGAATATAAACTCTTACAACCACTATGAAAAGCAGTGTGGAGAACACTTAAAAGACTCAAAATGAGCTTACCACATGACCCATTCCTATTACTCCTAGGTATATATTCACAAGACTCTTCCTACTGCAAAGATACTTGCATATGTATGTTTATTGCAGCTTTCTTCACAATAGAGAAGAGCTGGAACCAATCCAAGTGCTCCTCAACCAATGAGTGAATAGAGAAAATATGGTATATCTACACAATGGAGTTCTATGTACCAATAAAGAAAGATTACATATGAACTTTGCAGGTAAATGGATGGAAGTAGAAGACATTATACTAAGTGAATTAACACAGTCCCAGGAAATGAAATGATGAACAGTATCCCTCATTTGTGGATACTGACACCAAATACCTAGTAGTAAGCTAAGGGCAACTTGTCAATATTTGTATGCTATTCATATATAATATATATTATATATGATATATATATAATATATATATATATAACTGGCCTTATAATGTGAATCCCCTTAACAGGTATAGAATTAATCCTACCACTTATTATTACAGACTTGTAATTCGTGTATATGGGGGGGAGGGTATGTATGCATACTTTAGGATAATATAAAATCAAGGGAAAAGTAAATTACTAAAGCAATGTGAGATTCACAATATAGTTTATATTTCAGACATCATAACTTGTATTGTGATAATAATATATGTATATATTTAGTTTATATATATAACTATAATATATATTTACATTATTTAGTATCAATACGAATTGGAGAAATCTAATCAACTAATAAGATCTCCTAAAAGTAATATTAAATACTGCAGAACAGCAATACACTTCATGCCTTAATACATAAATAACCTCATTCTGCATACAAAAAACTCCAGCGATGTAACAGGGTTGCTTTTTCCAGCATGCACACTTCAGTGAGCAGGTGGGACAGTTGGCGAAGCACATACGGTAATAAGTAAATACTGGATGATGATTCACAAAACTCTAAAATACAATGCTAAAAAACATAAAAAATTAGTAACATAAATGCAGATAACCTAAAGTCAATTTTATCTACTAGGATCACAGCCCAACATGTAGATTTACTAATGTGGTTATGTGAATTGGATACTTTGTATTTGAACAATAGAGGATACCATCCCTCCTGAGTAATGATTTTCCACCTATTGCTCAGATGACACAAGAAGAATGTAGGAACCTATTATAAGTAATCCAATCATCTGTCCCATTCAGGGCAGAGGATCTATATTCTCAATAACCACGATTCCCTTTAACTGGCAATTTATATCTTTTCTTAACATTGAACTCTACTTCTCAAATAATAGAATACATGCAAAACCTTAATCCTACTCCATGGGATGAGTTATGGGATCGCAGGATATGAAAAATATTCTTTATTTTTAAAAATAATTTATGTATTCCTTAATAGGTTAAAATATGTATGAATCCATGCCAGGTGTGATGGTGTCTTTGTAAATGCCTTTGATGTCATCTCTGAGTGTAGGAGCGATATATCGTGATGACTGACATCTCTTGCAGTAAGATCTTATCTAAGCCTGTCCTACATAGGTTGAGTTTCAACAACACTCAGTCTACAAATCAAAGCGCTGTTTCAAAAACAAATAATATATGTATTCATGAATCCATTTTTTGGAATATATCAGGCTTTTAGCACGTGATAATTATTTCTTTCAACTTACTGTTGTATAAAAGTACTTTTAGTTATATTCCACCATCTTGTTGCTTTCCGAAGTTTGTTTCCGCAAGATGTGATAATAACAATTTAGAACATTAACTATGATTTCATTATTCTGTTACATGTTTTTTAAATATTATTGATATTATTATCTGTATGTTCATATGTGTGTGCATAAATGAATTTAAGTGCACAACATTGACCAGGAGTCAGCAAAGACTAGAGAGCATCAGATCCCCTGTAATTTGAGCAATGGGCTATTGTGAACCAACTGATATGGGCTCCAGGAACCAAAGCCAGATTTTTTTTGAAAGAGAAGTAAGCACACATAATGTCTACATCATCTCTCCAGCTTATGCTGCATAATGCTGATAATTAGAGTTACTTTGATGATTAATTTCTCTCACATAAAATATTTTGTGGGATTAAAATTTGCATTGTGGGATTAAAATTTACCTTTTTACATTCATCTAGTTTTAAAGGAGTACTTTATATTGATATCAGAAAAGTGATATGTCACCTGCCAAAATTTAATTTCCAACAGTAATCTATCATTTTGTTTAAATTCTTATCTTATTTTATTTTTCACTCGTCAGCATCTTTTGACTTTTTTGTTTTTTGGAGACAGGGTCTCCTTGTTGCCCCAGCTACCCTGGAACTTGCTCTGTAGACCAGGCTGGCCTTGAACTCACAGAGATCCACCTTCCTCTGTCTCCCAAGTGCTGGGATTAAAGGTGTGTGCCACCACATCCAGCTTGACTTATGTTTTAATATTGTTTCCAAACTTGTGGCCAAATTTATTTCCTAGACTCTTCCTATCTTGTGACCAATTTTAACTTTGTTTCCTCCAAATATATGTGTCCAACCAATTTTGAGCCCTTGCATATTTTAAAATGCTTGCTTCTGCCGGGTGTGGTGGCACACACCTTTAATCCTAGCACTTGGGAGGCAGAGGCAGGCGGATCTCTGTGAGTTCAAGGCCAGCCTGGTCTACAGAGTGAGTTTCAGGACAGCCAGAGCTACAGGGAGACCCTGTCTCAAAAACACCAAAAAAAAAAAAAATGCTTGCTTCTATGAATTACTGATTGACAAGTAGCTTGATGCACAATGTTATTTGTTTTCATTTTCAAGAAAGCATATCTCTATCAGAGCCCGGATCCACTGCTACTGTAGAGACTTGTACACATCTTTTCTACAATTCTTCAAGCATAACTCATTTATTTTATCATAATGATATCTGGACTTCCATTTATACCTAGCTTTGTGCAATTCCCCAAGCACATAAATAACCTATGTTCTTGAATTTCTGTCAGTTTCTCAAATTCAATGAAGATAAAATCATATTAGCTAATGAATATTCACCTCTCATGTGATAAGTAGCTTGTCTCTGTTAAAAGAATTAAGATAACTCTCAAGCTCAGATATTTGATCAATTAACAGTATTTTCTAGAATTCTTAACATTTGGGTGGCAGGTCACGCCTTTCAAACTTATTTTGAATCCCAATTGGTATTTGCTTTAACTTTAAGGTCCCAACTATATATTACCTTTTCTGCAGTCAGAAAGATGTTGCTAAAAGTATTTAGTGGGAGGGTGCAGTAGGAAGTGAATACAGCGAAAACAATATGATGTGCGTGAATTTTTAAAATGTACGAATGTGCCATACAAATGCCTGCTGTGGTGATGGAATTTACCTTTCTCCAGGCCTGATCCTTCTTTGCACAGCCCTAATATTCTAGTGTTTAAAAGCTAAAGGATTTCCAAAATCTATTTTCCCATTTCATATAATATTTGCACTGTAATTGAGAGTCAATATTTTCATTTGAGTCATACCTTCACACCACAGGAATGTAGGATGCAAATGATTCAGCATCATTTTTCAGCAATGATACTATAACTTGGAGAATGTCATCTACTAACTTGTCTATTTATATCAATTACCTTTCTGAATGGGTCCAATGAGATGACTTTTATTTGATATCATCAGATGAAGTATTTATGAAATAGTAAAGCAAACTTTTATGTGTCTCAATATCAAGTTCTTAGAAACAGAATTTGATCACTATGATGCTCTCAGTGCCTTTATGAAAGGTAGCACCTTTCATAAAGTGCTAATGATTCCTGATATACTCTTTGTCAGTATACTCAATTACTGTTCTACATAAACCTAAGATTAATCTTATCTGAGGGCCAATGTTCAAGCAGAGAATTATATTCTCCCTGCTTTTGCGTCTTTAAAAGTATGTTTAACATGTATCTTTGCATCTCTAATTGCATGTTTTCTTTGATTCAAGTAGTAGACTTAGTAATCTATTGAATTTATTCTCAGAGGAGTGACAAAATTCTTTGGCTACTGCATCACTTCTAATAGCACAAATCATTCAGTTAAAATATGTTATAGCACCTTTCAAAACTTAAATTCTGGCATTTTATTTCCTAGTGGAGTAGAATCTCCCACATTTATTGTAGAATGGATGAAAATGTCTCATCTCTAATAGAGTGTGTATGTGTGCATCAAGTATCAAATACATATATATATATATATATATATATATATGAGAAAAAGTAGGAAAATATTTTCAATAAATATCAGAATAGATGTTATTTTCCAAAAACAAACTTTCAGTACAAGATTTGATCCTGTGTCATTAGATTTCAAAATGAAACTGGAGAGTTCTAAACACTAGTTATTTGCCCATGTATTTCTTGACCTCTCTGGATTATCCAGTTTAAACAAACAAACAACAACAACAAAAATATTATATAGAGATAATATTATTATATATATATACACACAATGATTCAATGCTAGCCTCCAGTCATGAGAAAGAACAGGCAACATTTGTCCTTTTGTTTTGGATTACCTCAGTCAGGATGACTGTTTCCACTTCCATTAATTGATCTGTAAATTTTATTTTTGAATGCAGAACCATATTCCATTGTGTAACGGTAACACACTTCCATTACACATTCAATAGTTGATGGACATCTAGACCAAGACAAAGGTGCCATGCTCTCTAATCCTGTTCAGTTCAGTTCGTGAATTCTTATGTAGATCAATAAGACAAAAGAAAAAGTTAAAAGGGAAAAATGTGAAAAAGGAGTCGAAGTAGCCTTACTAGCAGAAGATAAGATTGTATACATAAAGACTTCCTTAGAAAATTCCTACAGCTGATTAATTTGGGAATTTATTTTAATCAAAGATCATTTGGTTTTCTTTTAAAATTTGTTTATCTATCTATTTGTTTATTTGTTTATTTATTTTTAACTTAGTGAGTATTTTTCATGCATGTATGTAAGGTGACCATGTCATGCCATGATAGTGGTAGGGCGAGAGCGGGATTTGAATGCCCAAGAACTTTCTTTTTTTGTTGTTTTCTTCAAAAAAAAAACAACAAACTTTTTTTTAATTTTATTTATTTTGTATGTGTATGAATGTAGGCATGTAGGTTGTGCACCCGTGTCGTGCAATGCCAAGGAGGTCAGAAGAGGGTGTCGGATTCCCCTGGAACTGGAGTTAAATATGGTTCTCAGCCACCATATGGATGCTGGGGATCAAACCTGGGTACTCTTTTAACCCCTAGGCCATCTCTCCAGCCCCCCAAGAACTTTCTTAACAGGCATGGTTCTTAGCCGCCATGTGGGTGCTGAAGACTGAACCCCAGTCCTCTGTAAAAACAGTCAGTGTTCTTAACTGCTGAGTTAAGAACATCTCTCCAGCCCCTGACATGCTTGTCAAAGTCAGAAAATCAGAATTATTTTTGATATTTTTATATTTTTTATGCTTTTATTGATGTTTTGTGTATTTCAGACATCATTTCTCAGTTCAATTTAGACATATACCCTTTTCCCTTCCCCCTGCCTCACCCCACCCCAGATCATTCATTCTGCTATAACTATCCTGTATCTTTCTCTCAGTCTTTTTTTATGTTTAGGAATTTACATTCTCCTCCTTTAATTTTATATTACTCTAAAATATGCGTGTATACTTTCCACTCATATACAGTAATTACAGAGTCTGAGAGTAAGTGGTGGATAGATTCTAGAGCTCATTAAGAGATTTGTATTATAATAACATAGTTGCTTTCAGATAAACAGAAATACAACAATAATGTTCAGCTTGTCTTTCATCTGGGGATTTGGAGTTAGCATCCACAAATGAGGGAGACCATTCATCACTTGTTTTTCTGGGACTGTGTTACTTCACTTAGCATAATGGCTTTGAGTTCCATTTCCCTGCAAAGTTCATGATGTCATCTTTCTTTACCGCTGAGTAGTACTCCATTGTGTATATGTACCACATTTTTGTCACCCACTTGTCAGTTGAGGGGCATTTGTGTTGGTTCCAGCTCTTCCCTTTTGTGAAAGTAGCTGCAATAAACATGGATGTAGGATGAGTCTTGTGGGAATAAACCCAGGAGTGGTATGGCTCCTGGGTTTATACCCAGGACCAGGTGGTGGCTCATTTTGAGTCTTTTAAGGGTTCTCCACACTGCTTTCCATAATGGTTGTACAAGTTTACATTCCCACCAGCAGTGGATGAGTGTTCCCGTTTCCCCACAACCTCTCCAGCATTTGGTGTCTTTTGTGTTCTTGATGTTAGCCTGTCTTATTGGAGTGAGATTTGACAAAAGGGCAAAAAAAAAAAAAAATCAATGGAGGAAGGATAGCATCTTCAGCAAATTGTGCTGGCAAAACTGTATCACCATTTGCAGAAGAACAAAATTAAACCCCTACCTCTCACCCTGTGCAAAAATTTCACTCCAAGTGGATCAAAGATCTCAACATAAAACCTGAAAGACTGAAGGTGATAGAAGAAAAATTTGGTAACAACCTACAAGACATAGGTGTAGGAAAAGACTTTCTAAATTAGACAGCAGCTACACAAGAAATAAGGCAACAGAAAAGGAAACAATCAAGGAAGTGAAGAGAAAACCCACAGAGTGGGAGGAAATCTTCACCAGTGATTCACATGATAGAGCATTAATGTCAAGAATATATAGACTCCTCATCAAAGAAGAAAACATATGAGATACTCAAATGATTCTGTAAAGAGCTGAACAGAGATTTCACCAGGGAGGAAGTAAAGATGGCTGAGAAACATCTTAAAAAGTGTTCAAAATAATTAATAATTAAGGAAATGCAATTTATTTTTAATATTTTAGAGAAACATTTTGAATGCTAGTTGGACTAATGTCTAAAGAAGAATAAAGTCTTAGATCAGTATATTTCAGGCATAGAATACTTCCTCTCTTATTTTACTAATTTCCTAATGTAAGTATGTAAGTTTAACTGGACATCAGAGGAGACAATTAAGCTTGATAAGAAGAATACACAGTACTGTATATAATAAGACTATTTCCAAGAGTGGAATTTTTTTTCTCCTTATTTACATGAATAAGTCAAAATTAAAACATCCTAGATGCTAATCCATAAAGATGAACATTTTGATGCACTACCCTCAGGAAATCAAGGATGCATTGAAGCCTTGGTAGTGGAAAAGCTACTAAAAGGAGGCTAGACAGAGAACATTTTCATGGTGAGATAACTTTTGGCATAATTTCAATTCAATAATGGTTTGTTTTCAATATGGACAATATAATTCCAGACCACAGCTTTCTAGGCTGTGGGATGGAATTATGATAAGAACTATAAAATATAACTCTTTGAACAGTTACAGTTGTACCATATCCACTAACCTTTTATCTACTTAGAATTTATTCAACAACCAAATTTCAATGGAGAAATAACCATGATAGCAACACTCCTGAAATTATAATGGACGGTTTCATCTATAAGATCTAGTTGAGAAATGGAACATATATGGTGATTTGGATAGTAAATTGAATGGGAATAAATATACTTCACAACATGAGTTATGAGTCATATGGGCATAAAGGAAAAGGTGTGCAATGCATTGGGGACTGGAAGGATGTCTCAAAAATTAAAACACTTGCAGTGGTCCGGGATTCAGTTCCCAGCACATACATGGAAACAAACAACCATCCAGGAGATCCAACATCAACTCTGTCAGAAATATTCCTTCTGGGATTTGTAAACAAGGCTTCCTAACTCCTCCTCCCTCTGTCACAAAGGCAAAGGGACATACAAAGTCCAAAAACCAGAGTTTGTAAAATTCTAAGGAGTGTATTTGTACTTAAATACAGAGCAATGTTTGAGTGGTTTAATTGCAAGAGTGTGAGAATTCCCCTCCATATTCATACAGGAAATCGCTGTCCCTGGCACCTCCCTACAGCTGGCCAAGATGGCAAGAGGTGTCTCCTGCCCCATGCCCCTCTCGATCTATGTATCCTTACACCCCTGCCCCTTGGCCCTCTCCATCTATGTATCCTTAGACACCTGCCCCTTGGCCCTCTCCATCTATATATCCTTACACACCTGCCCCATGGCCCTCTCCATCTATGTATCCTTACACACCTGCCCCATGTTCCTCTCCATCTATGTACCCTTACACACCTGCCCTTTGGCCCTCTCCATCTATGTATCCTTACACACCTGCCCCTTTGCCTTCTCCATTTACATAACCCTTACACACCTGCCCCTTGACCCTCTCCATCTATGTATCCTTACACACCTGCCCCATGGCCTTCTCCTTTTACATAACTTAGCCCCTCTCCCTGGACTCCTCCTTATCCCTATGAACTCCAACAGTCAAGCTTCTAATCCTGCGCAGGCAGGTGCCCCTAAAACGGTAAGGGATTTGATGTCCAAAGTTGGCACTGGAAGAGGACTGTCCATGATACTGCCCACCCCTTCCTCCAGTTTCTACGTTGTTTTCTGCCATCCTCTTCTACAAGCATACCTGAGCTCTGGAGTGTGTGAATGAGGTAGGATGTTTTCTCCCATTATTTCAAGACATTCAACTCTCAGGTCTTTTCAACATCTGTTTTTGATGGACAGTGGGATCATTTCAGAACTATTCCTCCTGCTCTAAAACACAAATAGAAAGAAGTATGAAAATCTAAGCAAACAGAGGCTGCTATAATAACCTAGCCTATCATCACCAGCACAAATCCTTGGGTGGCACCTTAGCATGTGTGTCATATTCATCTAACAAGACAATTGCTGTGGTTTCCTTCTGGAGCCTATAACTTTCCTTGCCACCTTACATGATCAGATGTTTGTTCCTCACCCAAGGAGTGGGCCTGAAATCCAATTGGAAATATGCTGGTTGTCAACATATCAGACAAGCCATTATTGCATCAGCAGAAACATCTTGCTGGCCATGCATGATGTGTCATTAAGTAGAACTTTTGTAACCATTATCACCTATCCATCTGCATAACACTCTCTGGCCTGATGGAGGCCAATCATCCAGTGGTAAGTTTTCAGCTTAATTCCGGTTGGATCTCTCCTTCTCAAGCTCACATCATGCCCTGTCAATCAGTAGTAGGGTCTTATGGTCTGGTATGATTCTAGTGTGAAACCAACATTAGAGGCAATAGCCTTTATTCTTTTGGGGGCCCATCTCCAATGATTTTAACATCTGTAAAATACTCAAAGATTGACATTATATATTAAATAAATAATAAATAAATTCTAACACTTTATTGGAAGATCGTATCAATTTATCTCAATCATTTTCTCAATAGCTCCAGTTTGGGTATAATAGCGGGGATAAGAGGAATTAATTTAGGTAGTTCTTCAAGCCATTTGGTGTCCTGGGGTTCTTACATTGAACCACCCTGAATTTCTTTATTCCTGATAAAGTCATTGGGTCAAACTGGGTCAAGCTTTCTGGCCGTGCACAGGGCCAAGGAGGAAAAGGACCCCTTTCCCCTTTTGAGGTCCTTGTTCAGTCAGTCTTCTCTGGCAAACACAGTCCTATCTGTTCCAGTGAACTGGGCACTATATATTGCTTTCCTCATACCTAATCCTTTCAGTAGTGCCTGTCCCTCTTCTGCCATCTGCCAGCCCCTAAAAGCAATAGGGACCTCCACTGGGGCTGATCAAGTGTCTCTAATGCCAGTCCATCAGGGACTGATACAGGGGTACTGCCTCAGGTTATGCAGCCTGTTTCTCAAGGAAGCACAGGTTATATTGCTCAGGTTTAATGCTTCTGCAGCACTTGCACTAATATCATCTGCTCCCGTGTCCCAAATCTTCACAAGCTAGGCAATGGGGGGCTCTTTTATTGTTTGTTTGAAAGTCTTTCCCAATTCCAACAGCTCCAGTCCTGAGTATTGTCTGATTGCTATAGTTTCTCACACCAATCCGTTGTTAAGGCCTCTATCAGCATGTTTCAGCATGGATATTTACTTTCTTTGTATTAAAAGTTGAACCTGCAGAACATCTTTAGCTTTTTCTAGGTCCGTTCCTTCCTCATCACTCTCTGCATTCTCCCTGGGTTCCAGGTTTATGAATCCCAGGATGAGCCTTATATTATAGATCTAATCCGATTCTATTACCTTCTGGCATTCTAGCCATAAAAAAGGGGAGAGGGGAGGCTGACACCTCTGTCTCATTTCTCTTTTTTTTTTATTTATTTATTTATTTATTTATTTATTTATGTATGTGTTTGAATGTACTGTCTGCATGCAAGTCTGTGCACCCGTGTCGTGCAATGCCGCGGAGGTCAGAAGAGGGTCTCGGATTCCCCTGGAACTGGAGTTCTCCTGGAATTGGAGTTTCAGACGGTTCTCGGCCGCCATGTGGGTGCTGGGGATCGAACCCAGATCCTCTGTAAGAGCGATCGGCGCTCTTAACCGCTAGGCCATCTCTCCAGCCCTCATTTCTCATTTATGGAAGTTACTGGGCAGGTCAGAGGCCAGTACTGAGGAGCCTGGCCTCTTATTCTTTTGCTCTAATTTCCCTTTCACACTTTTAATATCCTTCTGGGCCAACTCTTCTACCTGGGACAGACCCCTGACATTGTAATCATTGGCCTTCTAAGCAGATCCCAGATAGTCCCCAAGCATATGGTCTCTTGAAGTATTGCTGTAGTCAGTCACTTAGATGGTTGGGATGATTTCTAGAGGCAGGACCTGAACATCACAAAGGAGACCCTTCTTTCTCAGCTCATTTCACTACTGTTTTCCTAGACTAAAATTTTCTAGACGAGAGTAAGACTTTGCTTTGCTGAATTATCATATGTAAGAACTTTGACTTTTGTTTGGGAAAAGTGTGGCTGAGCACTGCCTGGATGGTTATATTTGCTTTCTAAGAAATGCTCAAAAATGTCAGAACATTCCTTCTCTGTGTGTCAGTGTATATTGTAATAAAACTACTGATTTAAAATTGAAAAAAAAAAGCAGAGGTCAGGCTGCCTCAGCAACTGCTTGATGCAACTTTCACCCTTTGTCCCTATTTCCAGGGCTTGCAAAATTTCTTCGTGATCTTCAGCTGTCCTCAAAGCATCTCCATACTGACATGGCGGACCCCACCACTCAAGTAGGCATGCACTCTATACCACCTAGATGTAGATTGCTACTCTAGGATTTCTCCCAGTGACATCATCTGCCCAGCTGGCTTCACCTTAGTTATGCATCTTAAAGTCCACTGTCCAAGCCACTGCCACTGGCCCTTCCAGGCCTACGGGAAGAGCCCACAATGCCAAACTTTGCGCTGCCCATATCTCCCCTCGCCCAGCTTTCTTTTGGTTGCTTGTCTCTTTCAGTATAGCCAAGGAAACTGTATTCTTTCCAAATTTGTCTTCAGCCTTGTCTATCCTGCCAACTCAGCCTCTTGTCAATAAAATTCCTTTTGGAATCTGACACACAAGGTATCCTGACTCCTCCTCTTCTCTTGGTCCCAAAGGCAAAGCTAGGTAGAAACTTCCCAAATTCAGTTTGGAAAATTCTAATGAGTTTATTTGGGCTTGCTTACAGAGCAAAGGTCTGAGGGGGTTAATTACATGAATATGAGTGCTCCATCCACCCCCAGGACCTACAAGAAATTCCATGTCCTGGCCTGGACCCTGTGACATCCCTGGGGATGCCCAAGATGACAAAGTCAGGAGGTACCTGCTTCATAGCATTCTCTGTTTTAATACATGTAATCCTTCTGTCTGCACCTCACAGTTCTTGAGACACAGGGCCTTTTAAATAGGTTCTGGGTAGAGAACGTGTGTCCTTACACTTGTACAGTAAGTTTTATTCCCTACAGAGCCATTTCTCCAGGTTCTTTACTGCCATGTCTTTCATATAATACTCATAATGAGAAAAAAGTTAAAACTCAGTCCCTCAAACTAAAAAAGAGGTGAAGTTTGTTAAATATTTGTTGTTTTTATAGGTAAATTCAGAGATAGGAGAGACTGAAACTTGTATCATAACTCCTCAGAAGAATAAAATATGAGTGACCTCCTAATTGATGGATGACAGAACTCTTTAGATTTTATGTGAATAATTTTGTTTGATTATTACAATAATCCTATAAATTGGGATTGTTTTCTCCCAGGCATTTTCTGAAGATGAAATTATTTTCATAGATATTGAATAATGTATGCAAGGTCAAACACCACCAAGAGGGACTCCAGGACTGGAAGTGTTTTGCTTCCAGAGGAAACATGTCTTTTTAATAGGAAGACCACAGGAGCTTTGCTTCTCTTCCTCCAACACTCTGCAAAATGCTGGTTATCTGCTTTACTTGGTGTTAGTCCTGGGAATATTTTTGTTTCGAATGCTTAGCCCTGAAGCTCTTCCTGACCTATGTATCCTATTCTTCCATTATTTTTTTTCCTCTTATTTTGTCTGGAGTCCTCTTGCAGCCTGCACTGATTAGAACCATGTTATATTTTCTTCCCACTAGGAAAATGACATGCTAGTATCTCACTTTCTATAGGGATAAGTAAAAAACAAGGAAATGAAGTGAAATTAAAAAGTTATTTCTCAAATAATATGGAATTTCCTGACATTTCCATGGCCATGGTGATACCAGATTACTAAATCAAGCCATTTAACAGATAATTTCTTAGAAATAGCTGGAATGAAAGTTTATATTTTTGATCTACTTGATTGCTGTCTTTCTGTGTCAGTCTTATATTTTCAGGACAGACACAAGTCAGACACACACAACTCTCTAGAATTAGATATGTCAAAGAATTAGTAAGTAAACAAATGCTGAGCATTATTATGCGGGAAAACATGAGTCCTAGCTGTTGGAGTCAATAGTCCCTCATTACTTTAAAGAAGCAATAGAAAAATGTCTTGTATATTGTGTCAGATTGCTCAAGTTCAAAACTTAGGATATTTTTTTCTCAATCAGTACTATGAGAACAATGAGATAGACTCCTTGCTTGGAAAAATTAATGTAATTCATGTGTAAAAGCTTGCAATTAGGAGTAGTGGTAACAATCCTTTGAAAAGTATTTCTCAACCCTTCTCAAATTCCTGCAAAACATTCAGAATTTATAAATAGATGCACTTTATTTTAAACATATGCAAATATTTATCAATAGCTTGGATCGACTTTCACGTATAGGTACCATTAGTAAAAGTAACTATTCATCTTACAGGCCCCTGTTCATTCTTTCAAACAAAAGCTTTCACAGTGAGTCATAGTAATATGTCATTCTGTGGTAAGGGAAGCCAAAAGTAATTTAAAAAATCAAATTAATTACATGCAATTGCTATGGATTATGAGCAGTAAGAGAAAGAAAAAATATTAAACAACATTATTAAATACTTCTCCCGTATGTTATTTCTGCTAAAATATCTTTGTGGAATCTACTTTATAATAAATTTCTGATGACTAAAGATATTCATATTGTTAAGTAATAAAAAAACTAAGATTTTGATAAGTGACAGGCTTCAATGAGTGTAACCCATAGTAAATAAAAGATGATGGAGCCAGGGGAGAATATTCCAGAAGAAGCTGCAGGGCTTTAAACATGCCTGTTGGAAAGTGTTCAGCAAGGACAAGCACAAAGGACAGACCTAGATACAGGTATCTTTTAGTCAGTTCTGCCACTCCTCAGAACTTCTCCTTTATGGGACATTGTCCCCTGTGAGTGAAAGGTGTTTTATGAACAGTGAAGGTGAGTTTATGGTAACCAGAGTTAAACTAATGGAAAGCATTGAATTGATCAGCAGGAAAGTCAAGAAAGGTTAAAATAGCCTCCATTTCTGTGCTGCAGTACAGTTGTGAGTAATGTTAATTGAATTCCCCTTGTGAGATTCCAAGAGATTTTTCCACAGGATCCTGTGCCTTGTAAAAAGGAAACAATGGCTTGTGGTAAAGTTAATTCAAGCTGAGATACATTAACTGCACCACATTATCAGCTGCTAAGAGTGCTATTAACACACATCACCCACTGTGTATATTTGTGAATTAGGAGGTTTCCTTGTTAATGGAAATGAGACGCTTTCCTTGAAAATGCCAGGCACTGTGAGTGTTGACATCATTTTGAAACAGCAGAGGGAAGAATATTTTCATTGTATATATTATGTAGCCCCTTGCTTTTGACAGAGCACTGATTTTACAGCTATAATTTGTTGTTTTCCCTGTTTGGACTGTTTTCTTCTTTATATTTTTCCTTGGTTTACATTTGTTTTTTTCTTTTTTGTAGCATTGGCAGGACACCATTTTGAAAAATGTCACACCATAGAAACATTATTATTCAAACACATTAACCTATTTTGAGTTTTAGAAAAATAACAGCTGTTTGTTACTAAATAGAAGTATGCCTAGGAATAAAAAAAATCATCTGCAAATAATGGCTCAAACTCTGTGTGTACTTACCGCCTGTGTAGTGGGAAAGGCAAGGGACAGAGAGGCAGTGCACAGATTGGACATGCCTAGAAGCTAGCTTGAGCTATACTTACATTGTTTCTCTTAGTTTTTTTTTTTTTTTTCCTCAACCTTTTGACCTATATAGTATATTTATCTTCTCTTGAGGATTAAAGAATCTGGAACTAAGAAAAAGTCCTGTAATTGATCTGCAAAATGCAAGCACTGCAGGCTAGGTGAATCCTGTAACCTCTTGAATAAAGCAAACTCACAGATCATTCCTTTGCTCATTCTTTCTCACATGGTAAACATACAAAACTTGATGCTCAATATATGTTTTAAAGAAAAATGTCACATTTTAAAAATCAGAGTTCCTTGAAGCAACTTTATGAGTCTACATCATGTTTGTCTGGATAGCCCTTGCTTACAGTCTGCATCAAGGAAGAGACAATTTTTATTTGATCAGACACCAAAATGCCTAGCACTTTGAAGAAATTATTTTAATCTGTTCTGCTGACATTTTCACACTACATTTACCTCATTCCTAAAGTGGACCCAGAGTATGAATAGAAGTGTAATCCCTCACTGATTACATGCAAACAAATGACAGTATAATTACATGATTAAAAATGAATTTTATTTATGTTTCACCAGGCATGAAATCAACATGATTCCTACTTGGTTCGCAAATCATCTCTGAAGTACATTTTTCAATATATAGTAAGTTTCATTGGTGAAAATTTCATAAAATTATGAAAATGTAAGAAAAAAATGCTTTTATAGCTCTAACCTATATGTGGTGAAGTAACATGAAATGAATTCAATGTATTTATTTTTTCTTTTGGAAAATATTTCATTTATTATTTTTATTGTACATGTATATGAGTGCATTGACTGCATGTGTGTAAGTGAAACTGTGTTATTCAATCAATGCCTGCAGAGTCAGAAGATGGTGTTGGATTTCCTGGCATTGGAGTTTCATTGGGTTGTTAGGCCCCATGTGTATAGGAAGCTTTCTTTTTATGCCGAACGAACAGGGAGCATGAGACCCTGCTAAGGGGAATGGGGACACAGTGCCCGCTTTGCAGACACTGTGGGGAGCTGACCCCTCGGCGCAGAGGCCAGCTGGCTACTTCCCGTAGCCCGGCCTGGATGATACTTTCAACTCAGGCCCTTAGCCTAGACCCACAAGACACGAGTTCCACTCTTGGCGGTGGCTTCCCACCTGCCCAGAGCCTGGGCAGGAATTTCAGGCTGATGGCTGATCGCCTCCCTTCAGCCAATACCCATTCACAACACCAGCTACCCAGATTGGTGATCTGCAAAGGAATCTCTTTCCAACCCACTGGCCACCCGAACGAAATGCAGGCATACCTTAGCCTATATGCATGCAATAATTAATAAAAATAACGGTTGGGAATTCCGTGACGATGTTACTATGAAATTCAAATTTATTCCTTGCTACAGCCTCCTTTTATAAACTAAATGACGTCAGTTCCGAGGACCAATCATAAGTCCCCCAACTCCGTGCCACAGTACACCATTGCCCCACCCAGCATCACTCACCTAGGCCCGGCTGCTTGTTCTTCTTTGGGCAGGCCCAGACCCTCAGCCACGCGGTGCCCTGAGGCATGCTAGTTGGAAAGCTAGTCCAGGATTCAAGCTGGATTTCCCTACACGTGTGGGTGCTAAGAATCAAACCCAGCTCTTCTGCAAGAGCAGCTAGTGCTCTTAAAGCCTGAGCCATCTCTCTAGCTCCCAGATATAAATTTTCAACTAACCAACTGCAACAGGTTTCTTTATAAGTTTTTGGATACTACTAGGAATATTTATTTCATTGGTATTTTTTTTAATTGATGAATAATGGTTCACAGTTATACAATTTTATTGTCATTAATTAAATATTTAGAAGATCTTTTTAATGTACCTAAATATTTAATCTTAGGAACCTCATTTAGAAAGTAAAAGGGAAAAAAACAAAACTCAGATTTTGGCTAGGAGAAATTCAATTAGTAATAATTATTAAAAGGAGAAATATTTTGTAAAATAGGTACCATTGAATTGGAACCCAAACATAGCCTACAGAAAGTGCTCAACATCTCCCAGCATTTATTCCACTTAACACATCTTCAGTATCAGAAATGCAGCAGTTCACTCTAACCATTTTTTTCCTTCGCTTCTATGTAGTACACAAGGAGACTACAACTGATATTTGTTATTAAATTTAATCAGCTTATAGTCAGTAAAATTTTTGCAGACTGCGTGTTCTCCTCCCAGTATCCCACACTTACACAGCCACAACTTCCAAGACTATTTTACTGGGAATGATTCCATTATTTCTTTCTCTCACTTTTTTCCTTTATTTGTTCTGTTTATGTTTACTGGGTGCATATCAAATCAAGTATAAGATGAGACGGTATGCACTAAAAAGAGCTAACCTGCATCAAACCTGGATCTCAAAATAAAAGTACATGTACATGAGACCCATCTGTCAGTCAATCTAGAATTGTCTTGGACTGCCACTGTTAGTAATGACTTTGTATTGTGCATTAATTCTAATTTTGGAGTTCCCATTTTGAGTCATTCATCTAGGCTAGCTAATAGTGATAGTCATACTTCACATATTTTATAGTTTATTGATGATACTCAGAAAACTCTAAAGTTAGAATATTTTAAGGAAAATATACATAACAAATAAATAATTACATATTAATGTATGCACTATAAATGAATGACATTTTGTCCTAAAGATTTAAAAACCAGAGACAGTAAGCAGATATTGCATATTTTCTCATCATCTGCCTGCTAGCAAAAATTAAAAGAGCTCTTACTGGTCAACAGAGTGTCAAAAAGGAAAAACGTGGCTGTTCATAATTCAATTTATCAGAAAAGTAATTTAGTGAGAAAGGTCACACCCACCCAATTCATTCCTGTTTACATAGAAAATAGAACAGATACTACTGAAGAAAAACTGGACATTTAGCATACTCTGGGAATCGATAGAAAACACAACAACGAATGATGTCTAATATTCGTCCTTTAGACCATGTTTTGTCTCCTTCACTGTTTATAAGCACTTCCAAAAAATTGGTAAAGGAAAGGAATCTGAAATTCAGGCCTCACCCAGTATTGATCTATGAAACTGGTATTAGTCCATCACCTCTGTTAACTTGCCTCTACAGCCACTCAATGTCAGTCATATTCTGACTACACCACTCTGAGGCAAGAATTCTAACTTGAAGAATGGAACAAACATTGGCAGGAGCAGACACCAGACTGCATTTACTGGATTGCTGGCACCAGAACGAAGCCCGAAGATGGCATTTTCAAGGCAACGTTCAATCCATTTGTTGCTAAGAAGAAAACATCTCCAGTATTAAGAATTTAGTTTTACAAAAAGAAAAACAACATTCATTAGCTAAAATCAATGCTTTCTTTTTCTCCCAAACAACATCTTTTGCTTCTGTTAAATGCTGAAAATTTCCTATCACTCACCAAAATGTGGCTTCATTCTCTGTCAAATAGAACATTTCATAATTTGTTTGCTCTAGTTTTCATTTTTAATTATTTTTATGCAGCCTCACAGGTATCTAACAAAAATAAAATTACATAATTATTTTTATAGACTTTACTGAGTTATCCTGCTAGATGAATCAAAATCTTTAGTATTTTATTATAATTATATTAATGGATATTTATTCCTTTATGTCATTTGTAACTATAACAGTTTTGTTGGGTACTATAGACACAATGAGAACTTGTTACATTTATGGAAATAAAACCAATAACAGTACTGAGATGAAAATTATTGCTTCAGAGGTAACTTTGTACAAGATATCATATTTTGAATTGAACAAGGAATTGATTATTTTATTGTAATTTAATTGATTTTTAAGATTTGTATACAAATTTTCATGGGATTTAGATCCCCTCAGCTAATCCACCCCTGCCCCTGCCCAGTGTCCAATTTAATGTACTGTCCTATGTTTATAATATAGCCTATCATATCTGAATTGTGTTCCAAAATGTCCTTCAGTATGGGTCCATCCACTGGGTCCACCAAGAGACCAAGATTCTCATCCTATAAACATTGTCTTTCCCCTCCCAGCATCCATCAAATGCCAAAGGTTAGGTTGGGGTTTCTTACCCACTTCCTCATGTCCATAATGGGATTCTGTCTGCATTGTGCTTACATGGGACTTGTGCATCCTGTGCATTGCTGTGAGTTCATATGAATAATTGATCAGCTGTCTGGAAATATCTGTTGTCTTCTGATCATTTGCCACCTCCGTCTCTTAAAATCTTTCCACCTCTTTTTCCACAATGATCCCTGAGGCTTGGGAGGCAGAAGTTTGAAATAGGTATACTATTCACGGATAAGAACTCTGTAGCTTCTTATTCTCTGCATACTGAATAGTTGTAGGTTTCTGTGTTGATGACCATCTGCAGCATAAGGAACTTTTCTGGTAAAAGTTGAGAGATGCATTTTTCTTTTTTTTTTTTTAATTAATTTTTATTGATGCTTTGTGCATTTCATACATTTTTTCCAATTCAGTTCAGGCTTATTTCCCTTTCCCTCCCCTCCACCCCCACCCCATCCCAGATCATGCATTCTGCCATAACTGTCCTGCATCTTTCTCTCAGTTTTTTTTTTCATTTTTAGCTATAAGTGATAATCCATGAGTACAAGCATCCTTCATGCAAAACCTATCTGCAGGCTGTTGTGCCCAAACACCTACAGCCCCACCATCCAGTGGGGGGTGACAGGTTGTTTGTTCAATCAAGTTGATCAAATGAGTGTCCAGACTACATTGCTGTAGTTTCACCATTCACCCCAATCGCAGCCCTTACATTCTACCACGCCCCCTCTTCCGCAGGTTGTTCCCTAGGCTTAGAAAAGGGGCACAGGTGGATGAGAGGTAAAACAGTCCACTCTCTCTGGAGCTGTTGACTTGGACTCTGGTCAATTCTGGCTGTTTCCTTTCATGGGCTGACAGTTTGTCCAGGAATAACCTTTCGATCCTACTAATGAAGAACAAGCAATTAGATATATAGGTATTTAAGCAGCACTAATAGTTATGGTAGGTTACTTTAGCATAGACACATGTTTGGATATGTTAATCCATGAATTACAATTTTCCCCCCTGTTAAATATGACAGGGTCTTACTGTGGCTTATAACATCTAACCTGTAGAGGATGTAAGCTTGTGGCATCAGCCATGGGTTATTTCTCCAAGGGGAGAGCCAATAGCCAATTAGATTTGGGATATACAGGCACATGGCTGCCTCTGCTGCACAGTATTTCCAGGCATTTTTCATATGTTGAAAGTTTGCATTGAAAATTTGTCACATAGGGTTGTACATGTCACAGCACACATTCTCTGGGTCTGACCAGTTCTGGATCTATGTAATAATCTCCATCTATTGCAAAAAGAAGATTCTTTGGTAAGAGAGAAGTTCATAGAAGGGAGAATGAGGTTAATAATGCTTAGCTGGTATGAAAAACCAGAGGGGAATGTATTAGTTCAAAGTCCTGCTGAAAGTGCACTTACAAGAAAAATACAGGAGCATTTGTATAAAGGAAGCCTATTTATTTTTTTAATATATTTTTTATTTATTTTCATGTGTATGAGTGTACTGTCTGCATGTAGGTTGGTGCACCCGTGTTGTGCAATGCTGCGGAGGTCAGAAGAGGGTGTCAGATTTCCTTGGAACTGGAGTTAAAGACAGTTCTCAGCCGCCATGTGGGTGCTAGGGATCGAACCCGGGTCCTCTGCAAAAGCAGTTGGCGCTCTTAACTGCTAAACTATCTCTCCGGCCCCAAAGGAAGCCTATTTAACAAAAAGCACAATTTCAGGCAGGAGTTGTTGGTCAGAGTTGTCCTAGACAACCTCAAAATAACACAGATCATCATCTCAGGCCTTGATTGCCTCCCAGACCTTGAAGGTAAGACACTACTCCTAAAGAAAGGCCAAATCTCAGAACCAGGAATTTGAGCAATTGAGCTGAAACTGACCTGGAATCCTCCTCCCTGAAAGTAGCTCTCATGATATCAGAGGATACTATACAAGCTGCCAAGGGTGAAAACCAATCAATGTTCCCATTCAGCTGTAAAGCCTAATAAACCAAAATGACTGACCCAGAAAACTATCATGATTGGTGCAGTAGTGGCACTTCTATCTTGGGGGTAATAAACAGTTCCTTAATTGGAATTAAGGCCTACTCAGTGGGAGGGAATTCATGTGTGGTACTGTAAACATAGCAAAATACACATGACAGGAATGGTTTTAGATCCTAGATAAAAACCAACTTTTCCCACATGTCTAGACATGCATCCTCATATTTATATTGTAATTTTTATTCAATGGTTCTCTGAATATCCAATTTCTGTCTACAAAAATTATGGAAGAGACAGAAGATCAGTAGTATTGTCAACATTTTTAATCCTTATGAAAAATTTTAGTTAGCCATGAATTTTTATAAATTTATTAGATTGATTAAAATTTTTTAAGTTGACTTTGTTAAATGTCATTATCAGCCATTTTATTTCTAATGACATTAATAATAATAAAACTTGTCTACATCAAATTGATAATAAATGTACAAATATTCTTATAGGGTTTCTAAACCTTTCTTCAAGAGGAGTATCATTTGTAAGTTAAATAAATACATTATAAACAGCCCATTCTTTATTAAAGTTCAGATGTTATATATTATATAAACATTAACTAAAATCAAATTACGTATATGAAAAACTCATAATTAACATGTTTTTATAAAGGATAAGTGTGCTGGTTTGAATGAGTGTCCCCCACAGGCTTTAAGTATTCAGACATTTGTCTCCAGTTGGTGGCACTGTTCTTGGAGGTCTTAGAAGGTGTGTCCATGCTGGAGGAAGTATGTCACTGGGGGCAGGCTTAGTGAGTTTAACAAGCCTCAAGGTTTCCAGTCTCTCTCTTGGCTTCCTGTGCTCACTGCGAGATGTGACCCTCGGCATGCTGCTCCAGCGCCATGCCTCCTGCCACAATGGACTCTAATTCCCTGGAACTGTCAATCTTAAGCTCAAATAAACTCTTCCTTTTATAAGTTCCTTGGTCATGGTGTTTTATCACAGCAACAGAAAAGTGACTAATACAGTAAGACATTGGGAATGATACTTATCTAGAGTCCATCTTTGAGTTTTGATTCCACCTTCATAGCTGGCATTTTTTTTTAAACTGGCATTTTAAACAATTTAATAAGACATTTTAAAATGTCATCAGTAACAAATCAATAGGATTTGATACTTTCTAGCTATTTTCAATCACAAAATTGACTTATGAAAGTTCTTTACTCAAAGGAGTCATACATATTTAGTACCAGTTTGAACTTGTTCAAATTTTAACCCCCCGTTAGAAACAATATATTGATCATTGCTTTCCTTTTGTAATATAAGCTCAAGGAATGAAATTAAAGTCAGCACCAGAATCCTACATCCATTGTATGAAACACTTGCACACTTGTAGGAAACACTTGTATGAAGCCGCAGCATCAAAGCACCTCTCACTCGTTCTTCTCAAAGTGGTTTATTATTCAGGCAGGCAGGTCTTGTCAGAACGGTTTATTCAAGCACATCTTTTCTCCTTCTCCAAGCCTTCTCCTTCCTCAGGCAAGCAAGCTTCTCTCTCAGACTAGAAAGGAGAGAGAGAGTCCCTATCTAGAAAGTCCCTCTATTTATCCACCTTCCCAGCCCAGGTTGCGTGGACTCAGTCTATTGGTATCATCTGGCCTGATCTTGTATACAGGGTGCACCTGTACAGCTCAAACGGTGAGCGTGGCTTTACTTTGAGGTAGGAGGGAATCAGGTGTTGATCATAAGACTCATGTGTTAGTCATAAAACTTTGCTAAAGTCTCGGGTGCCTTCTTAGGACTGTCACCACACCTGCTCTCCACAATCCATAAGAATTTGAATGAAGACTATTTTCAACATTGATTTAAAGCTTTTGATAAAAATGGTAATGCATCTGAGTTAATTGGAAATATAAATTGTTGTCCACATTTGTTTTACTTAAAATCTGTATGACAATATCTTTGGGATTGGCATATACAAATGTTCTCTATAATTTTTCTATTTTACAGTATCATTTTGTAGTATTCTCTTTTACCTGTAGGTAACTGCCTTCTTTAATTGACTAATAGACATAGGAAGTGTGAAAATGATTATTCTCTATTCAGAACAAAATATAATACTAAAGTCTCTTTAAGCTTTGCATTTAAGCAAAACATATTAATACAGGAGAGCTCTGATATCAGCAATGGATTATTCTGCCAAGTAGATGTTGGCCAGGGTATCCACCCCCCGAAAGGTAAAGGCTTCTTGCCTGTAAAATGGGATACCTGCAAGAAGAGAGGCAATAAGGCCCTGCTGTCAAAGACCTGATGTAAGCATGGGAAATATGTATTGAGACCCATTTGCAAGTGTACAGTTGGTCTCTGGAATACCAGAGAGAGTTACCAAAGGGCAATAAACCAACAAAGCAAATATAGGTCTCCTTGACTCAAGCAAGACTCCTCCATCAGCACCAGCTACACCTCACCTGCCTGGAAATATTGTGCAGCAGTGGCAGCCATATGCTTGTATATCCCAAATCTAATTGGCTAGTAGCTCTCTCCTTGGAGGAATAACCCACGGCTGATGCCACAAGCTTACAACCTCTAGTGGTTAGGAGATATTATAAGCCACAGTAAGACCCTGTCATCTCTTCTTTGTATATCCTTATATATTAAAATATGCTACTTATAAAACAACTCTTCCAAGATTTTGCCTTTGATAGTTCTAAGCAGATAAATCTCTCTATTCCAGATCCCAACTTGCCAAATAATTGTATCATCTCCTCTTTACTTTGGCTAAACCATATAGATTCGTGTTAACAGAATATTTTAAACAATCCGATGAATGTATCTTAGATTCAGGACTGAAATTAGCATTAATTACTTGCCTTTCTTATTGAAGGTAATCAATCTTGGTTTATCATTGCATAATGTGTATAGTATATTCACCTCTTCAAAAAAAGTGTTTTTGGTCAATAATAAGGACTACAAAAGAAGAGTTTACATATATTGCCATTGTTTTTTGTTGTTGTTGCTGTTTGGTCTTTTTGAGTCAGGGTCTCCCTGCAGCCCCAGCTGTCCCAGAACTCTCTATGTAGGCCAGGCTGGCCATGAACTCAAAAAGACCCACCTGCCTCTGCCTCCCAGGCAATTAAAGGCATGCACCAGCATGCCCTGAACCATCGTATTTTTTGTAAATATATGTAATGGATCAAGAACATTCTTCTCCTGATTGGAAGTGAAGAAGAGAATGAGGAGATGAAAGGGGACACATAATGTTCTCTAAGGGCATGCCCACAAGGACCTGAAGAATACCACTGGTCTTGATGAAGTATTCTGAATGACTTGTCAATCCCCAGTAGAAAATGAATTTTAGACATAGAAACTGTGAAAAGGATTATTCTCCATTCAGAACTAAATAGAATACTAAAGTCTCCTTAAGCTATGCACTTAAGCAAAATATATTAATGCAGGAGCTCTGACATCAGCAATGGATTATTCTACCAAGGAGATGTTGGCCAGAGGATCCAAGCCCCCACAAAAGGTAAAGTCTCCTTACCTCTAAACTGGGATACCTGCAAGAGGAGAGGCAATAAGGCCCTGCTGTTGAAGACCTGACGTTAACATGGGAAAGATGTATTGAGACCACACATGCAAGTGTACAGATGGTCTCTGGAATAAGAGAGTGTTACCAAAGGCCACTACACCAATAAAGCAAATATGGGTCTCCTTGAGTAAAGCAAGACTCCTCCATCAGCACCAGCTACACCCCACCTGCCTGGAAATACTGTGCAGCAGAGGCAGCTGTATGCCTGTATATCCCAAATCTAATTGGTTATTTGCTCTCTCCTTGGAGGAATAACCCACGGCTGATGCCAAAAGCGTACACCCTCTAATGGTCAGGAGATGTTATAAGCCACAGTAAGACCCTGTCATATTCAACAGAAAAAAATGTAAATTCATGGATTAACATACCATCCGTGTCTATACCAAAGTAACCTACGATAACAATTAGTACTGTTTAAATACCTATATATCTAATTGCTTGTGCTTCATTAGTAGGATGGAAAGGTTATTCCTGGACAAACTGTCAGCCCTTGAAAGATAACAGCCAGAATTGACCAGAGTCCTGGACAATAGCTCCAGAGAAAGTAGATTGTTTTGCTTCTCATCCACCTGTGCCCCTTTTCTAAGCCTAGGGAAAAATCTGCAGAAGAGGGGTCATGGTAGAATGTAAGGGCTCTGATTGGGGTGAATTGTGAAACTACAGCAATATAGCCTGGACACTCATTTGATCAACTTGATTGAACATACAAGCCCCCCCTGCTGGATGGTGGGACCAAGGGGCTGTGTGGGTTTGGACACAACTGCTTGCAAATTGGTTTTACATGAAGGACACTTGTACTCATAAATTATCACTTATTGCTAAAAAATGGAAAAAAAACTGAGAGAAAGATGCAGGACAGTTATGGCAGAATGCATGATCTGGGATGGGGTGGGGTGGCATGGGGGGAAGGGAAGGGGAAATATGCCTGAACTGAATTGGAAAATGATGTATGAAATACACAAAGCATCAATAAAAATTTTAAAAAAAAGAAAATGAATTTTATAAGGGAAGGAATTCGTTTTGCTTTGATATCACCAATGTTTATGTGTGTGCTTCTGTCAAAGTTAAAGTTTGTTTGTTAATTAAAAGAAAAAAAAGTGAATTCAGTGTTCTTAAAGTCTTTTAAATCGTGGAGATAAAGGAGCTGTTTGCCCATGTCAGAATATTTTAATGATATTAGTAGCCTAATTTTGGATGGATCCACTAATATTAACAATAATGTACAATATTGTCACCTTATAACACACCTCACTATAATCTTAGAAGAATGTTTATATATTGAACTCTTCTACTCCAAAGTGAAAGATGAAGTGCTCAGCATGATTAAGATAAATTTTATGCTAAAGTCACTTTATAGCAAAGCATTACTTATTCAGTTGAAAAGAAATACCTTCATTTCATATATTTATAGAAGTATTAATAAAATTTTTAGATTAAATTTAGAAGTCAATAATTATTTTAAAGTACAAGCTTAAATATTTCAGAAATCAATTTTTAGTTATATCTAAATATAGGCAAACAGAGAGGCTCATCCTAGGAAACAGAGACTCCTTACATCTTAGGAAAGTCTATTTTATTGATTTTTTTCCTGGCTGAAGGCCATTTTGACATAAGTTAGTGTGTAGCTCAAAAAGCATACACTAAAACAACCAAACAATCAAAAAGCCAAGTTGAAATTTTCCAGCAGTTGGGACTTTCAAGAATAAAATGTATCGCCTGCCATAAAATATACTGTAAGAATTATGTTCTGCCTCATGGGGAAATAAATCAAATGATACCAATCTCCTTATATAAACATTTGATATCAATACATTGAATAGAGCAAAGGAAGGTAAAGTAGTTCATTTTTGTGAAAGAATAGAGTTTGGGGAGCTGGAGAGACAGCTCAACAGTAAAGACCACTGGCTGCTCTTGCAGTGTAACCAGATTCAGTTCCCAGCACCGAAATAGCAGCTAATAATTGTGGGTAACTTCAATTTAAGGAGAGTCTAGTGCATTCTTCTGACCACTGCAGCACTGCACAATACGGCTATACTTACATATATGTGGGCACTACATTCATACGCATAAAATAATTTGATGGTATTTAGATGCCTTCTCTCTTCTCTACCTTCCCTTATTGTTGAATAAATACCAAGCCTATGAAGTCTAAAGTGTTTCCCAAATGTCCTTCAGTAGAGGACAATGCACCAGAGCCTGGTTAACCTACCAAGAGTCCTATCCCTGAAGAAACTGTCTCTGCCTATCCCAGTAGCGATTGGCTGCCAAATCCTCCTTAGGCTGGATTGCAAATTATTTTTTTCATTAATACTTTTATTGAGGTTTTGTATATTTCATACATAATTTCCAGTCCCATTTAGGCATGCTCCCCTTTCCCTGCCCCCTACCCCACCCAGTTCATGCATGTTGCCATACAGGTTTTGCATCTTTTTCTCAGTCTTTTTAAGTTTTTCTCTGTAGAGGATACTTAACGACTTCCCCAAGTCTCTGCTTGGATTTTGTCTGGTGTGAGCTTACATGGGACTTGTATATACTGTCACCATTGCTGTCAGTTTGTACAAGTAACTTATCAGATTTCTGGAAAATTCTGTTTCCTTGTGATCACTCACCACCACCTCTGACTCTGACAGTCTCCCTGTCTCCTCCTTCACACTGACACCTAAGGCTTGGGAGGCAGAAAACAAGCATTATTCTAAAGGTCACACTAGACACCTGCTATAGAAAACAGGTTAAATTTTTAGAGACAGAGATGAGGTTTTAGTTGTGGAGTTGCTGCCGAGATTTGTGGTGGGGCCCACTTAATCCTAGGATGACCCATGTGGAAAGCATGCACAGGAAAGCATACCACGTGTATGCAGGTTGAGGTTCAAATGCAGAGATTTTATTCCCAAAATGTCTGCTTAAATATCCATCATGACTCAGTTCTCAGTACCGAATCCTAAATCTTTTTGACACTACACCCCACCCCATGGGTTTGGCCAGGAGGTACCATTGGCTTAGAATGCTACCCCACTTAACTAAGTTTTCCCACATCTCACCCTTTTAATTTTATTTTTTTAATTTTTCTGAGAGGCAGGGGAGCCTGTGGGTGAGGCTAACATCCCAAAGGAGCCTGAGTTTTGAATAGGCAGCTGCTCAAGCCTGTTTTGAGTGCTAGGCAGTAGAGGGCAGGTCAGACCTGAAACCATTTTCACACTAAGGCCAATTAATATTCAAAAATCCCAACCATGAAGTATTCTAATTGTCAAGCATAAGCAATGAATGTAACTAACATTCATATAAAACCAATTGGTAAGTATCTATGTCCAAATTTTGAACAACCCTAGGTTCCCATAATCCAATTTGAGAAGCTTGTATGCACAAACATGTTGATCAAAGAGGAGTCCAGTCTATATTGCTGTAGTCTTACGATTCACCCAATCTCTCTGCAGCCCTTAAATTCTACCATGCCTCCTTTTCCGCAATTTATTCCCTAGGCTTTGGAAAAGGGGCACAAGTGGGTGAGAATAGTACAGTCTATTTTCTCTGGAGATGTCATTTTGGACTCTAGTCTGTTCAGGTTGTTTCCCTTCATGGATTGACAGCTTATCCAGGGTAACTTTTTATCATTTTTTTATTAATTTTATTTATTTCTGTATGTGTGTGAATGTACTGTCTGCATGCAAGTTTGTGCACCCATGTCGTGCAATGCCGTGGAGGTCAGAAGAGGGTGTCAGATTCCCCTGGAACTGGAGTTCTCCTGGAATTGGAGTTTCAGACGGTTCTCGGCCACCATGTGGGTGCTGGGGATCGAACCTGGGTCCTCTGCAAGAGCGGTCGGTGCTCTTAACTGCTAGGCCATCTCTCCATCCCTCAGGGTACCTTTTTGATCCTACTAACAAAGCACAAGCAATTAGATGTACAGGCACTTAAACAGGCATTTAAACAGTACTAACTATTATGGCAAGCTAAACTGTGAGCATAGACACAGACGTTTCGATAGTATGCTAATCCACAAACTGTGGTTTCTCTATAAAAGATGACAAGTTCTTACTGTGGCTTATAACATCTCCTAACCCCTAGAGGACATAAGCTTGTGGCATCAGCCATGAATTATTCCTCCAAAGAGAGAGCTAATAGCAAATTAGATTTGGGATATAGAAAGACACATGGCTGCCACTTTTGCACAGTATCTCCAGGCAGTTGAGGTGTAGCTGATACTGAAAGAGGAGTCTTACTTGACTCAAGGAGACGAATGTTTTACTGTATTGCTTTAGTGGCCTTTGGTAATGCCGTCTGGCATTTCAGAGGCCAACTGTACATTAGCAAGAAATGTCTCAAAACATTTTTTCATGCTTATACCTGGTCTTCGACAACAGGGACTCACCGCCTTTCTCCTTCCAGATATCCCATTTTTATAGGCAAAGGCCTTTATAATTTGGGGGGCTTAAATCCCCTAGCCAACATCTCCTAGGCAGAATAATCCATAGCTGATATCAGAGCTTTCCTGTACTAATATATTTTGCTTAATTACACAGCTTATAAAGACTTTACTATTGAATTTGGCTCTAAATAGGGAATTATCCTTTCACAGTTCCTATGTCTATCAGTGAACTAAGAAAGGTAATTATACCTGTTTTATAAGAAATTACCTCTATAACAGTTGGCTCTAATTTACAGTTAGGGAATGACTTCAGTACCATCATGTTTTTCTTTTTCCTATAAAGGGGAGAGGTAGGAAGGTTTCTCTGGAAGCATCTGGAAGGTAAACTTCGTTAGTGCCCATTATAAACAGTTATCCCAAATAGAATTCAGAGAGATGCTCAGTGTCTGTGTCTCCAGCAATCTGAGGTTCCTTTTTCTTTATTGTTCAGATGAGTCAGCCTCTCTGCTGGCATTTCCCAGACCATACTGCACAGCCAAAAGTTGTACATTTTCAGGTATTTAGGTTGGTGTTTTACCTATGGGAACATACAAGTCTCCTCTCATTTTTAGTTTCAAGACCTAAAAACTGAAAATTTATCAAAAGGTTTGGAATACAGAAGGAATATTGTACCACCTCCCTCTTTTTGTTTTTTTAAATTTTTATGTTTTGACCTATAGATGCCTAAGTTGTTTTACACATACCCATAAACATAAACCAAGGTGTAAGTTTTCATCAAATTCACCCAATTTTTTTTCATTGACTGTATGCTACTTATTTGGGGAGTGAACTTAAACTCAATTTCTTTAAATTTTCCTTCAAGTAAGAGAAAATACTACAAGCTGATATTGTATAATACAGAAAAATATAGAGACCATTCATGTACCTTGACCCCAAAGTTATTGTTGGAAATTCAATACAAATTACAAATAAAACAATTAACATTTTATATTTCCATTTAGTTCAAATGTATTACCATTTCCACCAAAACCTTCAACCAAATTTAACTAATCTAAACATTTTACCAAGTCTTAAAATATCTTATAGTATGTAGACAAAGCTTGGACAAATTTGAATACCTGCCAAATAAATTTTACCCAATATACACTTTGTTCCTTAAAAGTATATGACTAGACTATGACTTCAAAGAAATCAAGTCCATTAACTTATATGGTTTAATTGTATTTCTGTATAAATCTCTACTGAAATACCTCTATATAAATATATGTTATTTTTAAGTATACCATTTTAAACTTCAAACCTTACAAAGTGGATTTTAATAACTATCTTCCTCCAAGCTCTTGGCCTTCTGCAGGCCTGGCATGAAAACCTGCTTTAAAGATTTCTCAATATCTAGCTCTTAATAAAAATTTTATTTTACAGTTCTTATGCCCATCAGTTAATTAAAGACATGCTAGATATGCCCCATGAGACATTGTCACCATCATAACCATCTTGATTTTTTGTTTGTTTGTTTTTGTGGGAGCTTCTAAGAAGCTAGGTGCAGCGCAGTCCTGTTAAGGGAAGGAGGACACAGTGCCCAATTTGTGGACAGTGTGGATAACTGCCCCATTGTGTAGAGTTCGGATGGTCACTTCTGTGACCCGACCAGAGAGGTAACTTCCTACTCAGGTCGTTAGCCTGGGACAACGAGACACGT
This sequence comes from Rhizomys pruinosus, assembly GCA_009823505.1. NCBI lineage: Eukaryota > Metazoa > Chordata > Mammalia > Rodentia > Spalacidae > Rhizomys > Rhizomys pruinosus. The sequence continues at coordinate 328,550 of VZQC01003433.1, forward strand.
TTCCCACTCTTGGCCATGACATTCCACCTGTGCAAGTCCAGGACAGGAATTTCACATCAGCTTCCCAGTTTGGTGGTCTGCAAAGGGAGCCTTTTTCCAAACCAACTGGTCACCCAAATGAAATTCAGGCCTCAACACCAGCTACCCACTGGTCATCTAAACAAAATGTAGGCTTAGCCTGTATGCGTGCAAAAAATTTAAAAAATGCTGCTGCAAATTCCGCAATGATGTTCATGGGAATTCACTTTTTAAAATTTTTTTTTTAATTTTTAAATTTTTATAACTTTTATTCATTTATTTTTCAAATACCCAAAAACTTATTAACACTTTAACACAATGAAAACCTGGCTGCATCTTTGTTTTAGATGTTGAAATGGTGTAACGAGTAGGTGGCAGTGTAGATCCATTATTTTAAAATTTTTAATAGATAACCCATAACCTTTGTTGAAATTGAATTATGTTTTGCTGTTTAGTATAAATTTGAGTCTTGAGAAGGAAGGGCCATGTTCCAACTCAGAGGCATTGTTTTTACTGGTATCATGGCTGTTAACATTAAAATATACTTAGAACACAAGTACAAACATCCATACACACATGTGCGCACATACACATACATACATGCACACATACATACATAAGAAAGATTTGTTAGGTTGACCTGTAAGAGAAGAAAGCCGTATTGTTTGATGTTCAATGACAAACATGATATCTTTATAATTTGTTATAGGGTTTTTTTACTTAATTAGAATAAATGTCCTAGTAACTCATAAAACAGCTGAGATCCATTCCCAACCACTTGCCTTCAATGAACTAACTCTAAAGTCCACTCCTATTCTTTCCCTATTCTGTCCCTTCTGGTTAACTATGCCTAAGCTGTCCCTCTGGCTAAACCTAACTGTTCCTGTGCTATTTACAAATCTAAAGATTGAGGATTCCCAAAAGTAGACAGGCCAAAGTTGTTTGTAATCTTGGACTGATCCACCTTGTCTTATTATTACGGACTTTGGAATAATAATAATAATAATAATAATAATAATAATAATAATTATCCATAATCACAAGAATAATCACAACAATTATGACCATTATTAATTATCAATAAATATTATTAACCATTATTAGTCACAACAATCATTAATAAATATTATGAACAATAATTGTCAATAATAATAGCCAACAAAATGAACAATTTACCATTAGACTGAATTTCTATCAATTGTTATTAATAATTATATCTAATAATAATAACTATAACTATTAATAACAATTACTAATAAAAATTAACAACAATCTATCATTAAACTGAATAATATTCATACTATAAACCCAATTAAAATTTGTTAACACTAAGGGGTATAAAACAAACATTTTCTATGAATTGAATCTATTTTTGTTTATACTCAGCTAAATAGATTTAAACCTGTAGGATTATAATGAATTAAAAGCGGGAACTCGCATTCACACACATATACACACAGCTTGAAGATGGGCCTAAAAAAAAGTAAAACAGTTTTATTAAAAAATGTTCTCATTTAAATTGAACCAAAATATCAATTCATGTTGTTAAAGAGACTTACTAATGGTCCTTAAAAAAGACAATTTATTGGAGCAAGTTTGTTTTGCTAGACTCCAAGACCTGTAAATTCTCCTAGAAATCCATCTATTTTGTTTCCAAAACGTTAAAATCAAAAGAATGTCATCTAAAATCAAAATTTAAAGGGCATGATTTAGATATCATGTGCTCAGTGCTACAGCTGGTATGCATGCACAGCAGGCAGGCTTATGGCACCAGGCCAGAGCTCAGACCACGTGTGATCAAAAATTCTGTGAGAAGCAATTTTTAATGTGAAACACATTTAAAAAGAGCAAGATAAAATTTAATCAACCAATTAATTTTAACTGTGCACATACATTTACTCAAAGTATATCTAGGGTACCCAGGGGTTAAGTAAAAATATTACACTTTAAGTTAAGCATGCTTACAACCACCTGCAACTCAAGCTCCAGGAGAGCTGACATCTTTTTCTAGTCTTCACAGATGCTTGCATTCCCATGCATATCTTCACAGATACACATACATACATATTTACATAACTAAATAATATTTAAAAAACACTGTAATAAAAACAAAATAATATTATAATATGTCCATGTATGGCACATTCTAGTAATGTTGACTGGGTGATGGGACACAGTTCTGTTTCTTAGCATCGTCCAGGACCTTTCCAATGCATGAGCATTTATTCTGGGCATTTGATAGAATGAATCCCCCAGTCCTCCACATCCCAGCATTTCTTCCATGTTATTTGATACAGCTGCAAACAAAATGACTGGTATGATTTTCAAAGAATTTGTTCTCAGGAAATGATTTTTTTTCACTATTGACTTTTTGGTTAGTCAAGGATTAATTGCTTATAATTTTAGAACTTTAATCGTATATAGGGCATTTTGAAACTTTAGATAACTGACAAACATTAGAGAATAATTTGAGGGATGGTTCATTTTGCGAATATATCAAAGTTGACTACATTCTTTGTGTGCTTATCTCTTATGATAAAATCTTTCAAAAAATCTTATAAAGTTAATATTTATCTCATTCTTTATGAAAATTAACCTGAGTTAATTGCAGCAGTGACCAAGCATCAGCTTTTGCCATTAACACCCTGACATCTAAAAATGGTAACAACACAGTTAAGCCAGTGCAGAACACTTGTAATTCAAAAGTCACCCCAGAAAGTGATAGACGTAGGACTGAAAAATATTTTATTTTCTTTTGGCAACAGGGTCTACCTGTAGCTCCAATTAGCCTGGAACTCACTATATAGACCAGGCTGGCTTCTAACAGACAGAGATCCACATTGAGTTCTGGCAATAGATGCATGCACTACTCACTACAAACACTATTTTACAGGCAACTTAAACAGGCATTTAAACAGTACTAACTATTATGTCAAGTAAACTGTGAGCATAGACAAAGACGCTTTCGATGTATGCTAATCCACAAACTGTGGTTTCTCTATAAAAGAGTGACAAGTTCTTACTGTGCTTATAACATCTCCTAACCCCTGCAGGACATAAGCTTGTGGCATCAGCCATGAATTATTCCTCCAAAGAGAGAGCTAATAGCAAATTAGATTGGGATATAGAAAGACACATGGCTGCCACTTTGCACAGTATCTCCAGGCAGTTGAGGTGTAGCTGATACTGAAAGAGGAGTCTTATTGACTCAAGGAGACGAATGTTTTACTGTATTGCTTTAGTGGCCTTTGGTAATGCCGTCTGGCATTTCAGAGGCCAACTGTACATTAGCAAGAAATGTCTCAAAACATTTTTTTCATACTTATACCTGGTCTTCACAATCCAGGGACTACACCGCCTTTCTCCTTCCATGATACTCCATTTTTAGAGGCAAAGGACGTTATAATTTGGGGGGCTTAAATCCCCTAGCCAACATCTCCTAGGCAGAATAATCCATAGCTGATATCAGAGCTTTCCTGTGCTAATATATTTTGCTTAATTACACAACTTATAAAGACTTACTATTGATTTGGGCTCTAAATAGGGGATGATCCTTTCCACAGTTCCTATGTCATTAACTAAAAGAGTAATTATACCTGTTTTTAAGAAATTACCATCTATAACAGTTGGCTCTAATTTACAGTTAGGGACGACTTCAGTACCATCATGTTTTTTCTTTTTCCTATAAAGGGAGAGGTAGGAAGGTTTCTTAGCATCTGGAAGGTACTTCGTTAGAGACCATTATAAACAGTTAACCCAAATAGAATTACAGAGATGCTCAGTGTCTGTGTCTCCAGCAATCTGAGGATTCCTTTTTCTTTATTGTTCAGATGAGTCAACCTCTCTGCTGGCATTCCCGACATCTTACTGCACAGACCAAAAGTTGTACATTTCAGGCATTTAGGTTGGTGTTTATTACCTATGGGAACATACAGTCTCCTCCATTTTAGTTTCAAGACCTAAAAACTGAAAATTTATCAAAAGGTTTGGAATCAGAAGGAACTATGTACCACTCCCTCTTTTTGTTTTTTAAATTTCTATGTTTTGACCTATAGTTGCCTACATTGTTTTCCACATTTTTACCCATAAACATAAACCAAGGTGTAAGTTTCATCCATTCACCCAATTTTTTTTCATTGACTGTATGCTACTCATGTTGGGGAAGTGAATTAAACTCACATTTCTTTAAATTTTCCTTCAAGTAAAGAAATACGACAAGCTGATATTGTATAATACAGAAAATATAGAGACGCATTTGTGTATCCTTACCCCACAAGTTATTGTTGGAAATTCAATACAATTAAAATAAAACAATAACATTTTATATTCCATTTAGTTCAAATGTATTACATTTCCACCAAAACCTTCAACCAAATTTAACTAATATAAACATTTACCAAGTCTTAAAATACCTAATATGTAGACAAAGCTTGGACAAAAGTTGAATACCTGCCAAATAAATGTTTACCAATATACACTTTGTTCCTTAAAACGTATATGACTAGACTATGACTTCAAAGAAATCAAGTCCATTAACTTATATGGTTATTGTATTTCTGTAGATAAATCTCTACTGAAATACCTCATATAAATGTATGTTATTTTTAGTATACCCTTTTAAACTGCAAACTTACAAAGTGGATTTTAATAACTATCTTTCCTCTCAAACTCTTGGCCTTCAGGCCTGGCATGAAAACCTGCTTTAAAGATTTTCAATATCTAGCTCTTAATAAAAATTTTATTTTACGTTCTTATGCCCATCAGTTAATTAAAGACATGCTAGATATGCCCCATGAGACATTGTCACCATCATAACCATCTTGATTTTTGTTTGTTTGTTTTTGTGGGAGCTTCTAAGAGCTAGTGCAGCGCAGTCCTGCTAAGGGAAGGAGGACACAGTGCCCAATTTGTGGACAGTGTGGATAACTGCCCCATTGTGTAGAGTTCGGATGGTCACTTCTGTGACCCGACCAGAGAGGTAACTTCCTACTCAGGTCGTTAGCCTGGGAAAACGAGACACGTTTTCCCACTCTTGGCCATGACATTCCACCTGGCAAGTCCAGGACAGGAATTCACATCAGCTTCCCAGTTTGGTGGTCTGCAAAGGGAGCCTTTTTCCAACCAACTGCGTCACAATAATGAAATAAATTCAGGCCCTCAACACCAGCTACCACTGGTCATCTAACAAATGTAGGCTTAGCCTGTATGCGTGCAAAAAATTTAAAAAATGCTGCTGCAAATTCCGCAATGATGGTTCATGGGAATTCACTTTTTAAAATTTTTTTTTTTATTTTTAAATTTTATAACTTTTATTCATTTATTTTCAAATACCCAAAACTTATTAACACTTTAAAACAATTGAAAACCTGGCTGCATCTTTGTTTTAGATGTTGAAATGGTGTAACGAGTAGGTGGCAGTGTAGATCCATTATTTAAACTTTTATAGAATTTTATTTATTTCGGTATGTGTATCAATGTACTGTCTGCATGCAGGTTTGTGCACCCGTGTCGTGCAATGCCGCGGAGGTCAGAAGAGGGTCTCGGATTCCCCTGGAACTGGAGTTCTCCTGGAATTGGAGTTTCAGACGGCTCTCAGCCGCCATGTGGGTGCTGGGGATCGAACCCGGCTCCTCTGCAAGAGCAGTCGGCGCTCTTAACCGCTAGGCCATCTCTCCAGCCCGCCTAGTACTTATTAACTGATTAGTTGTGCACAACTTGTTTATAGATGTTTTTGTGTACCTATCTATCAGACTTAGAAAAGCATGCTTGAAATGGAATTTAACTTAACAGATTTGAATGGCCATATTAAAATGTATTATTTCAAGATAAAAATTGATGTGCAAGGAACAGTACAATTACTTCAATTCTGAACAAGTATCATGAGAAAAAACAATAAAATTTAAAGGTACATTTTCTCTGTATATCTTTTGGAAAACCTTAATCAAAAAAGACCTGGAAGCATACTGAAATTTTTTGTTCAGCAACAGGCCTGTAGCATCTTGGAAAATGTAGTTACTTGGCCTAGAAGGAAAGGAAATGAATATGGCCATGACAGGAAGTCAACATGGCTGGAACAGGCTAAAAGAATTCTGGGAATTGTAGTTTTGCACTTGAACCTGGTAGGAGTGATGCCAGTAGATAATGCTGTATTTTTCTTTCCTGAGAAATTATTTTAGTTGTATTTGTGGCCCTGAGTTTGGGATACATTATCGGGAAACACCTGCAAATGAAGGTCTTGGTTATCCCTGATCTGGCACAGTTTTTATGCAGCAGAGAGGGATACTTCCCTAAAGCTAAAGGGAAAGGTGCTTTTGGCCCTATAAGAGAAAGTGGCCAGGAGTGAAAGGGGTGGGGAGACGGGGATGGGGCACAGGGTGAGTGGGCAGCGTGATGCAGGGAACAGGCAGAGAGGGGTTCCATGTGGTCGTTGGCTGCGTCTGGCCCTGGTCTGACTAAGATCTCATCTCAGTCCCCATGCAGCCCCCCGTGGGCCCTGCTGGCCCCCAGCCCAGTGCTCTGGCCCCTCGTTGCTCCTGGGGCATGTTGCTGGCCCATCTGCCAGCTGCCCACTACCTACTGGGTGTCCCAGGCAGGCCACAACCCTTACTTGGACTGCTGTGGAGCTGCTGCCACAGCCGCTTGGATGTTTTGTGTAACCTGTTCTGGTACCACTGGGTTTTTTGGTGTGCCTGTTTATTTCCCATGATAAAGCAAGGCAGGGAATGCTAATGGTTAGGGAAAAATTCTACAGACGGAACAGCTTCTTCTCTGTGGGAACTGAAGTTATTCAAAAGATAGATCAAAGACTTATCTCACACAAAAAAAGAGAATTTCCACTGAGATGAGCCAACAGCCTGGCCGTTTAGTGGAGAAATGCTGAAATACAGATTAAAAAGACTAACCTCAATTGAAAGAGAAATTTTCACAGACGTGGGCTGAATCTTACTTTCAGTGAGTATTACTTCCGTCTTTCACAGTGAACCTTCTGAGATTTTCCCCTCTCATGGGGGAAAAGGAACAGAGAGAGACAGCCTAAGAAATTACCTTTTTTCTTCTTCCTTCTTCTTCTTGTGGAAAGTCAAGCCTCATATCTTGGTGCCTGTTGTGGGTTGCTGTCTAATTATATATATATATATATGTTACATATATAAAATGTAACATATATATGTTACTTTTTATACTCCTTTTATAACAGAAGGAGAAAGGTTCAACATAACCACACATGTAATAAAGAAATATGTGGATTTTTAGTTGAAGAGTAGATTTGAAGAACAGGTGAATGAAAACTTACTGGGAGCAGCAATTCTCTGTTAAATTGTCCTGATAAAATTTCCTGAGAGGAAAGCCAAGGATAGGAGACTTTGTATCAAATGACTCAGTATGATCCTTGCTAAAACTAAAGGAAAAAAAAATTAGGGAAATACAACCCAATGTCATTGTACCTAGAATCTGGAAGGACTTAGTTTAAGGAGAGAAGCCTTGACAGAAGTTAACAGGAAAGAGATTACCACTGCAATATTTTTATTCAGAGTCTGGCTTCACTTTTCCTTGTAAGTATAAAGTGTGGAATCAGATGGTACCCTACCCAATATGAGAATGCATAAAACTCTGTTATTCTAAAGAAGCAGTCTCCAAATTATAAATCAGACTTACAAATAATAGTTTTTAAAGCTTTATTCAATGTACGATAAAGTTGGCTAAGGAAAATAAATAAATAAATAAATAAATAAATAAATAAATAAATAAATAATTGCTGAGGTAAGAGAATATTTTTAAGTGACCTGGAAGGAAATAAAGTAGGAAATTACATAGTAAAAGAGCAAAAATGCCTCATATAGTGATAATGGAAAGTATTCAGGATGAAGCAGCTGACACTTCTAGTTCCAACCCTCTCTATCCAGTCAGCTAATACTGAAATGCCCTTAATATGTGAAAGCCCCCATTCTGCCCAGATCTCAGTCCATTGTGAAGCTCTGCAGGTATCTTTTCAAAAGTAAAATGTTCTTAGTTGTCATTAACAATAGTGAAGATCTGTGACCACTGTGAGTGCTTTTTTGTTCCCTCTGGAACTTGTTCTGTCAGTTTTTCAATTCTCACTAGTAAAATTGAAACTATCTTTTATGACTGTTCATCATTAGGTGATTGCAGTCCTATCTTGGTAATTATCTCCTTAATGAGAAAATTATAGTTCTTTCCAATATCCACCATATTACTGAGAACCAATTTATTTAGTTCAGTGATAGCAGAAA
>VZQC01003433.1:338915-349743 GCA_009823505.1 Rhizomys pruinosus
TATATATATATATATATATATATATGTTAAGATTGGCCAGGGAACAGAAAGATGTGTCAGTAAGTTACTAGCTCTGAAAATTAAGGACCTGAGTTTGATCCCCAGAACCCACAGGGTAAAAAGAGGGAATCGACCCCACAAGATGACTTCCTACCTCCATAATTTTGCACGCACACACAAACATAAATAATAAATAAATAATAAGCAAAACAAAATAATTTTATTTAAAGAAGTGTCTCCAGGATCATTCAAAGACAAGATAAAAGATAGGAAAACTAAATGATGAGCTCAGTTGTCAAGATATAATAAGTAAAGAAACAGTGTTTGTTAAATGACTCCAACCAGAAGGAATAACTACTATTGTATTACATATTTAAGCTTTTTGTGATAAAAGATTCATTTTATAGTTTACCACCCTGGTGTTCTTGATAAGACATCTTTGATTTCATTTCAGGAACTAAACATTAAGGATACTCTGTAACAGGATAGGCCACAGGAGTGAAGAATAATGACAAATGTTGAATTTGTAAGAGGTGGCAATTTGTTGAAATAACAAATATTTTTCTCACTGGTGTTCTGAGATTTTTTTTCCCTTTGGCCCAAAGCAAAAAGCCACTGTCAGCAAGTAAAAATGAATCATTTGTATCACAGCAGGAAACAGAGAAGATGCAAAAAGAACAATATAAGCCAACTACAGCCTGCTTTCCTTGATCACCCTCCTTTCATAACTGGCTCCGTAATTAAAGAAAACCTACCTTATTAAGTGGTTGCATGAAAAAGCAATTCAAGGAGAAATTTATAGCTGAAGGAAACAAATGGATTAAGTATTTGAAACAACATTGCAAATGAATGATTTTTGAGAGCTGTAGAACATCCATTTTTATGACAGCTTTCTGGGAACTGGGTCAGATAAATACTAGCATCTTTTTCATTGAANAAGTAACATATATATGTTACTTTTTATACTCCTTTTATAACAGAAGGAGAAAGGTTCAACATAACCACACATGTAATAAAGAAATATGTGGATTTTTAGTTGAAGAGTAGATTTGAAGAACAGGTGAATGAAAACTTACTGGGAGCAGCAATTCTCTGTTAAATTGTCCTGATAAAATTTCCTGAGAGGAAAGCCAAGGATAGGAGACTTTGTATCAAATGACTCAGTATGATCCTTGCTAAAACTAAAGGAAAAAAAAATTAGGGAAATACAACCCAATGTCATTGTACCTAGAATCTGGAAGGACTTAGTTTAAGGAGAGAAGCCTTGACAGAAGTTAACAGGAAAGAGATTACCACTGCAATATTTTTATTCAGAGTCTGGCTTCACTTTTCCTTGTAAGTATAAAGTGTGGAATCAGATGGTACCCTACCCAATATGAGAATGCATAAAACTCTGTTATTCTAAAGAAGCAGTCTCCAAATTATAAATCAGACTTACAAATAATAGTTTTTAAAGCTTTATTCAATGTACGATAAAGTTGGCTAAGGAAAATAAATAAATAAATAAATAAATAAATAAATAAATAAATAAATAATTGCTGAGGTAAGAGAATATTTTTAAGTGACCTGGAAGGAAATAAAGTAGGAAATTACATAGTAAAAGAGCAAAAATGCCTCATATAGTGATAATGGAAAGTATTCAGGATGAAGCAGCTGACACTTCTAGTTCCAACCCTCTCTATCCAGTCAGCTAATACTGAAATGCCCTTAATATGTGAAAGCCCCCATTCTGCCCAGATCTCAGTCCATTGTGAAGCTCTGCAGGTATCTTTTCAAAAGTAAAATGTTCTTAGTTGTCATTAACAATAGTGAAGATCTGTGACCAATGTGAGTGCTTTTTTGTTCCCTCTGGAACTTGTTCTGTCAGTTTTTCAATTCTCACTAGTAAAATTGAAACTATCTTTTATGACTGTTCATCATTAGGTGATTGCAGTCCTATCTTGGTAATTATCTCCTTAATGAGAAAATTATAGTTCTTTCCAATATCCACCATATTACTGAGAACCAATTTATTTAGTTCAGTGATAGCAGAAACGAACTATATAAAAATATTTACCATTCTGAAAATCAGCTCATTTTTAGACTGACTCCACTATATATATATAAGAGATATTATATATATATATATATATATATATATATATAATAGATAAATAAACATCCATAGACTAATATTCAGGTGCAACGAAATCATCTTTATCCAATGCTTGTTAACATTATTTTCAAATTCTGGAAACCATTCTTTATATTGTCATTTAATAGATTATTAGTTGTAGTTCTGGGTTGTAAAGTTTCTACTTTGGCATAGAGGTTAAACATTCCTCTTAAGGAATTTCATATTTTAGAGATATAAAATTAATTAAATTCTTTGTAACGCCGTGCTTTTCTTTTTCCTTGAAGTAAAGAATTTAAGAATGTTAAGATCAGATAACTTGGGGCTGGAGAGATGGCTTAGCAGTTAAAAGCCCCAACTGCTCTTGCAGAGGACCCAGGTTTGATCCCCAGCACCTACATGGAGGCTGAGAAAATTCTTTAACTACTCAGGGACAGGGAAATCTGAGACTCTCTCTAGACCTCCACCATTGCAACAACACGGGTCACCAACCTACAATCAGACAGGCTTCATCAGATAAACTAAAAAGATAAATAAAAGAAAAAAAAATAACAGAGACTGTAACAGTAGGTAGGAATTTTACATAAGATGGTCACAGTGTTGAGAATGGGTGGGAAAAGAAGCTCAGGTGGAATAAAAAGAGAAACCAATAATGCATATTGAGCTTCAATTAGGCAATGTGGAGTGGAGGTTGACCAATAGGAAACAGCCCAGCAACCACACCTATTCAAGCTGAAGGTTAGAAGAACCCATTTGCAGGGCAGGAATCATTTTATGACCCAAACCGTAGATTTGAAACCAGGGCTAACAATGCTCTCATAAGGCCTGACAGCAGGAGTGATGGTTTATTATCTCTCTCTCTCTCTCTCGCTCTCTCTCTCCCTCGTGTCGTGTATGTGCAGTCTGCCTTTACATAGAAACCTTATAGTTAATGTAAATTGGAAAAAGACCTATCAACACTGGAAACAGAAAACCAAATCTCTTTTCCCAAAGGGAACAATAGATAGTTTATTCTGTGGCCAAATATGAGTGATCTTGGCACAGAAACAGAGCTTTCACGTACTCCATATGAAATGTTCCAAGGCAGCAGCAATTGCAAGTTTTTTATAGTAAAAGAACAAAGAAAGTCATAAATCAAGATACTTCAAATACATTGATGGGAGCCTGTGTTAAGTAGGTTTATAACAAAGTAGGGGTATATCTGCTGCATCTACAGATGTTACCTGATAACATTCTTAATTTTTGAGCTGGTAGAAGCCAGAGATCTGTTCATAAATTTCAAAAAATTTAATAATCACGATAATGCTACATGGCATACACATGATGATAGATACCTGCTAAGAAGACTAAAGAAATCCCAAGGTAATTTTGCTCTTGACCTGCAACAAATGTCTCAATCTCTTATATCACTGAAGTTTTAATCTGTGAATCAGATTCCTAGAAAGTTCAATTTCAGGTATGGCTTTGTTCTAGTCTCTTTGTTCTTTACCTGTGAAAGCCAAACGAAGAAGAAAACAAATGAAAGGATGTTGATATGAAGCCGACCATGGGAAGTGAAGACTCTGGCAGAGGCAAAAAGAGCAGGGATTTCAGCATGTTGAACAGTGATAATATGCCAGAAATATTCTGTTTCCCTTAGATTCATTAACTTGATTCATCCTTAAAATGCTCTTGAATGGGAGTTCCCAGAAAAAACTTGTATCTTCAAATTGGTCTTTTGTTTCTTCAGCAAGGCTGATCAACTAATTAGAACTTCAGCTATGTGGAGAATTTGCAATGTTGTAGGTCCAGAGCCTAATTACCATTTATCTTGGGCCATCTTTAGTCCCACTAACAGCCATCCCTTGCCCACCTTTGTTTCTGACTTAACAGCTTGTAACTAACAGATAAAACCTGCCCTGGAATGCATTAAATTAACAGACCATGAAGCCCCACCAATCAAAAAGCTAAGAATGTCATTGGAAACCATCTGAGACATATAATAAAAGGCCCCCACTTTGGCATGACCTTCCTACTGAATGTAGCCACCAATATATTTGAAATGTGTCCTGATTTATGACTTTTCTTTGTTCTGTTAATAAAAAAAAACTTAATGAAACACATTAGAACATGGAAATTTGGGGTAACCCCAGTCTGTGTTCCTAGGCCATAGCCATACATATTTGGGTTTAGAATAAAGTGTTTCTTATCCCCTTTGATGCGAGAGTTATGCTTCTGCATGGACACCACTAATGAAGACATTCATATCCCTATGGAGAAGTGAGGAAATTAAATAAAATTTGGTGAGTTATAGAGCTACTCAGAAAATGCAAGAGGCCAGGATCCTGAGCCCAGTGCTCTGAACCACTGAATAACAACAGATTATTATAGATATATATATGATATATATATATATATACATATATAATATTTTTTTTTTTTTTTTAAGTAAACTGACCATGGATGTGTGTGGACTTCTTGAATATAGAAAACAAGACATTGCATATAGAAACCTGGTTGGAGCAATGTTCCTGTGAATCCAAGCACTCAGGAAGGTCGAAGCAGGATGCAGGATGATCTGATGGTTTTTCCTTGCTATATAAATAATTGAAATAGCCTGGACCTATTGATATTTAAAAAAAAATACAAAATAATAATAGATGAAAAATTTAAAAAGAAAACACAGTGCTGGAAGAATGGCTTTAAGATCGCTGTTTGCTCTTGCAGAGGACCCAGGTTCAATTCCTAGCACCCACATGGCAGCTAATGTCAGTTCCATGGGATCCAGTGCCCTCTACTGACCTCCATGGACATTGCCCAACATGGGTGCACCAGTCTACATGCAGGTATTACACTCATACACATAAAAAAAAAAAAAACAAACAAAAAAAAAAACTTGTGAGGGGCTGGAGAGATGGCTCAGTGGTTAAGAGTGCCGACTGCTCTTGCAGAGGACCCGGTTCAATTCCCAGCACCCACATGGCGGCTAAGAACCATCTTCAACTCCAGTTCCAGGGAATCCAACACCCTCTTCTGACCTCTGCGGCATTGCACCAACCTACATGCAGACAGTACACTCATACACATAAAAAATAATAAATTTTTAAAAATTAAAAAATAATTAAATAAAATAGATATTAAAATAAAACAGAATGCACATATATTTTGAAATTAAAACTAATAGCAATTGTTAGCAAAATTAATATATGATATATAATAATAGATTTATTGCATTGATGACTAATTATTTTTGTCTTGACTACTATGAGGACTGGGTTGGCAACAGAAAAATACAGTTTTAGGGTTATAGGTAAAAGACTGGTTTGAGCCTTGCCATGTTTCAAATTCCTGTTAAATCATGTGGATTTAAATGTGGAGGCATAAACATTCATTCTTTGTGAGTAATGTTTATAGCCATGAACCTATTTATAGTCATGAACCTACATAACATATTTATAAAGGGTAACAATGAACAAATACTGTGAGGTTAAAGGGCACTTTGAAACTTCAACAACAAAGAAATAACTGGGAAATGATAATGAGGATGAAAAGGCCAACTATGCCCTTGGCTAATTTCTTAACATCCCATGATGCTGTAAGAGTTAGTCCTCAGGACAAGGTTTCCAGGTCAGCCAGCTCCAGCTCACTTGCTGCAGCACAATGTCATGAATAGGTTGTGTCTTCAGCATTAGTGTCTTATCTTCAAGTTCTAGGAGGTGGTCACCAGCTATGGGAGTAGCATGCATAATTTTGGGAGTCTCTTGAACTATCCAGCTGAGGTACCCAAAGGGAGTTTTCCCCGTACCTGGTACTGGTTTATTTTGTTGTTGTTGTTTTTGTTTCATCCAGACTTACTTGATTAAAATAAAATTTACATTTATCAAATATTTTTATTAACACAGTTGATCATTTACACTAAAAAAAAACATGTAAGGAAGATTAAGAGTTAAGCTGAGTGTGCTGGCAGATGCCTTTAATAACTTTTTCTGAAGGCTGAAATATGAAGATCTGAGTTTCAGGACAGCCAGGACCAGAGTAGGGCCATGATTGTCCTCAGCGTGGTAGATTTTTCATCTCTGTAATGAATACCAGTAAGAAACAACTTAAGGGAAGAAGAATCTCTTTCTTTTCAATAATCAATACCTACTGAAGATTACCCTTCAGCTTTTAGGGAACATTCTATGTCCAAGTATAGAAATTAGATTTGGAGATGACTGCTAAGACATAAAAAGTAGTGAGAGAGTTGAGTTGTATGCATTGAAAGAGACATAATAATCAGTTGTGAAATCTGGATTGTAAAATAGGAACAAGATTTCAGAGGAAGATAGTGACTGCAACAGTGATATGGGGCACAAATATAATGAGAGCCACCTTTCAGAGAAAATATGATTAGAGGAAGAGAGATGATGATAGAAAATGAAGTATATGGAATTGAGTTTGGAGAGGGTGGAATAATTTTCTATGGCACAGTTACAAGCATGAAAATGAAATTATTAATTGAAAGAAAGTTGACAGAGAGAGAACTTAAGATAGGCATATTTTGGAAAGATTAGCAATATATAATATATATATTAATATTATATATTTATATATATATATATATATATATATNATCAATGGCCTTTCTTTACACCAAGAACAAGCAACTTGAGAAAGAATGCAAAGAGACCTTCCCACTCACAATAGCCTCAAAAACAATAAAATACCTAGGAACAAACCTAACCAAAGACACCAAAGACACCAAAGATCTCTACAACAAAATTTTTAAACCTTTAAAGAAAGAAATTGAAGAAGACATCAGAAGATGGAAAAACCTCCCATTCTCATGGATTGGGAAAATTAACATTGTAAAAATGTCCATTCTACTGAAACTCTTGCATAGATTTAACACAATCCCAATCCCAATCCCCAAGAGTTTCTTCACAGGCTTGGAAAAATGTCTTTAAATTCATTTGGAAAAACAAAGACCACAAATAGCCAAAACAACCCTGAGTGAAAAGAGCTACACAAGGGGGATCTCTATACCAGATTTCAAACTATACTACAGGGCTATTGTAATAAAAACAGCCTGGTACTGGCACAGAAACAGAACTGTTGACCAATGGAACAAAACCAAAGATCCAAACCTGAACACATACAATTTCAGCCATCTCATAATTTACAAGGAGGCCAAGAAAACACAATGGAGAAAAGACAGCATCTTCAGCAAGTGGTGTTGCCAAAACTGGATCACCACTTGTAGAAGAATGAAACTAAACCCCTACCTCTCACCCTGTACAAAACTTAACTCCAGATGGATCAAAGAACTCAATGTGAAACCCCAAACTCTGAAGGCAATAGGAGAAGTTGGCAGCAGACTACAAGACATAGGCATAGGAAAAGACTTCTTAAATCAGACAGCAGCTGCACAAGAATTAAGGTCGACAATTGACAAATGGGACCTCATTAAACTCAGAAGCTTCTGTACATCAAAAGAAACAACCAAGGAAGTGAAGAGAAATCTCAAAGAGTGAGAGGAAACCTTCAACAGTGACACATCTGACAAAGCATTGATTTCCAGAAAATATAAACTACTCCAAAAGCAAAGAAGAAAGAAAACAAATGACCCACTCAATAGATGGAGCAAAGAGTGGAACAGAGACTTCAAAAGTGAGGAATTAGAGATGGCTGAGAAACACCTTAAGAAGTGTTCAACATCACTAATCATTAAGGAAATGCAAATGAAAACCACTTTAAGATATCATCTTACTCCAATAATACTGGCTAGGATCAAGAAAACAAATGATACCAAGTGCTGGAGAGGTTGTGGGGAAAGGGGAACACTCATCCACTGCTTGTGGGAATGTAAACTCGTGCAGCCACTATGGAAAGCAGTGCAGAGAACCCTTGGAAGTCTTGGAATAAACTTGCCCCCTTATCCAGCCATACCACTCCTAGGCATGTACCCTCAAGATTCACCCCACCGCAGAGTTACATGCACGGCCATGTTTATTTCAGCTCTCTTCACAGTAGCAAGGAGCTGTAACCTACCCAAATGCCCCTTAACTGATGAGTAGATAGAGAAAATGTGGTGCATCTACACAATGGAGTTCTATGTAGCAGTAAAAAATGATGACATCATGAGCTTTGCAGGAAAATGGCTGGAGCTAGAGGACATCATGCTGAGTGAAGTAACACATTCCCAGAAAAACAAACGAGGAATGGTATCCCTCATCTGTGGATGCTAGTGTCAGTTACCTAGTTGTAAGTATTTCTTGTGCATGGCCCCTTGAGCTTTTGTCCAAAGCAGTTGGGAGTGATGTAAATAAATAAATAAATAAATAAATAAATAAATAAAAAGTTTTTCTTTGCAGAAGTTTACTGTTTTGTTCAGATGTTTACTGTTTCAGTCAGTTTTTTTGGTGTTTTTGTTCCCTCCAATTTGTATTGCTCTAAAATATGCATATATATATATATATATATATATATGTATATATATGTGATATATACCTATATATATGTATATATGTGATATATACCTATATATCATATATATATATGTGATATATACATATATATATATATATATATATATATATATATATGAGCAATACAAATGAGAAGGAACAACATCAAGAAAAGGACTGGACTGGGACAAAGAACTGACTGAAACAGTTAACTTCTGCCCAAAACAATAAACTTCTTCATAGAAAAACTTGACAAAGCCTGAGGAAAAGACGCAAGACAAAAAAAAAAAGATGCAAGACATGTATGACAAAAATGCATGAACTGGGGTGTGGTGGGGGAATGGAAAGGGGAATGTGTCCAAACTGGACTTGGAAATGATGTAGGAAATTCACAAAGCATCAATAAAAATAGTTTATAAAAATTTAAAAAATAAAAATAAAAGAGTGAATATGGACGTAATTATCATACCAATGTGATAGTCACAAAATTCTTGAACATTACCAGTGATCTTTTACAGTTAGACTAGTCTTTATATATATATATATATATGTCTTTTCAAGACAGCGTCTCCCTTTAGCCCCAGCTGTCCTGGAACTCACTCTGTAGACCAGGCTGGCCTTGAACTCACAAAGATCCACCTGCCTCTGCCTCCTGAGTGCTAGGATTAAAGGCATGCGCCACCATGCCTGGTTCTTTATTTTTAAACTCACAACTGTAATTGTCATTTACATTAATATGTGTGCCTTCAATGACTTTATTATAAATAGTAAAAAAATTGAAATCTTTGAAATATATTTTAAAGGCTTGAAATGCTGTAATATGTTTCTTCATGTTCCTATTAGACACTTTGTGCTTTTTGTTTTCTTATTGATGTGTTGTCTCAGTTATGTATGTCTTCACTGGATTGTGTCCAAATTCCTATAGAGTACATACAATAGGTTACATGGATTAGCAATTAGAACTTTATAGTACATATTAACTAATTTTATGAGTTCTTGTTTTTAAAAACAATTGATTATCACTAATGATTTCACATTTCTCATGCCTAAAAACTCATGTCCAAGAGAATTGTGTACTTGAAAATTTTATGAAATGTGCATATTGTTTTTTCTGTTATGATATTTTAATTTAGTGTTAAACCACATTGCAAATAAATGTGGCTATGAACATTATATTAATAACAGAATATATCAATGAACAGGATATTGTCCTGGTAAGTTCAAATCAAATTGAAAAGGTCAAATAAAAATTGAAACTCACACATCTAGCCTTTTGTAAATGTGCACTGAGTACTGACATTTATCCTTCATCTGCACAGTGTGATCTAACACAAATCCTGCTTTATGACAAGGCTTTTTACAATCATTTGCTGAATATTTCTTACAGTGTACTGAATGTAACTTGGACACTAGCTGTCCAGTAACTGTAGAGTACAGGTTGTTTACCCTTGAAATTGTCTGATAGTCAGGAAGAAGCTGTCTACTGAAGCAAGACATCCATCACCAGCCCAGAGATGGATCCAAATTCAAAGGATAGTTTGTGAGTATCATTTTATGTCACAAGAAGGTGAGAAAAGGCAACTTTCACATTATAAGTAAGGTAGTATAAGTATATGGAACATACATAGTAGAGATGGTGGACAACAAAGAAAAGATAAGAATAACAGCCAAAGTTTTGTTTTCTTTTTTTGTTTTGTTTTCTTTTTTTTTTCTAGAAAGACTCAGAAAAAGATGCAATATGTAGCAGAGTGCAGGACTCAGGTGGAGTGGGGGGCACGGAAAGGGAAGTGACTAAATTCGACTGAGAAATGATGTATGATTTATAGAAAAAGTTTAATAACAATAAAATATAAATAAATTTAAAAAAGAAAAGATACGGGGGGAAGGGAAGGGGATATATGCCTGAACTGAATTGGAAAATGATGTATGAAATACACAAAACATCAATAAAAAAAATTAAAAAATAAAAAACATAAGATACAGCCAAAAAAAAAAAAAAGAGTAACAGCCAACATTTTCAACCTAGAATTCATCATAGTTTTAGAAGATGGAACAGAGAGGATATGGTGTGTTGTCCATAGTCAAAGAAATTGTGGATGAGGGTTTTGACAGAAAATTGATGCCAAACAATAATCTCTGATCAGGCACCTTAGCACACGCCTTTAAATCCCTGCATTGGTGAAGCAGAAGCAAGGGTATCTCTATTAGATCCTCAGATTCAGCCTGATATATACGTATAATATATATAATATATATGAGAGAGAGAGAGAGAGAGAGAGAGAGAGAGAGA
>VZQC01003433.1:351307-422544 GCA_009823505.1 Rhizomys pruinosus
CATACTTGACAGAAGAAAATGTAGATCATGAATTGACATACCATCCAAACATCTGTGTCTATACCAAAGTAACCTACCATAACAATTAGTACTGTTTAAATACCCATATATCTAATTGTGTGTGCTTCATTAGTAGGATCGAAAGGCTATATATTATACTGTTTAAATACCTAAATATCTAATTGCATGTGCTTCATTAGTAGGATCGAAAGGTTAAGCCTGGACAAGCTGGCAGCCCATGAAAGAAAACAGCCAGAACTGACTAGAGACCAAGACATCAGCTCCAGAGAAAGTAGAGTGTTTTGCTTCTCATCCACCTGTGCCCCTTTTCTAAGCCTAGGGAACAATCTGCGGAAGAGGGGGCGTGGTAGAATGTAAGGGCTTCGATTGGGGTTAATGGTGAAACTACAAAAGCAGATTTCTTAAGAGTTTTAGTACTAGGTGGAAAAATGGAGCTCAGATGTGAGAAAACATAAGCTATTGATTGGGTCATCCAGCCAGAGAGAACTATTGCGTATGTTATTTCTCAGCTTTGCCTCAAGACCTGTCCCAAAGAAGTTGTCTCTTTTCCTTCAGAAAAGGAAGGTTTTTTTTTTCTTCTTGTTTTTTATTTTTTTCTGAGCTTCAAAAGATATATTTTGTTCTTTTTTCAATAACTGTGGAATCAAAGAGACATATTACTAACTCAAAAAAGGAGTAGTAATTTCATTCTAAAACTGGTGGCAGAGGTTAGAAAAATGAGGAGAAATGACATTTTTCTCCTGACTTTGTCTGATACATCTCCACGATTGCTTTGTATAAGGTTTCAGTCTGCTATAGATTTGCCTCCCAGGACAAAAGATGAATCAATTTTTTTCTTCCTTATAGATCTTTGTCATGTCCAAGTCTCTTAAAGTTTCTGAAACCTTGTTCTTTTTTCTAGCTATACATTAGACAATTGTGACATCAATTTTATGACTTAAGGATCATCTTTATCCCTAAATATAGTTCAGTTCACTTAGATATTATTGATGGGGCAGGAGAAGGAGACTGCACCATTTTTGTCCCATTGTGTGCTGTAGTAAATAATGCAGGTGGCTTTAATAAGCTTAGCATTTTTTATATCCTTTAAACATAACTCTTTTATTCTCAACTACTACATGGAAGTCCAAATTAAAGCTAATTAAATATGAGGGGACATCAGGCTCCTTCTTCATTGTACTCTTTCACTTTAGACTTGAAACCAAATGCAGTTGCCTGATGTCTGCTTGCTGTGAGGTAGCCTCAAAGGCAAAGTCATTCAAATGACTGGTTTTCCAGGTTAATTCTTAATGGTACTGACTAACCTCTTATACCCAGGCTGCACGGCATTTGTACCATTGGCTTAATGAGGAAATCTTCTAATTGCCCCCTAAAGTGACTTTTCACCTAGAACAATAAAGATTTTAAGAGGTTAGTCAAACTTTTGAAGTAAGATCTATCCTTGAATGAGGGACATGTATAGTCTAGGTACTTTACATTTTTTACACCTAATAGGATGCTTCCTACACAAATAATTGAACAAATATGTAAGGCATTAAAAAGCAAAGATTTTAAATTTGTATTTTTTTTCTTTATTTTCTTTAAGTTATTTCAACTTTGTGATTCTCAACACCTAGCAGTACAGAACAGACAAGGAGATAGGTAGTGAGACACATTCCTTTGGGAAATCCAAGAGCTTGGCCATATTACACATGATGGCAACCATATAAGTTAGTAATAAGAATATATAAAATCCTAAGAAAGGCAACAAAGAAAATAAACAGAACAACAACATGGAAATAAAAATGATGGAACACTGCTTCAGTAAGATAATTTGTTGAGAATTTTAATTGATGTTTTTGACAAGTATTGAGATGTTTTGTGAGTATCCATAAGAAAAAGAAAGAAAATTATCAGTGATAAATCAAAAGTTAACAAGAAGACAGTATTTAAAAACATGGTGTAGAATCTAGGATTTGACTTTATCTTATTTCATTTTAGAAATAACTAAAAATCAACTTTCACCAAAAAGTGAATGATATTTTATATATTCACCTTTACAAATTAAAAAAAATAATCAAATGCTAGATAAAAGTAAAAAATAAATTTGACCCAGTAACTCATTTAGTAGACCAAAAGAGTCCAGAGCAGAACTGAGATGAATTCTTTTTTAAAAATTATTTAATATTAAAAAAATTATTTAACATTTTATGTGCATGAGCATATAACTTGCATGTATGCACCCCTAGAATGCAATGCCTGACGAGGTCAGAAGAGGGGCAGTGGATTCTCTAGGACTGGAGTTAGGATGGTTGTTAGCCTCCATGTGGGTGCTGGAAATCCAACCTGTGTCCTTTGCAAGAGGAGCCAGGGCTCTTAACCACTGAGTCATGTCTTTGTTCGCTGAGTTAAACTCTTAATGCAACAAAGATATCTGTTCACCTACTTGAAGAGTAAACAAACAGTGATTCACTCAGTAAAGACATGAGACGCAGGGAGATGCTTAAGAATCTTGCCTAACATGACTCTTGCTAAAGGAAATACAAAGGACTCAGAGACCCAGAGTTAAAGTTGAAGTATTTGATTAGATACAAAGTGTGGTTGTATATTAAAGATGGTTAGGAACCTACAAATATGAGTAAACAAGATGCTTACTAAAACTAATCTCACCAGACAGCAAAATCCAATTGAAAGTTCTGGTGCATAGGAGTCTCTCTAAAGGTCAAGGAGATTTTTGTTACTATCTCATTAAGTATGTACTCTAGAGGAACAAGAAAAGCACACCTAGTAGAAGACAAGTCTATGTGAGGAATAATAGTAGCTCTTCTTAAACTAATAAATGAGAAGACAGTTTTGTGGAGTTATTTTTATTTGCATTTATGTGAATTTGCCATTAAAAGAGATCAGCAAAACAGTCTCCTCACCTCTCCTCATTAGGTCAAGTAAATTTGCTGAAATCCTTAAAATTCAAGGTAAATAGAGTTGCAGATGAATGGCAGATACGCTGCATTAATTAAATAGCTCTTTGGGGTCAAGTTTTCATCATTTTCATTGAGATGTTCTTCAACAACATTATTCAATGTAAAATAGAAGCCCTGTTTCATTACAAATGGTTAGCTGAAGATGGGTAATATAAAGATAAGAACCTCAATGTAGATCCAGGATTAAAGGCCTAAGAAAAGATAAAATCTTTAGCAATGTTAATGAAATTATTTCTCTGACATTAATTAAAAGTTTAAGGTCAACTAAATAACATATCAATAAGTAGAAAGAAAACTCAAATGGGTATTTGATATGAAGGAGAGATAATATGCTTTACTCAAATTGTAATGGAGAATTCATAGCCAAGGAGCTGAGTATTGGCTGCTGGAACTTGGATGAAAAATTATGAAGAGGACATCTCACTCATTAGGATCATTTTGGCGAGATCAATTTAAGAAGGCTGTGTATGAAGACTCAGCAAGGTGACTGGGAATCCCCTGGGGGATAGTGAGGGGCAGAGTTTCATCAGATAACAGGTGGTAGACTTTGTCTGAACTAATTTAGGAGTATTCTTTTTGCGATGGAGGCTGAGCACTTGACTGAATGGGGCCAGAATGAAAAAAGACTTGTAAGAGCTTAACTAGACTTTGATCAATGGAAAAAATCTTTCTCAGGAACCAGTAATATGTGATATTGCTTCTTCCGCCTGTTGCTTCTAAAAGATCAATAAAGTTCTGGAAGATCTTATCTTAAGGTTTCAATAAAAACATCATCTGGTGAGTAGAAAGGCATATTCTATGGTTTGGCACATTATATGTAATTATTGAGTAGCAAATTCTTAATTTATATTCTATAAGGAGAGAGAAAAAAGAAATACATTAATATACTCAGTATCTATTATCACAAACTGTGATCAATTTTTCTAATAATTGTCTCATTTATTTGTATTCTAACTATGAAATAGATAAAATAGAATTGTAGAGAAGAATTGAATCAAACCATAAAAAGGAAATTAGGCAGTCAAAAGTTTGAACTCAAATTTGTCCTATATAGATGAGAATTAATTAGCACTGCTTCTAGGATGTACAATTCGAATCTCACAAATGGTTTGTAATTCCTTGGTGAAAAGCAGCTAAAACTAAGTGCCATAAAGAGAAGAAACTGGCCTTAGAGTGATGAATTCTGGTAAACTACTCTAAACACGCCACCTTCCTAAGTATTCCTTAATGTGACCACAGCAGCTGGGAACTCTGAACTGAAGATGATATGAAAAATAGAAAGGTTTACTCTCCTTGAACATCGCACCCTGAAAACACATATGCCCTTCTGGATTAATGCTGACTCTGGTTACTCAAAATAAAATGCCCTATTTTGTTGTTTTATGCCTCATTATGTTGCACATTAAGGATCTGTATGGAGGCATTTGTTTTATCAGGGCTTATGAGACCGTGGCCAGCTGACATGCTATTTCATATTAGAGTACCCTTTTCTCAGAAGTATAGGACAGAGCTGACACATAGCACAGAATAATAGTCAATTGATAGTTTATAGAATTGACTCCTATTACATACGCTTGCCTTTACATTCTAAATATGTGACCTCGTTGTGCCTTTCATTCTACTAGGTTCCCCAAAACATCATTTCACACACATTTTAAGTGACGACAAGGCATGACATCTAAGAGATCTATTTTTTCCATTCTAATTCATCACTTTGTTATTGTTTCATCTTTGATACTGTTTTTGTAAGTAGTGAGATAATTTGATTCACATTTGTGTCCTTTAACCATGCTATATCAACAGAGAGATAACATATAAATACAAACAATATAAATATAAATAATTTATGCAAAGTGTTTAGAAGAATATATGCTAGGTCCTCAATCGTGAAGAGAAATGAATTGTGAGAGTCAGCCATGGGGAAATATCTGGTGCACACCTCAGGGCAGAGAGATTTCAAGTGGAAAATCCTTAAGACAGAGGCACACTTGGCATGTTAATGGAATATTGTAAAACATAGTGTGGCTGGGGAAGCTCTAGGGAAATGAGAATGAATAGATACTTTAGAATACCATTCAGGACTGCATGATACAGCCTTTCAGCCTGTACAGCATACTTTCCATTTCTTGTGTTTGTGTTTGTAGGGTTTATGTTCCAGTGAAAAAGATGCCAGAGATAAACACATTAAAAAGGAAAAGATTTCTTATGAAATCAAGAAAGAGTCTGAGAAATAAGCCTTGGTGAATCTCCATTCCCCAGTTTACACCATTAAATCATATTATTTCTTCAATAACATATGTAATAGCTATTAATTCTTCATTGAAACTTCCAGGTTACCTAAAACTAATTAAATGAATGTGGGTTTTGTTTTGCCAGTTTGATTATTGTTTTTTAATTATTATTATTATTATTATTATTATCATTATTTATTATTAGTGCCTGGCATGGTGTCGCAGGTTTTAATCTCAGTACTCAGGAGGTAGAGGCAGGCGATTGCTGTGAGATTGAGGCCAACCTGAGACAGTCTACATAGTGATTTCCAGGCAGGCTGGGGCTGCATAGCGAGAACCTGACTCAAACATTGTCCCCCCCGCCCAGTTTTTTGAAGAATTTCATAAATGAGCACAGTATTTACATCATTTCTATCCCTTCCCTCCCCCTCCTCATCTAACACTGCTTAGCTCCCAACCTCCTCTCAATTTCATGACTTCTTTAATTTACCTATATATATATAGATATATACTATATATATATATATATATTATATATGATAGGATTACATACCAGAACCACACAACGACCTACTCTCCACTGAGTCAATTTAGTGTTATACATTTGTTTATGGCACACGGATAAACTTTATAAATCTTCAGGAATATGTATTAATTGTGTCTAAACCTTACACTAAGTTGTGTTAATATTAAGTTTATTATCAGAGTAAACACAGATAACTAGGAGCTCTCAGAAGCTATTTCCTTGAAAATGGATTTCAATGACAATGTCATTACTACCAGGTACCTGAACATCCTGTTGCTCAAAATAGCATCCATTTTTCTGACTTACTTGCAGAGTATGAGAGTTCGCGTTATTTAGATGTTTTTTAAAACCCCCCATGCTTACCATTTTACAAGCTTTCTTTTAAAATAATTTAACCTGAATTTCTGAATACCTATTTGGTATTTTTAGAATATGGCTGCACAGTAAATGACATCTAAGGAACAGTAGAGAATACGGAAGAAAGCAAGAATCACAAACATGGTAAGGACTTCCCTCCTCCCCTCTTTCCACGGGAATTCCTCTGGTGCCAATGTTCTGCGAACCATCATGGAATGAAAACATTTACAATTTACATCATTTTTTTTTTTAACAATGCTTTAAGGGCTGGTAGAGATGGCCTAGCGGTAGTGAGCACCGACGCTCGTTACAGCAGGCTGGGTTCGATCCCCCGCCCCCATCATGGCGTTGAGCACACCGTCTGAAACCCACTTCCAGGCGCCCTCCCGGTCCCGGTGCCTGCCGTCCTTGCCCGCGGCGGCCCGCCTCGGCCGTGCCCGCCCCGGGTGCCCTCTCCCCTGCGGGTCCGGCCCGCCCGTCTCCCCCCCTCTCCCGCTCCTCCTCCCTTTTCCCCCCCCGGTCCCGGCTGGGGCGCCCGGCGCGGCACCGCACCCCGGTGGCGCCCCGGCTCCTCCTTCCTCCGTGCGGCCTGCCCCCCGTTCTGCCTCGCCCGCGCTGTCCGTTTAGGTCGCGCCGGGGCGTGCGGGGGGGACCCTTGTCGGGCTTTTTTATGTGTATGACTGTTACTGTCTGCCTGAGGGTCTGGGCACCTGTGTCGTGCAATGCACGGAGGTCAGAAGAGGGGGTCCGCTTCCCCTGGAACTGGCGCTTAAAGACAGTTCTCAGCTGCCATGTGGGTGGCTGGGGATCACATGTTCCTCTGCATAAAGAGCAGTGGGTCGCGCCTGAACCACGAGGCATCGTTCCGAGCTCCGCGTAAGGACGGGTGAAGGACCAATTTATGACGTGTAGGAGTAATGAGGCATACTTTACTCGCATAAAGCATTAAAGACTATGTTTATATTTCATATTATTGCGTTTTGGTATTAACTATATAATTAGAGAGCTATAGATATAGAGATATATTATCTTAATCACATTCAACCCCCTCACCTGTTCGCACCCACCCAGAGCTTCTCACAGATTTCAGGTATTTTGTCATAATTTAAATCCTGTCTGTAACCCATTTCTTTGACAGCTTATCATTGGTATATTAAAAGGTTAATGATTTTTGCAAATTTGTTTTGCATCCTGCTGTTTTGCTGAAATTGATGATTTAATTTCTAGAAGTCTCATATATATATATATATATATATATATATATATATAATCTGAAAGTAAAGATAATTTGACTTTTTTGTGAATAGTACCCCTTTACTTTCCTTGTCTTGTCGAATTTTTCTACCTAGGGTTTCAAATATTATATTGAAAAGGAGTGAGTTTGTGGACAACCTTGTTTCCTTCCTGATTTTTATGGGAACTCTTTGATTTTTTTTCTCCATTTGCAATGATATTGGCTGTGGGTTTATTGCATATAGCCTTAGTTATGTTAAGGTATGTGCCCTACAAACCAAAAATCCCTCTAGGATTTTTGGCATGCAGGAAAGCTGAACTTTGTCAAAGGCCATTCTTTTTTTTTTTTTTTTTTTTTTGGTCTTTTCGAGACAGGGTCTCCCTGTACCCCCAGCTGTCCTGGAACTCACGTTGTAGACCAGGCTGGCCTTGAACTCACAAAGATCCGCCTGCCTCTGCCTCCCAAGTGCTAGGATTAAAGGCGTGCGCCACCACGCCCGGCCAAAGGCCATTCTTAATCTACTCAAATAATTATGTGATTTTAAGACCATTTATATGGTTTGTTACATTTATTTATGTGTAATGAATCACTTCTGCATCATTGGATTAAAGTCCACTTGATCAAGGTGGAAGATATGTTAATACGTGTCTATAAGGGCTTTCCAAGTATTTACTGAGAATGTTTGCATCTATAGTTGAGATATTAGCATGAAATCATAACAGAAAAGCAAACATATTTCTCAAATATATTTAACCCAGTTCACATGACCCTAGTTTGTATAGGCCTGATTTACTTCTATTTTGTATAATTTATTGTATGGAAGGAACAATTTATTAAACATACAAATTAATCAGGGCACAGTTGATGTCATTATAACTCATTAGACCTAAATGAAATTTCTTTTAAAGTATTATAAAATATTTTCTTTTTTACTATTTTATTGAAGTGTTGTGCATTTCATACATCACCACTCAGCTCAATCCCCGCCCCTCCCAAGTTCATGCAGTCTGCCATAATGTCCTGTATCCCCTTCTGAGTCTTTTAAAGTTTTTCAAAGCGGAGGATTATTTTTCTTTTTTGGGCGGGGGAACTCTACTCTTTCACTCAGTTCCCTGTCCCAGTTCTTTTCTATGTGTTGTTGTTCCTGCCAATCCGTATTGTTTCAACATATGCATTTGTATGTCACACATGTACTGAAATAATCTTATCAGAAAATATACTGTATGTTATTTTCAAATCGTATTTCAGGATTCACATTTTTCCCTTTTAATTTTATATTGTTCTAAAATATGCAAACATACCCTCCAGCCTTGTACCAAAATTGTAAAGTCAGAAAATAAATAGTAGGTTAATTCTAGAGCCCATTAAGGAATTCACATCCTAAGAGCACAGTTTTAATAGCAGTGTAAAGTGCTTCACATGATAAGAAAAAAAACAAACAAACAAACAAAAAAACAAACAAAAAAAAAAACAGCAGTGGAGAGAAGCTTTGAGGCTGCCTGAATACTGGCCTCCAGTCATTTATAGTTATCATTTGTTACACCCTCCCTCATAGTCTCCAAATCACTGGGGCGTTCAATATTTTGGAGAATTTCTTAATACTTGTTCAGGTCTGTTGACATAGAAACGTTTTCCTCCAGCTTGGCCCAAGCTTCCCTTCCAGTAATGGAGATCAAATCTAGTGCCCAGTAGTTTCACAGTCCCACAGCTGCAAATCAATCTAGCTCATTCTGTAGTACTGGAACTTGCGTGGCTAGTGCTATTATTTGAATTGTGGCATTTATGGATAGTATGTGCAGTAATATAGAAGTTCTTTTTTGGTCCCCTTTAAATATTTTAATTAGGTAACTGGAGAGGTGGCTCAGCAATTAAGATCCCTGGCTGCTCCTGTAGAGGAATCAAGTTTGAGTCCTAGCAGTCTAATGGAGGCTAACAACCATCTGTAACTGAAGTTCCACAGTAGGATATCTGATGCTCTTTTCTAATCACTGCAGGCATTGCAAGACATGGGTGGGCCTACCAACATGAAAGGAATACACTCATACACAAAAATGATAAATAAAATATTGAAAAAATAAGTAGTTGTATTAAGTTTTGCAATGTCATAATTTTTTGATCATATTCACCCTGATTCATCCTCTTAATCAAAATACATCCTCATCTACCTCTCAAACTCCCCGTCTTCTGTGCTCTTTTATTCTCTTTTTTTTTTTAATTTAACTGTGCATTTATTCCAATGTGTGATGATCATATTCCTGGACAGGGTCATCCACTGTAATGAGGCCAAGTACCAGGAGCCACACCCTTAAAGAAAACTGCTTCTATTGCCTCTCCCACCTGGCATTAAACGTCCATATTTCTCCATTTAAGGGTGGAGGCTCATTCTCACCTCGCTCTCCATACTAGCGTGTTGATAGGTTCATCTTGTGCAGGGGTTATACCGGCAGCTACACTGCTGTGAGTTCATGAGGGCATTGGTTCTGTCATGCCCAGAAGATACTGACTCACTCTAGTCCTCCTTAATCTCTGACTCTTACAATATTTTCACTCCCTCTTCCACAGTTGTCTGTAAGCCATAGAAGGTGGTTAAATTAATACTACTTTTTTGATGATCAGTCCTTTTTCACTTATTCTCTGCCCTTTGATCATTTGTGAGTTTCTGCATTAATGGCTATCATCTGTGCTAAGGAACTTCTATGATGAGAATTGAAAGCTCAATAATCAATATCTATAAAGGACTTATTAGCAAAATAATAGTAGGTTCACCCTTGAGGGTTTTGAACTCTCCAACCATGATTTACAGTAGTAAAGGAAGTGGTTGTTACTGCCAAAGTATTCGTGCAAGATTGCACTTGTGGGCATACCTTGCCATCACACTCAGTTGTAAAACTCAGGACTCCCAATTCATTAAGACTTTTGCTGACTTTTCCTCTTAGAAGCCTATGTAACACCTTCTCATACTGTCAAAACAAGGAGGAAGATTCCTGGCCAATACTGATTTCTTTTCTCCATGTCCTGAAACCAAACAGTGTGTCTTCAGCAATTGGATATCTTACCAATGAATTCTCATATGTAGCAAATAGTAGTCACAACAGTCTGTATCATTTGGGGGTTTCAAGACATCCCTGACCAACATAAATACAAAGCATTAACAATTAAAGCACCAAGATCATAGCAAAAATATAGATAAAACAAGTATTGCATGCTTTCTATCACATATGAAATCTAGCATTTTAAAAGAGAGGAGAAAGGAAGTAAGAAAAGAGGAAATCAGAGAAGCACTTGGGAAGCAGTTCTCCAGAAGCATGCCATATGCTGTACATGTAAATCTCACAGCTATGCCCATTGATATGTAGGATTAGTATGTGTGACTATTTATGAAGGGAATAGAATACTTAGTAGTTTGTAATTTTCACATGAAAATTATTCATTACTTCATTTGTTTCATTTTTATTTATTTACTATTTATTTATTTATTTATTTATTTATTTATTTATTTAGTCTTTTTGAGACAGGGTCCCCCTGTAGCTCTGGCTGTCCTGGAACTTGCCTTGTACACCAGGCTGGCCTTGAACTCACAAAGATCTGCCTGCCTTGAACTCACAAAGATCTGCCTGCCTCTGCCTCCCAAGCACTAGCATTAAAGGCATGCACCACCACACCTGGCTCATTTTTATTTATTTTAATTTTATGTCTGTGATAATTTTGTCTATGCATATGTAAATGCACCATGTGCATGCAATTTAGTCCAGAGGAGAGAGGTGGATCCCATGAAATAGAAATTATGGTGGTTGTTGTATGAGTTCTAGAAACCAATACTGACTTCTCTGCAAGAGCAGCTAGTGCTCTTAACTGCTAAGCCATATGCCCAGCCCAGGAAAAAAAAATATTAATAATGACAATAACTAACATATTTCAAGAAATAACTGTCTCATAAAAAATAGATCTGAGAACATTTGCTGGATGTATGTAGGGTGAAAAATGAAACTTAGACATAAGTCTTTTTCAATGCAAAATGCTCAAGGACCAACATGTCTGACCCGACTCTGAAACTACAGTAACAACAAAACAAACAGAAAATAACCAAGGGGAAGTGCTTTATGAGGTAGGAATAAAGTAACAACCAAGGATCTTTAGATCCCCAAGGGACAGGCAACCAAGAAAAATCCAGAGAACTCACAGAAAGCTAAGAAATATTTCAAGGGACCTTAAACAATCTTTTGAAATTATATGAAACAGATTATAATTTTGGCTACCACATAAATGTGTGCTAACCTTATAATTAGGTATAATGTAATTTTGTCTTTCACATGCAAAAGTTCATTATTGCGGGGTGGGGGGGAGAAAAAATTCATGTTGGTTCAAGAATGTTCAGAAATCAAAATCATAATACTTAAAGATGTTACAAAGCCAATAATTATTTTTCTTTACATATTGAATGATATATTCTGTTTTTTTTTTTTTTTTTAGTTCTGCCTGAGTTGATTTAGGGTGGATTAAAAAAGAGAAATCCAATTCACTGTAGGCTGTCAAAAATAGTGTAAGCTTTAAAGCTCCATGTTGTGTCTTCAGTGGGGAGTGGGGTCAGAGATGAGCCAGGAAACATAAAAGTGAAACAATTCTATGCTTTAGTCTATTTCTTCAACAAATATGTGCACATAGGGAGTGCATGGCCCAAAGGCCTCCCTGTAGTCTGGGCGAGAGGTAAATCACAACATGGGTTCACCCAACCCCTTACCTTTCTGGTGCTAGTTGTTTATATACTGACAAATTCATGTTGTTGTGAACATCCAGGTCAAGCAGAAAAAAAGAAAAACAATCATGAAAGGCCAGTTGAAGGCAGATAGTTATTTAATGCTAGTAAATGATAGTCGTTGGCCAGTTGCACACATGTGCACCTCTGAGTTCCTAGGAGAACTTGAGCATTTTCTTTCAGAGACACCATTCTATCCACATCATGCTCTCTCCTTCAAGACACAATGAATCCACCCCCAATTTACTGTGAATTTTAGAAGACAACTGACTAAAATAATATTTTCTTAGAAGAAAGTTTTCACCTTTGTTTGGGTTGCTATACTGAAATATAACATACTGGATAGCTTAAGTAGCACTTATTTCTGAGAGTTCTAAAAGCTTAGACCTTAGTTTAAGGCAGAAGCAGTATCAGGTCTAGAATCAGGATTTCATCTAGGTTTTCAGACCAGCAGAATGCTTTCTATTTGGTTGTGAGAATGAGGTATCAGATTAAGGAGTAAGTGCTATCAGGACTCCATCTAGGTTTTCAGAAGAGCAGGCTTATTCTGAGAGACAGCTCAAAACTCTCTTCTCATACCAGGTTCCTAACCATTATATGTGGTTCAACCCCAAAACTCATCACCTCTTAATGCCTTCTTAACTGTGAGTTACAGGGTCAGCATATCAGTCTATAATAGATGAACAGGAAATGTATACATCCACAAATATTGGTCATTAAAATGATAGTAAGCCAGATGTTCTGGGATGAATTTAGTGATTCATGATTAATGATTTTGGCAAGTATCCAAAACAAGAAGCATTTGTCTGGCTTTTCTGACACACTGGAGTTTTGTACCCACTACATCGGAAAATTTAAAGAATTCT
The DNA here is from genome assembly GCA_009823505.1 of Rhizomys pruinosus. NCBI lineage: Eukaryota > Metazoa > Chordata > Mammalia > Rodentia > Spalacidae > Rhizomys > Rhizomys pruinosus. The sequence goes on from VZQC01003433.1 coordinate 364,256, forward strand.
GAAAATACCTGGAACTCCAACTGTAGAAGACTGAAATGGGACCCTTATCTGTCACAACCAAAGAAAGTCAACTCCAAATGGATCACAGCCTTCAGTATGAAATCTGAAGATCTGAAACTCCTAGAAGAAAACATAGGCAGTGCCCTACAAAGATATTCCAATTGCTAAATTAGAATCAGAAAATGAATTGCTCAGGAATTATGGTCAACAATCAGTATACCTCATTAAACTATGAAGCTTCTGTATGGGAAAAGAAATAAACAAGGAAATGAAGTGGAAATCCACAGTATGGGAGAAAACTTCACCTGCTACATATCTGACAGAGGATTGATATCAAGAATATACAAAGAACTTAAAAACAGAAAGAAACAAGAAAATAAATGACTCAATAAAAAAAAAAGATACACTAAAGACCTTGTGGGATAAATTATTTCTTCTTTGAAACAGGCTCATCACCCAGAGAAGCTGAGTATTTAATGGCAGGATCTAAGTTTGCAGCCCAGCTACACAGCCACTGTTACCGTGTTGCTGAAGATCTTGATTGCTGAAATTCCAAAGGAAGGTGCACGAGACTTGGGAATTCTGTGAATTTGGAATTCTGGGACTTTGGGGAAGGCAGAGACGTATAAAACACCTACCACAAGAAATGGCCCTCCCACTCACCATCTTTCGAGCAAGGGCAGAGAGCACTGGATTTTCAGGCCAGAACTCCAAGCAGCCATGTTGACCTGGGAATCCAGGCGGCTCCAGGGCTCGAGGGAATGCCCACCTTCCAGCCATTACTTTGTAGCCAATCTCAAATTCTGGTCTGTTCTGAGATCGGAGAGTTGTCTACTTGTTCTGCCTTAGTTACCAGGCAAACAGGGAAACTGCAGAGACAGGGAGGGGCTGTAGGGCACTGAGCATGTGGCTGTATTAGGCTGTGGGCACCTCCCGCCCTGAGAGGAAAATTCCTCTGCAACAGACTTGAACAGAGAGCTCCCAAACAAAGAAATAAAATTGCCTAAGAAACACCTTAAAAAGTGCTCAACCTCTCTAATAATTAGAGAAATGCTGGTCAATACCATTTTAAGATTTCATCTTACCCCAGTGACACCAAATGTGGGCAAGGATGTGGAGAAAGGACCACTCACTCACTGCTGGTAGGAATGCAAACTCCTGCAGCCACCATGGAAAGCAGTGTAGAGAACTCTTTTTTTTAAATAAATATTCATTTATTTACTAATTTAACAACTTTGTATTGGACATCTTCTGCTATGTTACAGTCACAATAAACAATTATTTTTACAGGAAAGAAAAGTTTCACAAATATGCCCTTTGAAAGCATGTAGCTTGTTAAGTTGAAACCCAAGGTTAAATCTAGCCAGAATTGTCAGGATTCTCCATTTCCCCGTGGTTGGTCTCCAGACTGTCGATCAGAGGAGAAGCCAAAAGAATATCTACCTAATTCCACGTTGATTCCAGAACTTGGAGTTTATCAAGTTTTGGAACGTTGGCCCTAAGCCAAGAAGGTTAGTGCACTCCCCAGAACTCTTAAAGAACTCAAACTGAATCTAATATATCATCTGGTTATACCACTCCTTGGCATTTGCCCATAGGACTCATCCTTCTGCAAAGATACTTGTACATCCATGTTACCTCTTCTCTTTTTACAATAGTTTAGAAATGAAAACCTCCTAAATCTTCCTTGACTGACAAACGGATAATGAAAATATGGTAGACATGGGAGTTTTACTCAGCAGCAAGGAAAGATGAAATTATGAAATGTACAAGTAAATGGATGGAACTAGAAACTGTTATAGTAAGTAAAGTAACATAGACTCAGAAGAGCAAGGTTTTTTTTATTTTAAGACAAATCCGTTATATTTGTGTATATATCCTAATGTGACAGCAGTGGCCAGGAAAATGGAAAGGAAGCAGATAGGTAAAGGAAAGAAAGAGCTGAGAGAAGGGAAGAGTGGGAAACAGGTTGCCATGGGGATAAATGAGAAAATGGGGTATTCAACTGGGAGGGAGGAGAGAAGGACATACAAAGAATTGTGGGGATAAAGGGGAAGAAGGAAATCAACAGGAGACCGGAATTGTTGAGGGGGAAAATGTGGAAAATGGAGATACTTAAACCAGGGAGTGGAGATGGAGGTGAGACAGGAGAGAGGAGAGGTGAGTAAGACAGACAGCATGAAAATTGAGAGAGAAATGTATTCACTCAAAATACACATACAGTATCTGAAAATGAGTGCATGTGTATAACTGAAGGCTGTATAACAAAGAACACAGTGCCAGACAAGAGAAACCTCCCTTCAAGTTAGTGGTCAGGGTAGTCCAAGAAGCTCTCAAATGCAGATTACTGTTCATCCCTTACTTACTTTCCAGAAAGTGAAGGGAAGACCCTATTGCTGAAGACAAGGCACATTTTAGACACAGGACTTGGAGAAATACATCCCTCAACTCTTACCAGAGAAGCTTCCTCATACTACAAAAATCGCCAGACACAGCTGGCTAAGTTTTAGAGAACAAAAGACTGGAGAGTACATTTTTTTTCTGGATCAGACTCCTATATTAAACCGCACCCAGACATGGACCATTGTGAAACTTTGTAAGAGGCAGGGTTGGTACATGAACATAAGGAAACATGCTTTCAGGCCACTGGGAACTTGCTTATTTGAACTTAGAAATGAAGGGAGCATGCACAAAACCCCCACAGACTCAATCGGACAAAAACCAAGCATAGAAGGAGAGAAATGGGCAAGAGGCCGCAATCTTAGCCAAAATATCACCAAATGATTGCTGTTGGGTTAGCAGGAGTAGATCTTTAAGGTAATGGCTCGAGGTAGGGTGACTAGACTCCAGTGGATGAATTTGTACTAAGGGATATCTGGGCACAAATGCTTGAACAAAGTGAAGTTATCATATAGGACAGAATTCATGAAATCCCATGGGTGGGTTATCGGGGTCATAGATAGAGGAGGGGGTCTAAATTTGGTAAAGATCTATTACATATGATGCACAAAACATGATAACGGTATTTAAAAATCACTTAGTCCAAATATTTCACATTAGATAGTGACAGTCCTCTGAAATTAAACTCACACTTACGTTAGAATTTTTAGAAGTTCATTCTGTTTTATAGGCAATGATATATAGTGTACCTTAAGACACTGTTCTAGTTTCTCTTCATTTGCTGCAACAAAACACTCTGAACAAAACCAACTCAGGGAGGAAGGGCTTATTTGGCTAATATCTCCTGGGTCACAGTTCATCACTGAGGGAGCCCAGCACAGAAATTCAGGGCAGGAACCTGGAGGCAGGAGCTTAAGCACAGGCCATGGAGAAATGCTGTTCACTGGCTTGATCCCATGGCACATGCCCAGCCTGCTTTCTTCTACTCTACATAACAACCTGCCCAGGGGTGGCATCACCCATAGTGGGCTGGGCCCTCACACACTGGTCAACAATCAAGACTAAATACTCCACAGAGGTGGCCACAGGCCAATCCAATGGAGAAATTCCCCAATTGAGGTTCCCTCAACCCAGGTGTGCCAAGTTGACACTAAAGCTATCCAGCATAGATACTATGCTGCTGAGAAGCATCGAAATACTATTTTAAATGGTCTATTATCTAAACAGAAAATTCCATAAATTTCTGTTTTGGTTTTCATGACACTAGCTACCTATCTTTATCTAGTACTGTCAGAAGGAGAAAAATAAGATCATCAAATTAAAAAAAAATACTTGAGACATTGATAAATCTACAATAATAAATTATTGAGCATAACATTAAACAATTCCCTGTTCTGTCCATTTTACTCACTATTTTCATGAGCTTTCATGGTAATAAGAGGCAACAGAGTCTTTATCACCTTGCCTGTTCTTCAGCTCTCCAAAAGAAAACTAGACTATTGCAAAATCCACATATTACTCTGTCCACACTGACCTAAGAGGATGTCTCTAAAGCTGCTTTTTCAAGGCATATTTTATGAGATAGCTCCAAAGAGGAAAATTTATTATAATCATTCTCTTTATACAAAAGAAAATATAAGGTTCAATTGGGTAATGTATTCTGTAATTATACAAAGAGCAGAGTATGAGAGATAACATTGCAGGATATCAGGTGCTAGGGGTCTGGATGAAATACATGTCAGAAAGTGGTATATGCTCCAGTAAAAGTAGTCCTAAATAAGTTTTTGCTAGAATTATTACCTATTCATATAAGAGAAATTTCTTTGAGTAGGTTCCAAACAAGAAAATGTCTGTAATATCTACCTGTAGAAGTAACTCTTTTCTTTTTCCTAAGAAGCCCTTATAAATAAGACAGACAAGAAAATGCAGTTGACGGAATCCAGGAGCTTCTAGCAGCTGGGCTGTGTTAACTACCTCTAAAGGTTCTCTTGGAGGAAATTGTATTTTCAAAGCACAATCAAAGAATGGTAAGTGGTCAGATGTCTGGGCATACATGTCTATATAAAAATACTTAGGGGGCTGGAGATATGGCCTAGCGGTTAAGAGCACTGACCGCTCTTACAGAGGACCCGGGTTCGATCCCCAGCACCCACATGGAGGCTGAGAACCGTCTGAGGCTCCAATTCCAGGAGAACTCCAGTTCCAGGGGAATCCGAGACCCTCTTCTGACCTCCGCGGCGTTGCATGACACGGGTGCACAGACTTGCATGCACACAGTACATTCATGCACATACAGAAATAAATAAAATTAATAAAAAAATACTTAGGTATGTTTTATTTCAACATTTTTGGAAAGTAATGTTTAAAGTGTGCTAGTTAACTTTAACTGTCAACTTGTCACAACATAGGACTGAGAAGAAAGTTTTAATGGAGAATTACCTAGATGAGGCTCCCCAGGGGACATGTCTGTGGGAGATTATCTTGATGCCAAGTGGTATAGAAAGACCCAGCCTATTGTGTGTGACTGCTTTCCCCAGGCAGGAAGACCTGCACAGTTGAGAGAGGAGAAAGTGAGCTGAATGTGAAAATCAGGTAAACAGAGGTGAATGAATTTATTCCTGTTCATTTATTTATTTATTTATTTATTTATTTAAATTAATTAATTTATTTTCATTTTTGATATTATCATACATGAGTATTGTCTTTGCATTATCTCCATCCCTCCATCCCCCATTAACTCTGCCTACATGCCCTGCTCCTTTTCGATTTCTTTTTCTGTTCATTGACTATTACTATTATTACATATACAAACACATGTATAAATGCTCTCACACACATTTAATGGGCTTACAGTCCATTTAGTGGTCCTAGTACATACCTGTATTTTGCTCTTTCTGCTCTTGACTGAGGATGTGGTGTGATATGTTCAGCACCCTGACTCAACTTCCCTTCAATAATGGACTGTAAGAGAATCATAAGCCAAAAAAGCTTATTTCTCCCATAAGTTTCTTGTCATGAGGAATTGTTTTCACAGGTAGCAGAAATGAAACTAAAGCAGTTATTAAGAAAGCTGAGGCTTCACAATTAATGGTCAACAATTCCATCTGATGCTGATGTGTGTAAATACAATGTTCTTGCTGTGCCTGATTCTTGACTTGGAATCTTCTTGCTGCTTCAAACAAGCTTCCCCTGCCCTGAGAAAAAGGCAGCAGTTGAGTTGTCTGTTGAATTTTGGACAAATCAAGTGGTAGCTTTATTTGAACAAATTTGTATTAGCTATTAGGAAGAAATCACAAAATTGATTTTCATCTGTGAACTGAGACAGGATATGAAACATTCTCCAGAGAATTAAGAAAAGTAAGATTTCAAGTTGTGTATATAGTGCAGACATTTAACAGGGAACATAGTTTAATCAAGCCACAATGAGAACCATGACACCTCTAATGCGTTTTATGGAATGTACTCTACAATTTTTTTGTACTGGATTTAATGTTTTCCCTTGAACAGTGATAAAAGGGAATGAACAGTGCTAGTGGTAAATTTAGGTTGGAACTGGGGTGTCCAGACCACTTAAATGCCTCTTCAAATGAGGTTTCAGTGCTCCCAAACCAATATTCCAACATGTTTCTTGGGCAAGGAAGGTACCATTGAATGATGATTAGGTTCATAAATTACTAGCTAATTAATATGCTGTGAACTTAATTGGTAAATTCAGCCCTCTAAGTCAGAAGCTAGTAGGGTGGGCAGTCTCAAAATTAATTCCTCTTAAAAAGCTAGAAAACTGGAGAAATCCTATTAATTCAGGCTAATTATAACTGATTAGAGAAAAATGTTTTCATAATGCATGTGTTGGCTTAGCCATTTATTTTTTATTTTTTTTTATTTTCATAGTTTTATATTCCATTTATTTATACCATATATACTTGATTGAATTTTGTGCATTTTCTACAATGCATTATAATCATATTTAAATTCCCTCCTTTTCTGCCCCCCCCACAACCCACCCTCTTGATTACATAGATTCTGTCATGTATGTTAAGGCCTGTCAAGTCAAGTTTGTATCTCCAGATGTCTCTGGGTATGAATTCATCCACTGGACCTTGGACAGCCTATTTAGTGTCATTCCCTTAAAGAAGACCAACTCTTTCTCACTCAGGAGTGATCAGCAGCCAATAGTTCCTCAGCTAATGTTGGAGTTTCGTAGCCATGTCCCTAGTTCTATGCTGAGTTTTTCTTTAGTTTGTGTTTAATGGGTATTGTGGATGTTGTCACCAATGTTGTAAGTTCATATGATCAAGTTCCCAGCCACATTGTCTGCCATAACTCTATACAAATGAAATTTCTTACCGAATGCTAAATATGAATCCTTATATTTACAGAAAAGTATTTTTGTAGCCAGTCATCAAAGAATCTACCTTATGCAACTATTACAGATTTCTACAACTGGGCAAACACAGAGAATAAATGTCTGAGGTGTACAGCCCTAAGTGATACATCTGTCATGGAACTTTTAAGCCTAAGACTCAGAACAAAGTAGTAGAACAATGGATAGAGAGAATATTAACGCATCACTCAACTCACACCAAAGAAACTTTCTCATGCAACAGAGGTCACAGCAGGCCAAAGTGTAGATAAGAGATTGCTCAGGATCTATTGTGGAAGAGGTGCAAAAGACTGTAAGAACACCGGGGTGGTAGACAATCAAATTATTTTTTCTTGAGTACTAACTGTTCAAGGTTCCAAATTGATTCTACATTTAGTTGGAATTCTACAGTTAAGGATCTTAACTTTGGAGCCTGGAGAGATGGCTCAGTGGTCAAGAGCATGTGCTGTTCTTGGAGAATACCAGGTTCAATTCCCAGCACCCACATGACAGCTGACATCCATCAATAATTCCAGTTCCAAGGGGTCTGACACCCCTTTTCAGACCTCCATGGCCATTTCAGGATACAACCACACTTAAATACATCAAGACAATACTCTCATAGACATCTGATAAAAATAATAATGAATTTTTTAAAAGAATATTATTTTTAAGCAAATAATATAGACTTACAGATTCAGTATAGATGTTCTGTGGAAATGTTTTTAGATAAAAATTGGTTCAATTGAAGAGTTTTTAATAAAATGTTTTAGGAAAATCCACACAAAGGCACTGTAGAAAATTATATGTCGTTGGAAAACCCAAAATATATTTTAATGATATTAATTGGGTTGGATTAATAGTTTTATGTTATTTTAATAAAATATAACAAAACACAAGTGACTCCCATTCTCTAGGTTGATAGATATACAACAATATTGGTAGATATACAGGCAATATTGTTAGATTTAGATAGATATAATGTTGAAAAACTATATAGATGTAGATATAATAAAGATTTTGATAATCTTCCAAGAAATATCTATTATTTATAATTTTCTAGTTCTGGAAATTATTAAAACATGTAATACATGAATATGTCAAACCACAAATAACTGATTGAAGAATTAGTCCCTGGTAGAAGAAATAGAATTTAGAGCCTGGTGTGGAAAATGTAAGCAGCAATAATAATAGAATTCTTTATTGTCTCACAAACAAAATCAAACACTATATTTAACACAAAACAAGTCTTTAAGAAATGTTGTGTGAACACAGAAGAAGAAACATACACTGCCCACCTGGCTTTACATCTGCAAGTCTAGCCTGTGCTACTCAGGGTGCAGAAAAGCTGGAAATGAAACTTCTCTTTAATATTTTTTTGAAACTCTTTTCAGAGATAAAAGATCAAAACATTAAAGTAGATGTTAGAGGTGCAGTTGCAAGAATCCTACAAACATTGTATATAAAATTAGGTTCTCGTTTAGATTCAGACAGCACAAGGATTTGGGGTGGAAAATAAGAAATATTCTGATAATTATTGGAATTAGTGAAGCAGGGAGAACTTACATTATTTGCCTTAAATTTACTAAGTAACTATCAATAAAACACACAACTTTACTCAAGAGATTTATTTTTCTTTTTCTTGAATTTACAGCAGCATCTGATATCCACAGTAAGACCAGCTCAGGTAACAGGAGCCTTGGAAGAAGGACAAATGTTATTCCTTAAGTAGAGTTCAAAGGCATTGACAAACTGTGTGGGATAGACTCTCAGCCTTTCATAGGCTTTGATCTTCTTCCTGACCCAAAATTCTCCCTATTCTTCCTATTGTGAGGAGTAAACCCAGTAAATCATTCTATTTGGAACAAATAATGTGGAATATTTTTCAAGTTACTTTTTTATTATTTATTTCAACTTCAAAGTTAACTGTGGACTTCTCAGTAAACATTTTTTAGAAAAAAGACTTTTTATATGTGGTAATATAGAGATTACAAAGCAGTTTGATTTCAGTTTTATTATTTAGGAAAGTTGTGTTTAATATGTGATTCGCTTATGCAGTGCAAGGGCTGAATTTTTTGTGATACACAGAGAAGAGAGTTGGCTTCTGACACTGTCAGGTATTGTCCACGTTTGTCCACTGGTCTTCCCCACTGTTGTTCTCATTGGCATGTCCAGCCTATGACCACATAATCCATAGAAAGTAGGGCTGTCTTTTGCCTACACATGAAGCATGTTTAATACAAATCTGAGACAAAAACATTATTCAATGTGATTTCCTCATAAAAAGATGAGATTTTGAACCAATTGGGCTACAATAGCATGGAAAAGATTCATCAGGATCACTTATGGAATAGTTTTACTATTTTGATCACCTGTAACCCCCGCCCAAATGACAACAATTAAAAAAAAAAAAAACAGGGGATGGAGAGATGGCCTAGTGGTTAACAGCGCCTACTGCTCTTGCAGAGGACCAGGATTCGATCCCCAGCACCCACATGGCGGCTGAGAACCGTCTGTAACTCCAATTCCAGGAGAACTCCAGCTCCAGGGGAATCCGATACCCTCTTCTGACCTCCGCGGCATTGCACGACACGGGTGCACAAACCTGCATGCAGACAGTACATTCATACACATAAATAAATAAATAAATAAATAAATAAATAAATAAATAAATAAATAAATAAATAAATAAATAAATAAATAAATAAATAAATAAATAAATAAATAAATAATTTAAAAAAACAAAGAATGTGTTATGTTTAAGAATCCCAACCCTTTTATACTTAAGATGAAACCATCTCTTACCTCTCATCAGAGAAGTTTCCTTATGCAGCAGATGGTGATTAACATATGTGCACAAAACAAGAGGCCACAGTGTTTATCCCTAAATAAGACAACTATTATAAACCTTTGCCTCCTGAGGCTGAGGGATCATTCCAGAAGGGGAGGCAGAAAGGTTGTAAGAACCAGAGACGATAGATGATCACAAAGAAACAGTGTTTCAGACAGCTGGTCATTTTCTCACGTGCCCTCACAGCTGTAGAGACAACATATATAAGTTCCATGCAAAGAATATATTTTTTAAAAGGAACAGGGTCTGCCGGGTGTGATAGTGCAGGCCTTTAATCCCAGCACTTGGGGGGCAGAGGCAGGTGGATATTTGTGAGTTCAAGGCCATGCTGGTATACATAGTGAGTTCTAGTACAGCTGGGGCTACAGGGAAGCCATGTCTCAAAATGGCTGGCCTGGAACTCATAGAGATCCACCTGCCTCTGAGTCCTGGGATTAGAGGCATGTACTAACATGCCTGGTTTCCAAAGAATATTTTAAAGTGTGCCTTACTATGTGTGTATTATTTTATAGCTTCTTATAATCACCTTAAAGAAGTACACTGAAGGGGCTGGAAAGAAGGCTCAGCGGTTAAGAGCACGGCACTGACTGCTTTTGAAGAGGGCCAGGGTTCGATTCCCAGCACCCACATGACAGCTAAGAACCGTCTTTAACTCCAGTTCGAGTGGATTCCAACACCGTCTTCTGACCTCCGCAGCATTGCAAGACAAGGTGCACCAACCTGCATACAGACAGTACATTCATACACATAAAAAGTAATAAATAAATAAATAAATAAATAAATAAATAAATACGATCATAAAAAAAGAAGTACATTGAAAACTTTGCAAGCAATATGACTGTTAATTAATTGTACTATGTTTTGGTGCATTTCACAGACTTAAGCTAGCAACTTGACCTCATAATCACCTCTGAAGCAAAAGCATATTTTGTCAATAAACACTGAAACTGAACCTCAGGAAGATGGTAGCAAGACATGGGACTAAAATTCTTGCTTCCCAAAGAGCCTAAATGTAAAAGATTATATTTTCAAATTAAAAAAAAAATGTCAGAGTAGTTGTGGAGAAGAAAGACATATTTTCTGAAAATTTAAAAACATTTAAAATTTAGTCCTTGAAAATATGAAAATAGAGCTGGAGAGATAGCCTAGCGGTTAAGAGCACTGATTGCTCTTGCAGAGGACCCGGGTTCAATCCCCAGTAACCACATGACAGCTAAGAACCGTCTGTAACTCCAATTCTAGGAGAACTCGACACGGGTTCACAAACCTACACGCAGACAGTACATTCATACACATACAAAAATAAATAAACAGTATGAAAATAAGCAAACAAATATATTCAACAAAAAACAAACAAAGCTGAATCATGCATCATAGAATTGGTATCACATTTCTCCATTTTCAAAAATAAATAAAATGCAGTATAGAGAGTGTTGGCCATCTTCAGAATCATTGGAGAATAATCCGCAGCAGAAATCTGCTGTCTGGTTCCTCTTTCCCTCTGGTTATGCTAAGGTTTTACCACTAACATCATTGGCAAACTATTGCTGAGGTGGCTATTTGAGTTAAAGAGAACCAGAGATACTCAAGAATACTGCTACCTTCTCAGGAATAACCCAAGGAGTAAATGCCATCTGCTTACCACCTTGGCTAGAAATAAATCCACAAATCAAAAAGTATTTTGATTGCTTCCCTCCCTATACCTTGCAAATGTTCTTTTAGTCAATTCTAACTGAGGACCAGACAGTACAGGGAATTCTTCAAATTCTTTCTGTATGGGTCATGTAAACAAAGAACAAAGATGAAAGGATTTTGCGGAAGCTTATTATAAATGAGTAAATGTTAAATATGCATTAACATATTAAAAATTACATGGTCAGGTGCTTCACTAATAGCTAACTTCCATTTATATATTATTATTTGAATTCCTTTAAAAGATGTATTTATGCGACTGGGGTGATGGTTCAGCTGTTAAGAAGACTGGCTGGTCTTGAGGACCCAGGTTCAGTTCTCAGCACCACATGGTAGCTAACTACTCAAACTCCACTGGATCTGATACACTCTTCTGGCCACAATGGAAGCACCTAATATATGCAGGGAAAATAGTCATACACATAAAAATAAGTGACTAAATAAGTAAAACTGAGGAGAAACAAGACTGTTTTAGAACAAAGATTATTTTATTTCTTGTGTCTAGCTTCCCTGCCAGAATGTATGCATGCCCAGTGCCCCATGCTCACAGAGGCCAGGAGAGTGAATAGAACAGCCATGAGTCTCATTCAACTGCTGGGGAATTAAACTCTGGTCCTCTGACAGTGTAGTAAGTGCCCCCCCAAAACTGCTGAGTGATTTCACTGGGCTCTAAACTTCCTTCTATTAATTTGATGTTTAAATCTAACAAAAACTGTATCTATATTATATATATATATACATATATATTCATAATTATATGTTAAGGCCACTTTCTTGACACTGGGTAGGAAGTAGCCAAAACTAACACCTAAAATGTAGATATTGTGATCAAAAACAAAGAACACATATCAATTTAGCTAGCCCTGTACCAGATGAAATAATTATTCCTTTCAGATACCCATACCTAAAGTACTGGAGTCTGCTAGTTTACAAGGATAAAGGGTCCTTTGGAGTACAGATAGAATTAAGAGTGCCTAATTAGTCAGTTGTTAAAGTTGTGAGATGATCACACATATCTAGCAGGCCAAGAAATGATTGACCTCTTTCAATAGTGGAGAAAGAGAAAGAAGAAATGGTGGTTAGAGCAAGACAAGGAGAAAAAGACCCCGACCATCACCACCACAGAAAGGAAGGAGGAGAAAGTGGGACATGTGTTCCACAAAGCGCCAAGCTTCTGGGAGATGGAGAACAAGAGGAAAACGATTCTCCCTCGGAAGATGATCTAGGTCAGGTTTTTGATCTCTTGTTCTATATGAGAATAAATGGGTCTAACTTTAAAACACTAAGTTTGGGGTCATTTATTACTGCAGTGATAGAGTGAAAGCAACCCCTGTGCTGACCTTCCAGTTCCAACACAATAGAAGAGAAGTTTCTCATCTACCCCTAATCGGAGGGATCTTTGTCCATCTTAATAAAAGTTTTGCCAATCCTGTTATTTTTGTAACTTTTTCAGATTTTATGAAGCAAATCATATATGTTAATATGTAATTTTCCTTTACTTTCCCCATAATACATTTTAATGATCTACATTCACTAATGAGCTTTGTTCTGCAACTGGAAATTCTCTTTTCCTCTCTAAGTCAAACACTTCAAGCAAAACACTCTTTGGAGGAAAAATTGTAGGCTTGGGATTATCTTTATAAAATCGTGGCCTCTCCGTTCAACAGCAAGTCCATGGCACTCTTTGGGCTGTAATTCTGCTGTTCTCCTAGCAAATCAAGATTTCCTTTCTGTCTGAGCAACAGCAGTGAGTAGCTCCTTCCACGTTAACCAAAGTTATGTTCTCCCTTTGAATTCTGCCTGGCTTACTTTCACTTTTTGAAGCCTCAGCTTAAACATGTCTCTTTTTTCATTGAATTGTTATTATTATTATTAATACTATTATTTAATTTGCCACAGGAACAGAGTCTAGGGCCTAACATAAGCACTATTTCCTTGATATAAATCCAATTATCTTTTACTAATTTTTTCCAACTTTTCTAGCCAGCTCTCTTCATTAGGCTGGCCTTAAATACACTTTATTTATAATCTATAGTCAATTTTTCTAGGTGCTGATTTACTTTATGATTATTTTAGAGAAAAATTTGACATTTACAAAATCATTTATGTTTCGGGGGTTGAATTTCCAAGGCTTCTGTGAAATTTCCTAGTACTGTAACAGTTAATATAAAATCTTATACTGAACTAAAAGATACAACTATTTAATAATCTGTAACAAACCATGAAAAATAAATATTTTAAACTTCTACTTTTCTCTGCTGGAGAGATTGTTCAGCTGTGCTTAAAAGGCTTGCTGCTCTTTCAGAGGGTCTAGACTCGATTCCCAGCATCTGAATGGTAGTTAACAACTATCTATACAACACCCTCTGCAGGCATGCATGGGAATTTGCAGACATGTGGTACATGTAAGCAAAACACTTATACACTTAAAATAAAATATTAATTACAAAGACTGAATCTGCTTTCCTGATTCTGATTGGCATACTGATAACATTTCAACACACTTTTCAAAGAGTTTCATGGTTTGGTTCATTTTATGGAAGACTCAGCAGATAATAATGCCTAGAACCACCCTGTGGGGATCATGATGGAAACAGGAAAATAATTAGTCAGGCTTTAAGATATTGGGTAAGGGAAAGGAGATAGGCTAGAAGGAAAAAAAACCCACAATGACTTAATCAATTATAATCAATTGGGGCTGCTCAGAGTTGCAGGTCACAAGGAATAGACTGACAGTCAAAGCTATCAAAAGTCAATGTGAGGAGTGCACAGAGCTTAGATGGGGGATTTCCCAGGACCACCTGAAGCACAGGTAGGAGCCGGGCACTTCAGCCACGCAGATTCTTAGATAATTCTACCACAGGATTATTGGATAAGCGTCTCATTGATCTGTCTGTTGGATAATTCAGTCATTGTCTTGTGAGGGTGGGGTCTCCCTGCTAGCTGGTATAAGAGGTGGGTCTGTTGCACTGTGAGACTTGAGTGCACAGGGCTTAGATCATGGATTTCCCATGACTACCTAAAGCACAGAGTCACATAAGCAGGCATATTCCCCCACCACCTACCCCAACACCCCACCAACTGGAATTGCTGAGGGAATGTCCAAGTGGATTCTTTAGAGAACCTTCAGAACAGAAAGGGAAGAGTGAGTTAGACTTCCAACAGAAAGGCTAAAACTTAGACGAGTCAACACACCATAAGCAAGGAGAAAAACAAATCAAACAAACAAAAAACAACAAAGGCATCTGAAGGAGGCAAGCAAAGCAAGCCGTCAACACAGTGAAGAGGCATTTGGGTTTTGCATTGGAATACAGGCAAAGAGAAACACACATGCCAGGCTCACGATGAAGGGACAACAAAGCATGATAATTCCACACCAAGCTCTGCCAATGCTGTCGGAGATTCCTACAGAGGGATTACCCTGGGCATGGCCCAGGACACAGATTTTAGAGGAACATTTGCAGACATATTCAAAGAAATCAAAGAATATGAAGAACAAGTCAGGGAACTAAGGAAAGAAAATTAAAAAACACAAGAAGGACCTAGAGAGAGAATGACAAATGCCAGAAAGAACTAAAGGAAGAAAATGACAAACTCCGTAAGGAAGTGGAAGCACTGAAAAGATTCCATGTTAAAATAGAAAAGGAAACCAAACAATGAAGTAAAGAACTACAGGAAGAGGTTGAAAAGCTCCTAAATGAAGTGGAAATACTAAAGAAATCACAAGATGAAATGAAAAAGGAAATCAAACACTCATCCAATCAAGAGGAAAAGAACAGAAAAAGGCTCAGAAGTAGCATGGAGGAACCAGAACAAAGAATATCAGACCTGGAAGATAACACAGAACAACTAAAATCCTCAAGTAAAGATTATGAAAAATTTAAAAATACACAAAAGTGGAACAACCAGGAATTGTGGGACACTATGACAAGATCAAACCTCCTCATCATAGGGATAGAGGAAGGAGAAGAATCCCAAGAGAATGGTTGGTATTGATCAGATCTTCAACAGAATAATAGATGGAAATTTCCCCAAACTAAAAAAAGACAAACCAATACAAATACAAGAAGAACATAGAACTCCAAACAGACAAGATCATAAACAAAACTCTCCATACCACATCATAGTTAAAATGCTAGATGCTCAAAACAAAGACAAAATTCTGAAAGCCACAAGAGAAAAACAACAAGTTAGATATAAGGGGAAATCCATAAGAATTACAACTGACTTCTCAGTTCAAACTATGAAAGCAAGAAGAACGTGGAGCAAAGTATTCCCAGGTTTAAAGGACTATACATCCCAACTCAAGTTATTATAAAAAGCAAAAATGTCAATTATAGTTGAAGGATAGAGAAACATCTTCCAAGACCTAAACAAGATGAAAGAATACATATTTGGAAAACCAACCCTTCAGAGAATGCTCAAAGTAATTCAAAGGATAGAAGAAAGGAGCAACTATCCCTAGGCACCTAGAAAGAGAAATTAATAAAAGCATAAGTGCAGAAGTAGAAACCTAGACCAAAAAATGCAAATGGATAATAAGTTGAAAGGAAGCAACACACATCTTTCAGTTATAACCTTAAACATTAAAGGATGAAACTCCCCAATCAAAAGACATAGAATGGGAGATTAGATTAGGAAACAGAACCCATCTATATGCTGTCTACAAGAAACACATCTTACCTTCAAGGATAGGCACCTCCTTAAAGCGAAAGGACAGAAAAAAATATTCCAAGCAAATGGTGCCAAAAAGAAAGCAGTTTTGGTATCTTAATATCAGCAAAATAGACTTCAAAGTAAAATAAATCAGAACAGACAAAGAAGGCCATTACATTTTTATCAAAGGAACAATTGACTATTAAGATTTCATAATCATGAATCTATATGCACCAAACTCTAGTGCACCAACCTTTATAAAGAGAAAACTCCAGGATATCAAGGCAAAGATTAACCCCAGGACACTCATCATAGGGGACTTCAATACCCAACTGAGCCGTTTGGACAGATCAACTGGACAAAGAATAAACAGAGAGACATCTGAACTGTGCGATATGATACACCACATGGACCTCACAGATATCTACCGAATATTCTACCCTAATACCAGAGAATACACTTTCTACTCAGCACCCCATGGAACATTCTTCAAAATCGACCACATAGTGAGACAACAGAAGAAATCTCCACAAATACAAATTTGAAATAATTTCATGCATTCTATCAGGCCACAGTGCAATAAAGCTCAATATCAACACCAGGATAGGCCCTAATATCTACAAGAACACATGGAGACTAAACAAACACACTCCTGAATAATGAATGGTAGGTACAGGAAAAAAAGAAAGAAAAGAAGGATTCCTGGAACTGAATGACAATGATTAACACACACAACAAAACTTATGGACATTTTTAAAAGCAGTCCTAAGAGGTAAGTTTTAGCCCTGGGTGCCTACATTTAGAAAAACAGAAAGAGCACAAGTGGAACAATCTAACACTGCAGCTAAAAACACTTGAGAGACAACAAACAAATGAACCCTAAACACAACAGACAGAAGAAATAACAAAAATCAGAGCAGAAAATCAAAACAAAGCAGAAATATAAAAAAGAAAACCATACAAAAATCAATGAATGCAAAACTTGGTTCTTTGAAAGAATAAACAATATAGACAGATCTGTAGACCAGTTAACAAAAAGAAAGAAGGAACAACTCTAAATCAATAGAATCAATCATATGGGAATACTTCAAAAACCTATACTCTACTAAGTTCGGAAACCTAGGAGAAATGGATGAATATCTGAAATCCTGGGAACCATGAAAGCTCAACCAAGAAGAGATCGACAGCTTAAACAGACCCATAATTCATGAAGAAATTAAAGATGTAATGAAAACCCTCCCAAGCCAGGCTTGGTGGCATACACCTTTAATACTAGCACTCAGGAGGCAGAGGCAGGTGGATAGTTGTAAGTTCAAGGCCAGCCTGGACTACAGAGTGAATTCCAGGACAGCTGGGGCTACAGGGAGACCCTGTCTCAAAAAGACCAAAAGAGAGAGAGAGAGAGAGAGAGAGAGAGAGAGAAACCTCCCAACTAAAAAAAGCCCAAGACCAGGTAGTTTCACAGCAGAAGTCTATAAAACATTTCAAACAGACTTACTACCATTATTACTCAAATTGTTCAGAAGGATATAAAAAGAGGGAATTCTCTCAAATGCCTTCTATGAAGCCAGCATCACACTAATACCAAAACAAGGCAAAGATACAATCAAAATTGAGGACTACAGACCCATCTAATTAATGAGTGCAGATGCAAAAATCCTCAACAAAATACTTGCAAGCCTCATACAGATCCACATCAAGAAGATCATCCATCATGACCAAGTTGGATTCATACCAGAAATGCAGGGATGGTTCAATATAAGGAAATCAATAAATATCATAAAATATATAAATGGACTGAAAGACAAAATCCACATTATCATCTCAATTGACACAGAAAAAGCTTTTGACAATATCCAGCATCCCTTCCTGCTTAAAGTCCTAGAGGGAATTGGATTGGAAGGATCATTCCTCCATGTAATCAAAGCCATGTACAGGAAACCCACAGCCGATATCATCCTAAATGGGGAAATAACAGAGCATTCCCTTTAAAGGTAGGAACTTGGCAAGGCTGCCCCCTGTCACCACTCCTCTTCAATACAGAACTTGAAACACCTGCTAGGGCAATAAGGCAAGAAAAGGAAACTAAAGGGGTGCTAATTGGAAAAGAGGAAGCCAAGCAACCCCTTTTTGCTCATGATACGATTGTTTATTTAAGAGACGCTAAAAACTCCACCAGAAAACTCCTAGAAACGATTAAGAGCTTCAGTAAAGTGGCAGGATACAAAGTTAAGCTAGAAAAATCAGTAGCCTTTCTTTTCGCAAACAACAAGCAACTGAAGAAGGAATTCAAGGAGACCTTCCCACTCACAAAAGCCTCAAAAACAATAAAATGCCTAGGAACAAACCTAGCCAAAGACACCAAAGACCTCTACAACAAAAAATTTAAACTGTTGAAGAAGGAAATTGAAGAAGACATCAGAAGATGGAAAAACCTCCCATGCTCATGGATTGGGAAGATAATATAGTAAAAATGTCCATTCTACCCAAACTCTTGTATAGATTTAATGCAATCAAAATTAAAATCCCCAACAGTTTCTTCACAGGCTTGGAAAAAAGTCCTTAATTTCATTTGGAAAAAACAAAAGACTCCAAATAGCCAAAACAACCCTGAGTAAAAAGAGCAATACATGGGGGTATCTCTATACCAGACTTCAAACTATCCTACAGGGCTATATTCATTAAAACAGCTTGGTACTGGCACAAAAACAGACCTGTTGACCCATGGAACACCTCACCCAGCCATATCATTACTGGGTATGTACCCACAAGACTTATCTCACCACAGAGATACATGCACAGGCATGTTTATTGCAGCTCTGTTCACAATAGCAAGGAGCTGAAACCAAACCAATTGCCCCTCAACTGACAAGTGGATAGAGAAAATGTGGTACATATACACAATGGAGTTCTATGCTGCAGTAAAGAAAGATGACATCATGAGCTTTGGGGGTAAATGGCTGGAGCTAGAAGATATCATGCTGAGTAAAGTAACACAGTCCCCATAAAACAAATGATGAATTGTATCCTCATCTGTGGATGCTAACACCAATTAAATAATTGTATGGCAAACTGAGCAATGTCAATGTGATCTGAAAACAACTGTGCTCTTATATTGTGAATCCATTAAAAATAAATTAAGTTAAATTAAAATTAAAAATGTCTATTCTACCCAAACTCTTGTACAGATTTAATGCAATCCCAATTAAAATCACCAAGAATTTCTTCACAGGCTTGAATAAAAAGTCCATAATTCCATTTAGAAAAAAACAAAAGACCCCAAATAGCCAAAACAACCCTGACTGAAAAGAACAATACAGGGTGGAACTTTATACCAAACTTCAAACTATACTACAGGGCTACAGTCCTAAAAACAGCTTGGTAATGGCACAAAAACAGACCTATTGACCAATGGAACAAAACTGAAGATCCAAACTTGAGCACATATAATTACAGCCATCTCATATTTGACAAGGGGGCCAAGAAGGCACCATGGAGGAAAGACAGCATCTCCAGCAAGTGGTGTTGGCAAAACTGGATCACCACTTGTAGAAGAATGAAATTAAATCCCTACCTCTCACGCTGTACAAAAGTCAACTTCAGATGGATCAATGACCTCAATGTGAAACCCAAAACTCTGAAGGCAATAGAAGAAAAAGTTGGCAGCAGCCTACAAGGCATAGGTGTAGGAAAAGACTTCCTAAATCAGACAGCAGCTGCACAAGAATTAAGGTCAACAATTGGCAAATGGGACCACATTAAACTCAAAAGCTTCTGTACATCAAAAGAAACAATCAAGGAAGTGAAGAGAAAACCAACAGAGTGGGAAGAAAGCTTCACTGCAGATACATCTGACAAGGCATTGATTTCCAGAATATATAAACTACTCAAAAATAAAAAAGAAGAAAGAAAACAAATGACCCACTCAAAAGATGGAGCAAAGAGCTGAACAGACACTTCACAAGAGAGGGATTATATATGGCTGAGAAACATCTTAAAAGTGTTCAATGTAGCTAATAATTGAGGAAATGCAAATTAAAACCACTTTAAGAGATCATCTTACTCCAATAAGACTGGCTAGGATCAAGAATACAAATGATACCAAGTACTGGAGAGGTTGTGGGGAAAAAGGAACACTCATCCACTCCTGGTGGGAATGTAAACTCCTACAGCCACTATGGAAAACAATGTGGAGAACCCTCGGAAGACTCAGAATGAACTTGTCACCTGACCCAGCCATACTACTCCTGGGTATGTACCCACAAGACTTATCTTACCGCAGAGATACATGCACAGCCATGATTATTGCTGCTCTCTTCACAATAGCGAAGAGCTGGAACCTCCAAGTGCCCCTCAACTGATGAGTGATAGGAAAAAATGTGGTACATCTACAAAATGGAGTCCTGTGCAGTGGCAAAGAAAGATGACATCATGAACTTTACAGGTAAATGGATGGAGCTAGAAGATATCATGGTAAGTGAAGTAACACAGTCCCAGAAAAGCAAACGATGAATAATACCCCCTCATCCAAAATTACTGAGCCAATTTAATATGATCTGAAAGCAGCTGTGCTCTTATATTGTGAATCCCTTAAAACAATAAATAAATAAAAATTAAAAAAAAAACCACAACAACAACAACAAAAATGTCAATGTGAATTGTGAGAATTCTTAACAGTTCTTCTTGATAACTATCAACATGAAGTCCAAGATCCAGGGGGTATTTAATTTAATAAGTCTCCAGGAGATCCTTTTGAGTGCCTTCCTCATGAAATAAAACTTTTGTACATGTATCCAGCTGTCTAAATGTGAAAGAATTGGAAGAATGCTTAGACCGTCTACCCATACAATGTAATAAGCAGTGAAATCCTTAAGCATAAGAAATTTACAAAGCTAAAATTCTTTTAGAATATCAGGATTTGGTTCTTGCCATAAGATTTCTCAAATTTGATTGTCCTATACATACCTTCCTATACCAGGCAAGCTGCCTGTGCACACAGACGAATAAGTCATTCTCTTTATGTGAGTTCTGATAAGGCACCGCTTGTGGAAACCAGCCTACAATTTACCTATGATTCACTGAAATTATTTTGGAGTGCTTTTTCATAGTGTTATACTTAAAAGTTTATTGTTTATTTTATTAGATATTTATTTTAATATGTGTTCATGTATCAAATTTTAGTATATATGTGTTCAGGTAACTTACAGAAGGATTAAATATCTATTTTGTACAATCAGTAAAATAAATGATCAAAAACATTGTTAGATCACACATTTAAGAGCAGTATGAATTGTTATATGCTGTTATATATCAGAGGTAAAACTTCATCATCACATCAAAACATAGTACAGAAGTCATTAGACTGTAGTTCCCTTTAGCTTAGTGATATAATATATCCTATCCCCTTTGCATGCATGTTGTAAAACATTACTATTGAAAACTACACTGATAATCATTAAATATGCTGCTTAATCACTTTTTACATATTTAAAGTATATTACACAACATTATAGATCTATTTGTTGCTAAGTATAAGGACACGAGTTTTCAATAGAATGCCAAGCAACATGAATCTTAGATTTCAGTAGCAGTAGTGAATTTGGAGGAAAATTAAGAAACAAAAATCATGACTGGGCTAGAGAGTGAGGGGATGTTATGTAATCCCTCTTATTGATTCTGCACATTGAAGTTGATCATTGTTGGATCCCAAATATACAGCCTGATGATTGACTGAATTGTACAGTGTTACATGTCAGTCTCTATTCAATGTCCTGCATGTTCTAATATGAATATACATCTTCAAAAGGCTAGAGTAATCTCCATGATCACCATGTCCAAGGTGTCTCCCACTATAATCATACTGCTTGCATAATTAATCTATCAACTGATAAGTTTTGAGGGGTAAAGTTTTAGAGGCTCCAGTCTAAGAGTGATGTGACTGGATCTCTGATAACTGAATCACTTAAACAGAACAGTGGGGCACATGGAAAGTCTAACTTTTCAGTTCATGGACAGAAACCAAAAAGGAAGAGGCCAAGTTACCACAGCCTTCTTGAGAGGAAAATTATATAGCTAAAGGACTCTTAAAGCCCCTGAGCACCTCCAACATGGCACTCTGGGAACAGGTTTAAGCCACTTTCCTAGGGGCAATTTGCAGAGGATCCTACCTACACCCAATCTCTAATAGCATTTATTAATAAAGTAACAAATTTTATAAAGTATAAAAACAGTTCATTAAAACAAGCATGATATTAATATTTTCATGGTTTGGGTCTTGTGTATGTACATTCTTTCTGACATGTTTTTTTTGAAAAATGACCTTTTTAGCACTTCTTGAAAGTTGCCAAAATAAAATGTATGCTGTTTTGCAAAGGAGCTTGTCCTTGAGAACAGGAGAGTGTGAAGGTCTTCCATTTAAACCCATTAATTTCATGGGGGCTGTATAGAATTCTGCTATAGTGACTTTATTAAAAATTTTCTGACAGTCTTAATACATCTTCCCATTACCAAAAAGTCACTTGTCTAAATCATGAGCTAACAAACCTCAGAACCCTTTTCCCAGTGGCGGGATAGGGGGTAGACTTGGAGCATATAGACACAGAATTTACAAGAGAATACAGTAAAAGTTTATTCATAAATGCTTTTTTACATGCTGTCTTTTTGAAGTGTCTGTGATAATGAACATTTTGTATATTTCCATGGATTCTAATGCAGCAGCTGCTAGTCACATGTGGCTATTATCAATTGAAATGTGGCTAATGGGAGACAGCAATGGAATCTTAAATGCCATTTCATTTAAATTTAAATAACCACATGTGGCTAATGGCTATTTTATTGTGTGGCACAGTTATAATCCATCTGAAGTATAAATGTAGACAAGTATTTTTGTCACAAACTTCCATAATAATTTTGATATATGTGGAGATATTTCCCTTTGACCTTAGCAATGTACAGTTTAAATGGCTCAAACTGAATTTATTTATGTTTGACATGACTCTGTTGTGCTCATAAAATAATATCCCAAAATATGGCACTTTGGCGTTCTGAATACTTTGAACTAAAGGACACTATGGAGTCTCAGAAGCTATGTCTCAATGGCCTTTTCACTCCTGTCTCATCCCTCCATCTGCCCTAAAGCATGTCACACACATCACGATATCTCTTCCTTAATACAGGTCAGAGAAACAGCACTCCTCTCTGTCAACACCAGCCAGCAGACCCACGAGGTCACTAGCTTTTCTCTTTTACAGGCCCTTACTCCAGAAACGCATGCCCTACATCCAGAGAAGGACACACTATAATGAAAGGCAGAGAGGATTCTGGACAGGACTTTCTGTCTCTTGCTGTTCAGACACACTGATGCAAAATTATATCCATTAGTCATCAAGTATGAATATACAAGCACAGGTTTCCTTGGATCTTTTGGTTTTCAATTTTGAATGTTTTCATTTCATATAAATACAGTTTCCTCATGATATCCTTTTTGTTATAAGGTCATGATTGATCCTTACAATGAGTAAGAAAAGATATAAGAACTTTTTTATATTTCAACTTTATTCAAAGGAAAACAATTTAATGGCTGTAAGAAAATCTTCCAAAATAAACCATGACAATAGTGGGTTATATATAAATGTATATTGGAATTTTTTAAATTTTTATTTTTTTCTTTTCACAAGAAAACAGAAGCAGTACAAAATAACAATTACCAAAAGAAGTAAAAAAAAGGGGGGGATTTCCATTTCTTTTCTGGTGAAATAATCAGTCTGCAGGGCTTGGGTTTGGTATCTAATTATTCTCTCTCTTTTTTGTCTTGTTTCCTTTTTTACTTTCCTTTCCTTCTACTTTTGCTGCTCTTTCAGTGCTACCAGAAGCATATGTGTTTACTAGCTAGTCCAGGAAGCCTTGAGTTCTCAGGGAAGAAAGAATCTGGTTAATTTGAGGGGGGGGTCTCATCCCTAAATTGCCTAGCCAATTTCTAGCTCCTGTTTAGTTATGTTACCCTCTGAAAAGGGTCACCCCCATCGACAGAAGAGAATCAGGATTCTGACCCCTCTGAGTTCCTCCATGCTGAAAATGGGCATTGGGTACGGCAACTGGGGTATCCCCCATTCAGAGTGTCAATCTAAAGAACCCCCAAAAGTATAACCATAGAAAGAATAAAAAGTCCTTGACTGGTGCCTGTGAAAGCTAAATGAAGGCAGTCGTGGTTAGGTACATGATGTAGGCAGGGGACAAGGAGAAGTAACAGCAGGTTGAAGTCCGATGTCCAACTTAAAAGTTCAATAGAATTCCTTGACCATGGGTTCCAGAGTGTCCATTTGGGTTTCTCCTTCTCTTCATTTGACCATGATGTCTGGACTCAGGATCAGCTTTGTAGGAGTTTTAATAGTCAGGGTCTGAGTTTCAACTTAGATAGTTGCTATTGACCAGAATTAAGCTGAAAAATTTACCAAGTCCATCCAAACTGTTTCCTTTTAGGCTGTGTGCCTCTAGTTCAGGGAAGTAAACCTAGCTGTTCTTGAGTAAAATTTTCTTGAAATGGGCAGAACAGATATCAAATGTAACACTTGCATAATAGACAGAGACCAAAATTGTAACACTGGCATAATAGACAGAGACCAAAAATGTCTTTCAGTAGTTAAAGTTAACCCACTACTTGTCTATGCCCCATTAATCCTAATCTACAACTGGAAATCCAGTACAAGCCAGAAATGGACCAAAAAACAATTACAACCCTGTATAGTTATATAGTTATTATACTATTTAGACCATTAATAAACTGGCTTTAATGTTTATACCATTTAACTCTAGAAACATTTAACCTTTTCAATCCAGGACAAGTATCTTATTTTCTACCAGACTTTGCAATATTTATACCCATTTAGAGAAAATGGCAGTCCCTCCAAACATATCACTACAAAATAGAAACCTAAAGTGATCCTACAAGTCCCAGGGAAGGCCCTGGGCAACCAAATCTTTCCAAATATTCAGAAACGTACCACATAGGCCTGACAAAAAGCCTTTCTATCCATCCCAAATATGTTCCACCTAGTGATCAAATATCCCACACACAAAACACAAAGGACTTGAATTCTATTTTCTCTAATATTAGCATAGGGACTTTTCCTTATTTCTTAGTGCCACTTACTTGTTTTACCCTTCTTAACCTTGGAATAGTACCTATCCTTAAAGGTGAGGTAAGTTTCTTGCAGACAAGGAAAAAAAAAAAAGATGGGATTTGGATTTTGTTTCTTTTTAAATTTTTTTTCCTTTTTTAAATTTTTTTGGTCTTTTTGAGACAGGGTCTCCCTGCAGCCCCAGCTGTCCTGGAACTCTGTATGTAGACCAGGCATCTTTAGCAGAAGAATTTTACTTTCTGGTTCAAGTGGGCATCCATAGCAAGGGCAGTAAACTGTGTGCTTTTGAGATCCCTGAGTACTTAAATCTATGAAATTTAGTACTTTCATTTAGTTTACCTTGACTTCTTGGATTGGCATTATCAAGCCACAGAGAGTACCTCCATTTCTCCATTTCAGTTATTTAAAAAAATATTTTAATTAGCTTATGAACTAGTATATATCCATTAGGCTTCTTCCTGCATCTTTAGTTATGCTTTAGAAAATCCCTACATACACTGGGCATAGTGACACAATGTTAGTACATTGTTTTAATGTATTTATTTGTGCTATAAATGTCATTCTTTTAAATATTCAAGATGTAGGGACCTGAGAGATGATTCAGTGGTTAAGAGCACCTACTGCTCTTGCAGAGGACCCAGGTTCGAGTCCCAGCACCCACATGGCAGGTAAGAACCGTCTTTATCTCCAGTTCCAGGGTAATCTGACCCTCTTCTGACCTCCACAGAATTGTACAACATGGGCGCACCAACCTACATGGAGACAGTACATTCATACACATAAAAATATAATAATAAAAAAGAAAAAGAAAACACTAAAAAATTAAACATGTAATTGTATAGATAGTGGTAAATGTCATCTTAAAATCCTGATTTTTCATTTGCAAAATTATTATATAATCATGAAAATCCCAATACTATGGTTGTTATTTTTATTTTGTATACAGGAAAACAATTCATTCAGAGACAAGCAGAGATCCCTACTATGTTGAAGCCTTGAAACCTTTTTAACATACTACATGTACTGAAAAATGGAGCCCCATTAACAGAATCCCAAGAATAATTACAATTAGATCTCAATTCTGAGCCTCACTGTTGTCAAAATAGGCTGCTGTCCAGAAAATAAAGCTACTCATCCTGGGATAGAGATTCATGCTTCACACCCTGATATAACAGATAAATAATGAGGAGAGCAAACTTATCCCATATTTGTTACTGAAGCTCCGAGTCTTGTTTTCTCCTTACTCTGGTTCTAGTATGTGCTGAGGAAAGTTTTCTCAGTAGATATACATGTAACAGCAAAAAATCAAGTATCTCTTTCAGCTAATTAGCTGAAAATACAAAAGCTGTGGAAAGTCTCTATGGAAAATTTTGAAAATGGTGACCTAGTAGCACTGAAAGTGTGAGTGGTGACAGTTCCTGCTTGTTGGTGTGGCAGGTTGTCAGGAAAGGGAGATGATGGGGTTTTAGGAAAGAAAAAAAATTACTTCTGCCTCAGTTTCCACCACTATTCATGTATAATCATCTAATTTGAAGGCAACTTATCAGAATTAATGAGATAGTACTTTAAGGTACTTCAATTCCTTGGAGATCAGCATTATGTTAACAAGACAAGCAATATCAAGTGAACACAATCTCAAGGAAAGAGAAGGTAAGCTTAGTACATAAAATGGGGTCTGAAATTTTAGTAATAGCCCCAGAAATTAGGACTTTGGACCAATTACTGGACATTCAATCTGTGTCATTTGAGAAAAATCGTACAGAACATCTCCTTATTCCCAGCAGTTGCTTAATATGTGAAGTAGATAATTCAGTGCTAAATAGGGACATGGTCACATTCTCCCCATGTATCATTTCAGCCTGCTAAAAAAAGAATTATATTAACTTGGTAGTCAGAATCCTCCCCAAATGATGATAATTGGATATCAGATTCAAAGAACACCATTCAATTATTACTGAAATATAATATTTAATATAGTCTTAAACACTACATTGAGTTTACTCTAAAAAGAGAGGAAACATTAGCCTTGAATTTGCATCTGGCATTTAATTTTAAAATACAATATAGAGTTTTTCTTATTTCTACTTCCAGGGTAACATAATTCCCAGGAATTTTCTTTGCAAGTGATAACAACCTATATTAATTATTACTGTATAGCCATTGAAGATGCATTTGCTTTTCAGGACACTCTGATGGGCATGGAATAAAGAAGATAATTGGGACAATTATCTTCATGAGAAACATACTAAATATAATGATTGTTTGGTAACCAAAGTCATCACCATTTTACTCAGCTGTGGATACTAGAGCTACAGTAATAACTAGCCTGGCAAGTTATGCTATACCTGATTGATGTGGCAGTAACCAGCCAGTCTTTGCTTGTATTTAAGGTCCACAACACAAGATGAAGTATGTCTTGGTTATTTTTCTGTTGCTCTGAGGAAAATACATGATGAAACAGCTTATTAAAATGTGTGAGAAACTGACTCATATAGAATGTCTTAAAATATTGTCACTGGTGATTTTGGTGTAACAGATAATTGAAGTTGGGCTTGTTTGAAACAGAGCAAGTTGCCTTTAATCCTAGCACTTGGGAGGCAGAGGCAGGGAGATCTCAATGAGTCCAAGGCCAGCCTGGTCTACAGAGTCAGTTCCAGGCCAGCTACAGGGAGACCTTGTCTCAAAAAGACCAAAAATAAAACAAAAATTAAAAAAAAAATAAACAGAGCAAGTTGCTGAATGAAGGGAAAGTTTCATGAATGGAAAATTCTAAGTTTTGAAGCTGGTGTAGCTTTAAATATATTTGCAAGAAAATTCAAGCTAAATAAACAGTACATATAGTTGTGAAAACCTCTTGTCCAAATGTTTGATATTTGATTTCTGTAGTGCCCAACCCATGTACCCACAGATGGTGTCTTCTTCAGGACTGCAGAGAGTCTTGGAAAACTTGGAAAACTATACATACAGTTAAACGAGGATGTGAATTCAGCTAAGGCCTTCATGTTACCCTGATGGTTTGTATTTTGTGATGAATAAGCACTGGTACACTTTAGGCAAATTTAGATTTTCTGCGAGATTATCAACAGAAGGAGGTGAAATAAAATCAACTATTCAGTAAACTAGTGTGACAATCACTTTTTCTTTCTGTGATAAAGAAACTGTCGAATAACACAATAAGGAGAAAGGAAGTTTAATTTTAATTTGTGGTTTCAGGTGCTACAGTCTTTGACTGTACTATGTGTGTACAGCATCTCAGCATGGGCCAAGACATAAACATCATGGTAAAAGAGCTCAGCTCAGGAAACCTTCTCATCTCAAAGAAATCCAGAATCAGAGGAGTAAGTTTAGAAGAGACTCTGGACAAGTTAAATGTGCCAAAATCTAACCAGTGACCTAATTCCTCCAACTAAGACAAGTTTGTAACATACCTAATGGGCTTTGCAGCAATGAACTTACCTGTGGCTTCATCTTGAAATTAAATCCTTCTTTATGCAAGCCGGGTGTGGTGGCATACACCTTTAATCCTAGCACTTGGGAGGCAGAGGCAGGTGGATCTTTGTGAGTTCAAGGCCAGCCTGGTCTACAGAGTGAGTTCCAGGACACCTGGGACTACAGGGAGACCCTATCTCGAAAAGACCAAAATAAATAAATAAATAAATGAATAAATAAATAAATATGACAGGTGACCATTTCTCAAGATTGTAATTAAAGCGATTAGAAATGTTAGACTTATATTCTCTCTATTGTTCTCTGTATATTCTCTGTATATTTTCCTCTGGCAACATCCACCCACCAGGAACTGGACACATATCCCAGACATTCTATGATATTCCACGTGTGGTGTGTGTATGTGTGTGTGTGTGTGTGTGTGTGTGTTTGTGTGTGTGTAAATCTTTGTTACTCACTAAAGGCTTTTGCTTTTCTTGTTTATAATATTGAATAAACAGTTAAGAATCCAAGGATGAAGTGTGAAAAAGAGTGGATTACATGACAAATAGTTTGCCATCCACTGGCGTTGAAGTAAATGTAAGAGCCAGAAGACATAGTGGAGTCTCACCCAGAGCAGATGGGAGCCAATAATGTACCTTTACAATGGCTCATTCTATCAAACATCGAAACTTCATTTTGCTCTTGGAAGTTTACTGTCTCTTAAATGAAGTCACAATCATACCTTTGTTTATGGCCTTTGGAGGGAAAGCTGTACTAATCTTATCAGTGATCCATGACTTTACAAATCCTTTCTTCCCAGGACCTAGTTTAGAATGCTTCGGTTCCACTTCATTACAGATGAACATTGCATCATTTTCAATAATGTAATGTCTTGCTTTATGAAAGGTGATGTATCATTTTGATGATGCTTCATCACATCTTGGAAGCGACAAATACTCTAAACAGATGACCATACAGCTGCACAAAAATAGTGAAATCATCCCTTGGTCAAAAGGACAAACTCTGTATGATTGTGCCTGTGTGATAGCTAAACCCAAAGAAGGAGCAGACTACTCAAATTATTGAATATGTCTAAACTTAAAACTCAAAATTTTCAGACTGTTGTATTGCATTATATATGATTGAATTAAATGTGAAATAAACTAGTTTTCATGGTTATTTTATCTGTGTATTCATATATGTGAATGTACCAAGCTTTCATCAAAAGACACCTGTACTGTTGTAAAGTTGCCTGATATCTTTGTATAGATTCTTTATTAATATTTGGATTTGTTTTTTTACATAAATACATATATTATTAAATGAGAGATATATGCTTAGTTCTATTATATACTTACATATTCCAAATTTCTTATAACATTATGAAATATATTTTGCCTTTTAATTATCTCAGATGATATAATGATTCAAATTAATTACACCCAAAACAGATACCTTATCGCTTTATATCTAGTAAGAAGACAATACAGAGAAATCGGTCTTTATAAAAAGATTCCTTTTTTATCTCAGATAATTGGTAACCCAAAGCTTTTAGTGAGCAGAGATTTTTCTTACCCAAAATATGGATTATATTACAGAAACAAATTTCTAGCAATGAATCATCAAAATTACTCAGTACAAAATAATTACTTAGAGATAATTCCTTCCAGTTTTCTCTTTTACTAAGGGAGAATTACAGTGTAATTTCAAATTCAATACGGGTTTCTGACCTTGATCTACTGGAACATAAATATATCTTATCCAATTACATCAATGAATTGCGTACCATCCTGGTCTTACTTGAGGATGCTTCTTTTTATTGTTTTCTGGGTGATAAGACAGATTTAGTAAGCTTAAGACTAATTACATGGAAGAATAATTGTTTGTAGGACAAGTCTACACCTAAGTAATAGAGGAATGCCATCGAACTTCCATGATGCAAAATAAAGCTGACAGTCAACTGTTTAATCTAAGGTTCCTTTTAATGCATTATATTTTGGGGAATGGAGAGATGGCTCAATAGTTAAGAGCATTGGCTGGTCTTACAGAAGACACAAGTTCAGTTCCCAGAACACATATGGTGGCTGGCAACTGCCTATAACTCCAGTTTCAGGGGATTCTGATCTTCATGGGTATTGCCTACATGGAAGCAAAATACTCTTATACACAAAATTAAAGAAAAATATGGGGTTAGACAGATGGGTCAGCATTTACGGTTCTCCACATTCACATGGAAGCTAACAACAGTCTGTAACTCCAGTTCCAGGGGAGTCCAACACGCTGTTGCACCTTTAGTGGGTATTGTACAACACTGCTGCACTTGCTTGCAGGTGATGGATTTATATACATGAAATAAAATAGAAAATTAAAATGCATTGATGTTTTTGCAAAAGGACAACATAGAAACTAACAATGTTTCACCATTTTCAAATAATTCAGTTCCAGTTAAAATTACTGACTCAGGAATAAACCATATATTTTCACAATTGCCAACTACGGAAACCTAAATTCGTCTTCTGATTGAAATATTTTTTCACAATGTTTATTGATAGATACAACCACATAAAATCAGGGAATGAACATGATTTGATAGATTAAGTAGACTTAATGTCAATACTATAATAAGGGAACAATTCAAATTCTCACCATTTGTTTCACACCCACAAAAACCACTTCAGGGGCATTAAAAAATCTCTCAGATCTGATCAGTTTTGTGCAAGTAAACCATGTTTCTTTTTAAAAAGACTTGTGCACTTGCCCGGTTTCAAGGATATTGAAATCTAGCATATAAATCCCATTACTAGAGGTAGAAATACAGGCAATATACTATTAAGGCAACAACC
Source organism: Rhizomys pruinosus (assembly GCA_009823505.1). Lineage (NCBI taxonomy): Eukaryota > Metazoa > Chordata > Mammalia > Rodentia > Spalacidae > Rhizomys > Rhizomys pruinosus. The sequence continues at coordinate 395,627 of VZQC01003433.1, forward strand.
ATCAACTACAGTTAAGGATTTTCTGGAACAACCGAGTGGATAGTCTAATATTACAACAACTCAAATATTACTGAACAAAGTGCATTTCTACAATGTTCAGTGTTTCTACTCAGTTTTCTAACTTTAAACAGCCTATGATAACTGGCAGCAGAGAAGGACCTTGCAATAGATTGCTTCTGCTTGAGAACTTGTGATGTAATTATTGCATGCTGTTAATATACTATCTAAACATTAAAGATATTCCCAAGATATTTGATGGTAGCTTATGATTAGGACATTATATTACAAAAAACCTTATGCAGAAGGAAACCCTTACTGAAGTGCTTCTATTTTAAATATTGTGCCCCTAAATGAAGTCCAGTAAGCACACGTTGTATCATGATCCCCCTGCGTTGGCCTCCATGATACTGCCAAGGTGATCCAACAATGTCAGTCTATCTACTGAGGAGACTGAATTTCCATTAGCTGCTTAGCTCACAAGCTGAGTATCTCATCAGTCCTCAGTCCACACTGGAAGGCTAAAGACTAAAATAAGCTGTATCTCATGTCTTTGAGGAGTATCTAAAACAGTGGCATCTACAGAACATATGTGCCTGCCTGTGAGAATTGTAGACAGGCCAAACAACAATGCTCTCTCTCTTTTTTATTTCTTTTTGTATTTTTACTAAGATCTCAAGTTTTATGTTTGCATTACAGGTTCTCTGATCTTATTATTTATTTCTGGTTGTACTTTCCTTCTGGATACTTAAGGCCATACAGATAGCCCAGATTAACCAAGGTTTTTTTTTTTTTGTTGAGGTCAGTTGAGGATCTGATCTTCAGGGGTCTCTCGGAGTTTTTTTTGTCGGGAGGGGGGGTGGGAGCCCCTTGCTTCTTTCAGCTCCTCTTCCACCAGTTCCATCCACATGAGGACAAAATCAGGTCTTGCTAGGCTTCCTTTTCTGAAGGATGAACAGACTTTCCTCTTTATAGACTGGACACTGGCTGAAGTCCCATTAGTGGCTCTCCAAGACCTCCCTGAACAGTAAGAATGGTGACCCACCTCTACAGGACTTTTCAAGCGATGTTCCCACGTATAATCCCCTGAGACTTGGTTGACCTCTGAGGGTAAGGAACAAAGTTGTCTCCCAGGTCCCTAGGCCAAATTCGTAGGGACTTCAGATATGGTCATTAAGCACCCAGAAAGGCTAAGTTGTACCAGCCTGTTACATTGAACCTATATTAACATTGTATACATTGGAAACAAATTGTATGTTATTTCCATAGCATATTTATTGATTCACTTCTTTCCATTTTAATCCCATATTACTCTAAAAGATGCACATATGTTCTCCATAATATACTAAAAGTCCAAGGTCTGAGACTATGTGTTAGGTCAGCTCTAGAACCTGTGCAGGGATTCCCAATACAAGAGCACAGTTGTCTTTAGATCGTGAGGAGTATAATATTAACATTGCTCATTTTGTCTTACACCTAGGTACTTGGTACTAGCATCCACAGATGAGGGGGACAATTCGTCTTTTGTTTTTTCTGGGACTGTGTTACTTCACTTAGCATAAAATCTTCTAGTTCCATCCATTTACCTGCAAATTTCATGATGTCATCTTTCTTTACCGCTGCATAGTACTCCATTGTGTAGATGTACCACATTTTCTGTATCCACTCATCAGTTGTGGGGAATCTGGTTTGGTTCCAGCTCTTTGCTATTGTGAACAGAGCAGCAACAAACACGGCTGTACATGTATCTCTGCTGTAGGAAGAGTCTGATGGGTATATACCCAGAAGTGATATGGCTGGGTCAGGTGGTAGGCTCATTTTGAGTCTTTTAAGAGTTCTCCATAGTGCATTCCATAATGGTTGTACAAGTTTGCATTCCCACCAGCAGTGTATCAGTGTTCCTCTTTCCCCACACCCTCTCCAGCATTTGGTATCATTTGTTTTCTTGATCCTAGCCAGTCTTATTGGGGTGAGATGACATCTTAAAGTGGTTTTATTTTGCATTTCCTTAATTATTAGTGATGTTGCACACTTTTTAAGATGTATCTCAGCCATCTCCATTTCCTCACTTGTGAATTCTCTGCTCAGCACTTTTCACCATCTGTTGAGTGAGTCATTTGCTTTCTTGCTCCTTTGTTTTTTGAGTAGTTTACATATTCTGGAAGTTAATGCTCTGTCAGATGAATCAGCAGTGAAGATTTCCTCCCACTCTGTGGGTTTTCTCTTCACTTCCCTTATTGCTGCTTTTGCTGTACAAAAAGTTTTGAGTTTAATAAGGTCCCACTTGTCAATTGTTGACTTTATTTCCTGTGCAGCTGCTGTCTGATTAAGAAAGTCTCTTCATACACCTATGTCTTGTATGTTGCTGCCAACTTTTTCATCTAACACCTTCAGGGTTTGGGATTTTAAATTGAGGTCTTTGATCCATTTGGAGTCGATTTTTGTGCAGGGTGAGAGGTAGGAGTTTATTTTTATTTTTCTACAAGTGGTGATCCAGTTTTGCCAGCACCATTTGCTGAAGATGCTGTCTTTCCTCCATTGAGTCTTTTTGGCCCCCTTGTCAATTATAAGATGGCTGAAATTGTATGTGCTCAAGTTTGGATCTTCAGTTTTCTTCCATTGATCTACAGGTCTGTTTTTCTGCCAGTACCAGGCTGTATTTATGACTATAGCTCTGTAGTATAGTTTGATGTCTGGTATAGAAATTCCCCCTGTATTGCTGTTTTCACTCTGGGTTTGCTTTGGCTATTCAGAGTTTTTTGTTGTTCCATATGAATTTAAGAATTTTCTTTTCCAAGCCTGTGAAGAATGTCTTGGGGATTTTAATTGGAATTGTGTTGAATTGGTATATTAATTTGGGTAGAATGGACATTTTTACTATATAAATTTTTCCAATCCATGAGCATGGGAGATCTTTCAATCTTCTGAAGTTTTGTTCACTCTCCTTTTTTGGAGTTTATAATTTTTGTTGTAGAGATTTTTGGTGTCTTTGGTTAGGTTTATTCCTAGGTATTTTATTGTTTTTGAGGCTATTGTGATTGGGAAGGTCTCCTTTTATTCCTTCTTCAGTTGCTTGTTGTTGGTGTAAAGAAAGGCTACTGATTTTTCTAGGTTAATTTTGTAACCGGCCACTTTACTAAAACTCCTAATCGTTTCTAGGAGTTTTCTGGTAGAGTTTTTAGCATCACTTACATAAACTATCTTATCATCTGCAAAGAAAGATGGTTTTACTTCCTCTTTTCCAATCATTATTCCTTTGATTTCCTTTTCTTGCGTGATTGCCCTAGCCAGTGTTTCAAGCACTATATCGAAGAGGAGTGGTGAAAAGGGGCAGCCTTGATGGGTTCCTACTTTTATGGGGAATCCTTCTAAATTTTCTCCATTTAGGATGATGCTGGCTGTTGGTTTCTTGTATATGGCTTTGATTTTGTTGAGGAATGAACCTTCCAGTCCAATTCCCTGTAGTACTTTAATAATGAAAGGATGCTGTATTTTGTTAAAGGCTTTTTCTGCATCAATTGAGATGATTGTGTGGTTTTTGTCCTTCAGTCCATTTATGTGTTTTATGATATTTGCTGATTTTCATATGTTGAACCATCCTTGCATTTCTAGAATGAATCCAACTTTATCATGGTGGGTGATCTTTTTGATATGGGTCTGTATACAGTTTGCAAGTATTTTCTGGAGGATTTTTGCATCTGAGTTTATTAATGAGATGGCTCTGTAGTTCTCGTTTATGTTGCATCCTTGCCTGGTTTTGGTATTAGAATGATGCTGGCTTCATAGAAGGAATTTGGGAGCTTTCCCTCTGCTAGTATCTTTCTGAACAGTTTGAGTAATAATGGTTGCAAGTCCTCTTTAAATATTTTATAGAATTCTGATGTGAAACCATCTGGGCCTGGGCTTTTTTTAGTTGGGAGGTCTCTTATTAAATTTTCAATTTCTTCATATATTATGGGTCTATTTAAGCTGCCAGTCTCTTCTTTGTTTAGCTTTGGTGATTCACTGGTTTGCAAATATTCATCCATTTCTCTTAGGTTTTTCAAACTTGGTAGAGTATAATGTTTTGAAGTACTCCCATATGATTGTCTGGATCATTTCATTGTCTGTTATGATATTTCCCCTTTCATCACAAATTCTATTGATTTGGAGTTGCTCTTTTTTTCTTTTGGTTAACTGGGCTAGAGGTCTGTCTATCTTGTTTATTCTCTCAAAGAACCAACTTTTGGATTCATTGATTTTTTTTGTATTGTTTTCATTGTTTCTATTTCATTGATTTCTGCTCTGATTTTTGTTATTTCTTCCTGTCTGTTGCATTTAGGGTTTATTTGCTGTTGCCTTTCAAGTGTTTTTAGCTGCAGCATTAACTCATTTATTTGTGCTCTTTCTATTTTTTTAATGTGGACACCCAGGGCTATATACTTCCCTCTTAAGACTGCTTTTAAAGTGTCCCATAGGTTTTGTTGTGTTGTACTGTCATTGTCCAGGAATGCCTTTTTCTCTTTCTTTATTTCCTCCTTTACCCATTCATTATTGAGGAGTGAGTTGTTTAGTCTCCATGTGTTCCTGTAGGTAGCAGGACTTGTCGTGGTGTTGATATTGAGCTTTATTGCACTATGGTCTGATAGAATGCATGAAATTATTTCAATTATTTTGTATTTGTTAAAGTTTTTTCTGTGTCCAAGTATGTGGTCAATTTTGGAGAATGTTCCATGGGGTGCTGAGTAAAAAGTATATTCTCTGGTGCTTGGGTGGAATATTTGGAAGATGTATGTGGGATCCATTTGCTCTATTGTATTGTTCAGTTCAGATGTCTCTCTGTTTATTCTTTGCCCAGTAGATCTGTCCAAAGGACTGAGTGGGGTATTGAAGTCCCCTACTATGAGTCTACTGGGGTTAATCTGTGCCTTAAGGGCCTGTAATGTTTATAAAGATCAGTGCACCAGAGTTTGGTGCATATATATTCATGATTGTGAAGTCTTCATGGTTAATTTTCCCTTTGATAAGGATGTAATGGCCCTCTTTGTCTCTTCTAATTGCTTCTTCTTTGAAGTCTATTTTTTCTGATTTTAAAATAGCAACNCAACTCCAGATGGACCAAAGACCTCAACGTGAAACCCCAAACTCTGGAGGTGATAGAAGAGAAGCTTGGCAGCAGACTACAAGACATAGGTGTAGGAAAAGACTTCCTAAATCAGACAGCAGCTGCACAAGAAATAAGATCGACAATTGACAAATGGGACCTCATTAAACTCAAAAGCTTCTGTACATCAAAGGAAGCAATAAAGGAAGTGAGGAGAAGACCCACAGAGTGGGAGGAAACCTTCACAGCAGATACATCTGACAAAGCATTAATTTCCAGAGTATACAAGCTACTCAAAAAACAAAGAAGAAAGAAAACAAATGAATCATTCAAAAGATGGAGCAAAGATCTGAATAGAGACTTCACAGAGGAGGAGTTAGAGATGGCCGAGAAACATCTTAAGAAGTGTTCAACATCTCTGATAATTAAGGAAATGCAAATTAAAACCACTCTGAGATATCACCTTACTCCAATAAGACTGGCTAGGATCAGGAACATGAATGACACCAAGTGCTGGAGAGGTTGTGGGGAAAGGGGAACACTCATCCATTGCTGGTGGGAATGTAAACTTGTACAGCCACTATGGAAAGCAGTGTGGAGAACCCTTAGAAGACTCAAAATGAGCCTTCCATTTGACCCAGTCATACCACTCCTGGGTATATACCCACAAGACACAACTTACTGCAAAGATACATGCACAGCTATGTTTATTGCAGCTCTGTTCACAATAGCAAAAAGCTGGAACCAGCCCAGGTGCCCTTCAACTGACGAGTGGATAGAGAAAATGTGGTACATGTATACAATGGAATACTATGCAGCAGTAAAGAGGGACAACATCATGAAATTTGCAGGTAAATGGATGGAGCTGGAAGACATTATGTTAAGTGAAGTAACACAGTCCCAGAAAAACAAACGACAAATGGTGTCCCTCATATGTGGATGCTAGTACCAACAACCCAGATATAAATATTTCTCATGGAGAGGGATGCATAGTAAAAGAACAACAGAAAGACTGCATTAGTCTATGCCTTTTGATTGGAGAGTTTAGTCCATTAATATTTAAGGTGATAATTGGGAGAACTGTGTTGCTTCCTTTCACATTATTATCCATTTGCAGTTTTAGTCTATGTTTCTACTTCTGCGGTTCTGGTTTTATTAATTTCTGTTTCCAGGTGTCTGGGGGTAGTTGCTTTCCTCCTCTGTCCTTTGAATTGCTTGGTTGGTTTTACAGACATGTATTATTTCATCTTGTTTACATCATGGAAGATTTTTCTCTTTCCTTCAACTAGAATTGATATTTTTGCTGGGTATAGTAATCTGGTTTGGCATTGATAGTCATTTAGTACTGGGAATGCTTTGGTCCACATTTTTCTTGCTTTCATAATTTGAGCTGAAAAGTCAGCTGTAATTCTGATAGGTTTCCCCTTATATGTAATTTGTTGTTTTTCTTTTGTGGCTTTCAGAATTTTGTCTTTGTTTTGGGTATCTAATGTTTTAACTGTGATATGGCAGGGAGGGGGGTGTTCTTCTCTGGTTCAGTCTACTTGGTGTCCTATGTGCTTCTTGTATTTGCATGGGTTTGTCTTTTTTTAGTTTGGGGAAATTTTCGTATATTATTCTGTTGAAGATATGATCAGTAACATTCTCTAGAGATTCTTCTCCTTCCTCTATCCCTAAGATGTGGAGGTTTGATCATTTCATTTTGTCCCACATTTCCTGGTTATTCCATTCTTGTGTATTTTTAAACTTTTCATATATTTACTTGAGCTTTTTAGTTGTTCTGTGTTATCTTCTAGGTCTGACATTCTTTTTTCTTCTTCCTTCATTCTACTTCTGAGGCTTTTTCCTATTCTTTCCTTTTGATTGGATGAGTGTTCGATTTCCTTTTTTATTTCACCTTGTGTTTTCTTTATTATTTCTACATCCTTTTGGAGCTTCTCAATCTTTTCTTGAAGCTCCTTCTTTCATTTGTTAGTTTTCATTTTCATTTCAATATGGGTTCTTTTCAGTGTTTCCACTTCCTTCCAAAGTTTCTCATTATCTTCTTCTATGTCCTTTCTGAGTTTTCCATTCTCTCTTAGTTCTATGATTTCCTTGAATATATCTGTGATTGTTAATTTACATTCTGTATCCTGGGTTATCTCTACAGAAGTCCTATTGAAGGGGTCCTCCACAGGCTCTGTAGATTTTGGTGTGGGGTTATTCTGGGCTTTTCCCATATTGTTTTTGCATTGTGCTTTTGGCATGTCCTTTACTTTTTGCCTGTGTTCTGGTGTGAATCTTTAGTGTCTCTGCCCTGTGTTGGAGGATTGCTTTCCTTGATTCCTTCAGGTGCCTGCCTTATAGTCTCCTTATTTATGGAGTGTTGACTTGCTTAGGTTTCAGGTTTTCAAGTTTGGTTATATATTGGAGGGTATAGTTCACTCTTCCCTTTCTTTTCACAAGAACTGGGTGGGCAACAGTCCAAATAACACCTTCTGAGCACTGTGGGTACTCTGCTGCCAGCCAGTTCTTCTGGATTGGTTGTAGTACTTATTGGAACCTCTATCTGGAGTTCCAGTTGGTATGGGGAGTGTGTTGATCATTTAGCCCGCATGCTGGTACCCTGCGCCCCTGCTGTCTGCTGTGCCCCAGAAGCAACCTCTATCCAATTCCAGTTAAAGTCTGCCTGCCTCACCTCCCAGGGTCCTCTGCACCTGACTGCTTGCCTGAGGGCATGGACCCAACTCTCTGTCTTGCCCCAGAAGCCTGAATTATTTTTTATAAACCTTTGTATATTTTACACAACAGTCCTTAATCAAATTATATCCTGTCCTCCTTTGATGCACACTTACACCCCTCCAGTAAGACCTCATGCATTCCACATGCATGTTAAATCCTATCCAGTCAAGCATTTGTACCTACCCAGATGTCCTTGGGAACAAATTCATCCAATGGATTCTAGTCAGCCTATCTAATGTTTATCAGTAAGATCAATTCTGCCTCACCCAATAGTAATCAGTAATCATCCCTCCCCTGGCTAGGGCCCGCCAGCTGCCCATTTCCCCTGTTCCACTATGGTCTTAGTCTGTTTAAGTCAGCATGGGTTACATATAACTCTCATCTTTCACCATGGAAGATTTCTTATACAGCAGAGGGTAAAACACACAGAAGGCAACAACAGAATAAGTTTAGAGAATAAGTGCCTGCAGAATGTGTCCCTGGAGAGCACTCCTATATTAAATCTCACCCACACACAGCTCATGGAACATTGCAGAAGAGGGGACAGAAAGATGGCAAGATTCAGGGTTGGTCCATGGACATAGTGAAAGAGAGGCTTTCAGGCCACTGGAAACTTGCACATGTGAACTTCTGGCAATGGTGGAACTTTTAAAAATATTTTATGTATTTTTGGGTATTTCACTTATAACGTCTCTGTCAGTCTTAATAGCCTTTATGCCCTTCTCCATTGGCACTCTCCCACTCCCATGCCCACTGTTCCCCACTCCGTAATTCATACATTATGTCATTCGTGTTAAGGCCTATTTTGTAAATAATTGTCCCAGCCATTCTTCAATGCCAGTTCATCCACTGAGCTTGTCAGCCTATCCAGAGTCCCTCACTTAAAGAGAGGAAATTAATCCTCACCCAACTGCAATCAGCTGCCGATAATTCTTCAGGTAAGATTGGGTTCTGCTGCCCATTTCTGCATCTCCATGATGGGTTTTTGTCTGGCTGAGCTTGCATAGGTGGTGTGCATGTTGATACCATTGCTGTTAGTTCATAGGAGGAGGGAGGAGGGTAACAATAGCTTGCAGGATCCATTTACTTTTCTTTTTTTCTTTTTCTTTTTTTTTTTTTTTTTTTTTTTTTGAGACAGGGTCTCCCTGTAGCTCCCAGTTGTCCTGGAACTCACTGTGTAGAACCAGGCTGGCCTGAAACATAGGAGGTCTGCCTGCCTCTGCCTCCCAAGTGCTAGGATTAAAGGCGTGTGCCACCAGGCCCAGCTCAGGATCCATTTCATATGGTCATGCACCACCACCCTGGCTCTTACAATCTTTCTGCCCCTTCTTCTGCAATTTTCCCTGAACCTTGAGTGAGTGAAGCTGAATATAGGTGACCTGTCCATGGACCCACACTCTGTCAATACCTAATCTCCAAGGTTTGACAACTCATGACATTTGGAGTTCCTGGTCACCTTTTGCATGACGGAGCTTCCCTAATGAGAGATAAGAGGTTAATTAGTGTCCTTTGGGCCTCTTGTGTTTACATGAGCCTTAGTTTACATTATAGATGTGTCGGTTAGGCATGGACAATTTACAGATAATATCTGTGTGTGTCCAGTTGTGGGATTCTGCAATATTTTTCATATGCAAAATAACTACAAATGAAGCTTCCTTAGGGAGTACTGTCTGGGATATTTGTCTGTAAATATAAGGGTGTGATTATTTTAGATGACATCTTTTTAAAGTCTCAGGTCTCCAAGTTAAGAGAAAGAAAAATAGAAAAACCAAAGGAAGAATGCAATTTATTTATTAATTAATTTATTTATTTATTTTTATTCATTTATGGACTTGTATTTACTTTTGCAAATGCCTATTGATGTGCAGAAAATTCTCTGACATTTACTTGCTCTCCACTTTCCAAGAAAGATTGATTGTTCCCAGGAGCCCCATGGGTACCAAAATTTGTCACAACCACAAATCCCATATTTAAAAGGGTATACTATTTGAAAATAGCCTACTCCAATCATTCATTATCTTCAAATTCCTAATTCATTGTTCAATGTAAATTCTATATGAATATTTGATATTCTACATTTTCAGATACTAACGATAGATAATTGTATATTCAGAAGAGATGAATTATCAATAATTGGGGTCTGTGGGTCCATGAAGGTGCACTTGCAGAAGCCCCCAAGTAGAGTACTTATTTGCTGGTATTTATCTTATAGTTAGAACAATTTTCTCAAAAGGTAGAATTGGACAATGTGTAGAATGAATTTTTACCATTGGAAGGAGGTGTCCAAGAAAGTGAAACTTCTAAAGAATTTCGTGTTGAGTCATTGTTTTTATCTGACAAGTATCCTAAGACAGCAGATGACCTGTATTGTCAAAACAAAATGGGATTAGTTCTGAAAGTCATTTGATCTATTCTGAGAATAGACCAAAAGGGAATAAAATTTAATTCACAGTGATACATGCACTTTTGTGTCAATTATTTAAAACAGCCAAGTTATGGATTTAGGTCTCCATCAGTACATGAATTAATAATGAAAATGTGATTTGTACATACACATTCAAATTAAAATTTACAATGTGATGAAAACACATGGTACTGCTGTTTCTGGAATAATAACATGTCCAACATCTTTAGCTATCAAAAGAATACAAATAAAAATTTCAAAAATATTCTATCTCACCTGTCAGATATCAATAAAAATAGCACACATAATAAGCTCTGTCAAGGAAATTGGAAATAGGATATTTTATCCATCACATTTATGAAGGAAAATAAGTTCACCCTCTATGGCCAGAGATTTCTATGAAAACTGTAATTAGAAATGACTTATAACCCAGCTCTACCACACAATCATCATAATTAGGGAACTTATTTCAAAATTTAAAAGAAAAAGTTATTCTATCTTTTGTAACAACATTTATAATTTCATAAGAAATGTCCTAAGTGAAATAAGTCTGTCATAGACAAGTATGCACCATGATCTCTGTTTAATATAGGATCTAAAAATCCATGAAATTTGTAGACTTAAAGCAGAATGTTGGTTTTCTTAATCAGGAGATGGTGTTTAAGCTTTATGTTAGGAAAGGGTACAGTGGTTCATCCCAAGCGGGACAATAAAGAATAGAGCTCACTGCACACAACTTATCTTAAGTCATATTAATGTATCAAAAATGGTACATGAGTTGACAGTTATTTTACTCATTCTACAATGGCTGTATTACCACTACTACATTTTACAGTATCCATATCATAAAATGTTAATTTACACCTGCATGTAGGATGCTATGTATGTATTGCCTATGAAATTGTGCTATCTTCATGAAATACGTGCCAACAAAATATAAATCAGAAGAAAAAAAAACAATATAAATGTAGTGTGGTGGAAATGAATGTTAAATTCTAGGTTTAGTATGAATGGCAGGACTTTTAGTCATTAACTCACAATTTCTTCAGTAAGACAAAAGAATGAAGGGTCTTTAGGAGGTCTTGCAGTTTGAATGAGTTTTTAGGTAAACAAAACAGTATATTATTTCATTGTTTGCAGAATACCAACCACAAGGATCCTATCGATTTACTGTTTCATTATATAAAATAGCTTGTCAGGATGAAGGTAAAGTAGAAAACAAATTATGATCTAATCTAAGATGAAGATCAATATTGGAGTGAGAGTGCTGATCTGTGAAATGCAGTCACACAGTACTTATGAAATTATTCCCATTGTCAAAATGATGGAGGGTTATTTCTGGGTTTCACACACTGGGCTCCGATATATCATATAATTTTCAAAAATAACTTCTGTAAATGATAAAAATATTTTGAACATATTGTAATTAGTGAAGATGAATTTTAATTGTAGGGGAAATACTCCAATATCCTTCATTTTTATAGAGAAAATAGGTTTATAGAAAATGATGTTACTAGTGAAAAACTATTGAAATCAACTACCCAGAAGTTGAAGAGCACAGTTGAGACTTCGTTAGTTTCACTGAGGTTATGTTGAAATGAGTATGCTGCCACATGGCAGCCAACAACCATCTGTAATTGCAAACTACCAACTTGAAGGTAATATAGAAATACCTGTGAATTAAAAAATAATAAAAAAATTAAAAAAGCAATTACTTGCATTTTCATCTTTATAATTACTTAATCACTGTGTACAATTTTATGTGATTTCTGGTATAATTTCTAATATAAATTACAAATTACAAAGAAATAAAAATTGTCTTTATGTTGTAAAAACTAATCAGAAGTATACATAATCATCATCTCTGAGATTAATAATAGAGTCATATGATCAGAATACAATATAAATGAAATATACACTTTTAGTAAGTTACAGAAGACCTTGAAGATAAAATAAGTAGTGGGATAATCTTTAGTTTCTTGGTGAACATTTTTTTTTATTCTTTCCAATTCTCAGAGTTAATTCATTGAAAAAAATACTTAAATGAATTTGAATTAAAATCATTCATTGAAAAATTCTATCTGAGATTCTATCAAGTACTCATCAGATATTCTCTGAGTTTTCATTTTTAAAATATTTTATTGGATCTTTGTGCATTTCATATGATAGCTCTTGATCAAATTTAGACTGACTCTCCCAATCCACACTACCATAGCCCTATCAGATTTCATGTATCCAGTCATATATGTTAAGTCCTACTTGGTCAAGTATTTGGACCCACATATCTCTTGGTACAAGATCATCTCCCGGAGTGTAGTCAACCTATCTAGAGTCATTCTTTAAAGAAGATCAATTCTTTCAGCCAGCAATACACAGTTGGCCATAGTTCCTAGACTGGTGTTGAGATCTAGTAACCATTTCTCTATTTCTAAGCAGGTTTTTTTTTTTTCTGGGTCTTGTTCTCGCTGCCACTAATTTTAGAAGTTCATATGAGCGTATTCCCAGAGGCCTGAAAATCTCTTTTCCCATACATTCATCCACCAACCCTGGCACTTACAACTTCTCTGCCTTCACTTCCACAATAGTCCCTGAGTGATGCCTTGGTAAGGTTCTATATAGACTTATATAGGGACAAGCACACTGCATGCTCTTATTGTCTACACTTTGACCATTTCTGCTCGTAATGCATGTCTCACTATCTTCCATGAGAAATCTTCACTGATGAGAGATCAGGGATATATTAGTATTCTTTCTACCAAGTAGCTATTGTTTACCCCTTAGATAAAAATGCCACTCTTGCACAAATACACATAATTTGTTGTGCCAGTCTTTCTGGTTATTAGGTTTTACATCTGGATTGGAGCATTGATTGGTTTTCTCCCTTAGACATTATCCTCTATGACTGTGATATCTAGTCTTCAGGGAGAAGCCATCCATGTAAGTTCCAGCTCCATTCCTGCAAGTCCTCTCTGAAATATGTCCTGTTCAGCAATAAGGTTCTGGGACGTAAGCAAGGACTGAAGCAGCAACCTGTGTTTATTAGGGAGTCCCTTGGACTACCTTGACCTGCAACTGGAAAAGGAGCTTTCTGATGCCTGGTTCTGAGTTACTTGTTACACATCCTTCAGGTATACACATGCACTCATGTTCAGATATTGTATGTGTGTTTTTCGGGGGGGGGTGTTTCAGTTAGTAATTTTCCTCTGGCTTTTGATTTATCTCTCCTCTCTCTCCCTGCCTAACCTCTCTTTCCTCCCTAATTTAAGTTACCCCCATCTGCCTATTACCCCCTTAATGATAACTGTTTCCTCCCCCCCCCCCCCGCCGCCTTGAGTTTTTCTTTCCCTTCCTCCCCATGGTTCTTGGTATGTCTTTCCCTCCTTCTTTCCCAGATGAATAACCCATTTTCCCATTTCTCCCTTGGTAACATCTGTTTCCTATCTCTCTCTCTGTGCTCTTTCTTTCCGTTTACCTCTGTGTTTCCTTTCCATTTGCCAGACCTCTGCTGTTACATAGAAGGAACTTGTCAAAATCTGCAAATGTAGGAGAACATATGTCACTTGCTTTTGAATGTGTGTTACTTCACTTAGTATAACAGTTCCTAGTTCCATCCATTTACCTGAAAATGTCCAATAATAAACAAGACGAAAATGAAACAAAAATCTGCATTTAGTTTGTGGAATAAAGCATATCTCCTTTGAAATCGACTTTTCACTGGATGAGCTGCAAACTATGGAGTCTGCAGTGAGGTCTCATGTTCCCACAATGCTCACAGAACATGCACTGAACTCTGGAATTCTGAGATGCAGCTGACCCATATAAAAGCCAACAGAGCAGGTATGGACCCTCTCACCATTTCGCCATTATGGGTGTAGGGTACGAAATTCATGTCAGGACTCCAGGAGACCATGTTGGGAAAGGAGACCTGCATGGCTACTGATTGTGTTTGTTTTTACCTCCATCACTATTTTTTATGTTTATTTATTTATTTATTTATTTATTTATTTATTTATTTATTATTTATTTTTCTACGTGTATGAATGTACTGTCTGCATGTAAGTCTGTGCATCCGTGTCCTGCAATGCTGCGGAGGTCAGAAGAATGTGTCGGATTCTCCTGGAACTGGAGCTCTCCTAGAATTGGAGTTACAGATGGTTCTCAGCCACCATGTGGGTGCTGGGGATCGAACCTGGGTCCTCTGTAAGAGCAGTCAGTTCTCTTAACCACTAGTCTATCTCTCTAGCCCCCACTTTTTTTAAAGATGGTTCTTAGCCATGTGGGTGCCGAGAATTGAACCTGGGTCCTCTACTAGAGCAACCGGTGCTCTCAACCACCAAGCCATCTCTCCAGCCCCCGCCACCATCACTTTGTAAACAAGTTTTAATAAATACTCTTGTTGGGGCTGGAGAGATGGCTCAGTGGTTAAGAGCACTGAGTGCTCTTGCAGAGGACCTGGGTTCAATCCCCAGCACCCACATGGCGAATGAGAACCATTTTTAATTCCTGTTCCAGGGAAATCCGAAACCTTCTTCTGACCTCCGCAGTGTTGCACAACATGGGTGCACAAACCTGTATGTAGATAGTACATTCATACACATACAAGTATAAATAAAATTTACAAAAATATATAAAAAATAATAAATAACAAATAAACAAATACTCTTGTGTAACTACTATTGGAAAGTCCATTCCTCATATTGCCTAGTAAATAGAGAACTGAAAGAGGCAGAGGTGGGGTGGGACTCTACCTGGGTGGGCATGTTGGGAAGAGATTAGAAAGAGTTAATCAGAAGGAAGGAGTTAATTATAAAATTGAGTTAGTTAAAACAAACCTGGTTCCCATGACTACCTTAATCACAAGATTACAGTCCAGCCCTGAGCTCATAGTTCCCAGAACTAGCTGAGATCAGGATGAACATTCCCAAGTCCTGGGGGGAATGCTTCCCACCCCCTTAGGAGCACATTAACTCCCCAAGGGGCTTCACTCTGCTAAACACAAAAAATTAGTTTTAAAGGTCACCACTGCTTGCTTTGTGTTTCCATAGCCTTGCAATTGTGTTTCTATAACTAACTTCATAAAAATTCCTCAAGTTTGTGGTTTTTGTCTTTAAAAGCTCTCTGTAGAGAGGGGGAGAGATGGCCTAGCAGTTAAGAGCACCAACTGCTCTTGCAGAGGACCCGGGTTTGATCCCCAGCATCCACATGGTGGCTGAAAACCATCTTTAACTCCAGTTCCAGGGGAGTCTAATGCCCTCTTCTGACCACCACAGCATTGCACAACATGGGTGCACAAACCTACAGGCAGACAGTACATTCATACACATATAAATAAATAAATAAATAAATAAATAAGTAAAATAAATTAAATTAAAAGCTCTCTGTAGCAAACAGCTGGGTAGCACTCTTCCCTGAGTGGGGTGGGTGCATCCCTGGTGTACCAGTTTTTCTCAATTGACCCCCATGATTTACCAGTTTCTGCAATTGACACCCCTCCCATGCACCAGTTGTTTCCTCAATTGGTTTCAGGAAATTAAATACATTTTGTTTCAAATATTGAATCCAAGACTTGAGAGTGTTTCTTTGCATTATTCAATCCTTACATTTCGCAAGCCAGCCAGGAGTGCACAGTCCTCCAGGCCCAGCCAATTTCCTGTGTTTGAGTGCTGGCAACCTCACTCTGAGATTTTTTTTTCTTGCTGTTTTGAGTCTGAGTCTGTATATGTTTTGAATCTGTACCCAGTCAGAATCTGTATCTGTTAGAATTTGAGTAGTTGGAATCTGTATCTGATCAGAATCTGTTTTAAATTTGGATCTATCAGAATCTGTTTGGTCTAGACCTCTGGGGAAGCTCAAAAGGAAGAAAATGGACACAGTATTTCCTGAGCCCAGAGACAGGGGACTCCTTGATTTTCCATCTGGCCAAAAATGGACGATCTATCACTGTCCCTTCGGATCTGAAGAAAGCCACTTCCAAGTGGCTTGCCACCGTGCAGTGTTTCCTTTCCTACTCATTGCTGGCTAGCCAGCTAGAGGTTCCTTTAATCTTAGCTTCACTTATCCTGCTCATTCTGTTATTTTTTGGCAGTCCAGGGCACCTGGAACAAGCCCTCTACATTGCTGCTTGGCAAACTCCCCTCTCATAGTGCCACTGTAGCTGTAGCCCCTCCTCCTCTCTGCCCTGTACAGGCAAGAATGCACAGAAACCACCCATGCTGTGTGAGTCCTAAGTAACAGAGCTGTCACTTCTCCATCCCCCCAAAATACAAGATCCATCATAGTAAGATGCCAGGCAGCTGCCCCCACTTTACAGGATTGTTAGTTAAGGTGGAATAGGCATTTCATAAAATCAACCTAGCATTTGGCTTAATGGAGCTAACTAAAAAAAAGTCTTAATCTCTAAATCATTGTGCGTAAATGTGACACTGAAAAATTAATGGTGCCACAGCCCAGCACAGCCAAGGACAACTTCAGGCTAAGGTGTGTGGCAGACCAGAAAACTAAGAATTTTCTGTGCCTTGACATCAAGTTATTCTATGAGATTTTAGAAAAAAGGGGGATTTCTCATTGTCCAGATTTAAAGTCCTCTGTCTGTCCAAGCTGTCTGTGTGTCAACTGTTCTCCCATGTGTTTGAAATTCATGTCATGTGTGTTCTTATGTGTTGGTTTATGTTAAAAGTGGCTACTTTAAAGTTCTTTCATTCTATTTTTTACACAAAAATTAAGTTTACTTTCGGCATGCCTCTTAAGCTTTTTCAAAGGCCTAATTTAAACCTGGTTTCCTAAGTTCCTACAGAGAAAAGTCTAAACTGGTTATATTTGTTATATGTTAAGACTGGATTTGATCTTAAATCAATGAAATTAAACTGTTTTTTTATTGATGCTTTGTGTATTTCATACATCATTTTCCAATTCAGTTCAGGCATATATCCCCTTCCCTTCCCCCCACCCCACCCCTACCCATCCCAGATCATGCATTCTGCCATAACTTTTCTGCATCTTTCTCTGTTTTTTGTTTTGTTTTGTTTTCATTTTTTTAACAATGAAAGTGATAATATTGTGAGTACAAGCATCCTTCATGTAAAACCAATTTGCAAGCAGTTGTGCCCAAACCCACACAGCTCATGGGTCCCACCATCCAGCGGGGGGGGGGGCCTTGTATGTTCAATCAAGTTGATCAAATGAGTGTCCAGTCTATATTGGTTGTAGTTTCACAATTCACCCAAATCGCAGCCCTTACATTCTACCACGCCCCCTCTTTCCGCAGATTGTTCCCTAGGCTTAGAAAAGGGCACAAGGTGGATTGAGAAGCAAAACTATGTCTATTTTCTCTGGAGCCTGTTGTCTTGGTCTCTAGTCAATTCTGGCTGTTTTCTTTCATGGGCTGCCAGCTTGTCCAGGCATAACCATTCCATCCTACTAATGAAGCACATGCAATTAGATATATAGGTATTTAAACAGTATAATATATAGCCTTTCAATCCTACTAATGAAGCACACGCAATTAGATATATAGGTATTTAAACAGTACTAATTGTTATGGCAGGTTACTTTGGTATATACACAGATGTTTGGATGGTATGTTAATCCATGAATTACATTTTCTTCTGTTAAGTATGGCAGGGTCTTTGTGTGGTTTATAACATCTCCTAACCATTAGAGGATGTAAGCTTGTGGCATCAGCTGTGGGTTATTCCTCCAAGTAGAGAGCTAATAGCCAATTCATACCACTCCTGGGTATATACCCACAAGACTCATCTTACTGAAGAGATACACACACAGCTATATGTATTGCCACTCTGTTCACAATAGCAAAAAAACTGGAATCAACCCACATGCCCCTAAACTGACGAGTGGATAGAGAAATGTAGTACATGTACACAATGGAATTCTATGCCGCAGTAAAAAAAGACAAAATCATGAACTTGCAGGTAAATGGATGGAGCTTGAAGACCACATGTTAAGTGAAGTAACACAGTGCCCGAAAAACAAATGACAAATGGTATCTCTCATATGTGGACGCTAGTACCAATAACCCAGTTATAAATATTTCTCGTGGAGAGGGATGCATATTAAAAGAACAACAGAAAGATTGCCTCAGAAAACTGACTGAAATGGTGACTCGGGAAGGGTGGGAGGGGTGGGAGAGGGACACGGGTGTATATTCGATTGGTGCATATTTAATTGACGTGAGTTCAACAAATATCCGGTTTTGCCCAGACTCTGTGTACAGGATACATGGTGTTTTAGGACTTAGTAAAAGTATATATGTGCATATTAAACAACATTGGTTTAAAGGCTGATAAAAACGGTAATGCATCTGAGTTAATTGGTGATATAAATTGCTGTTGTCCACATTAGCTTTAATTAAAATCTGTATAACAATTACTTTGGGATTGGTATAAACAAATGTTCTCTATAATTTTGCTGTCATATAGTATCACCTGGTAGCAATCTCTTTCGCCTATAGGATGATTTAACTCAAATTAAACTGTTTTTAGGTGATATTGTTTGTTTGCAGGTATTGTAACCTCAGTTTCCTTTCAAGTAGTTTTCCAGACTTCTCAAGACCTGATTTTTGACCATTATGGTTTCACTAACAGATATTTATTTTCTTTTCTCCTACTTAGCCAGGCTTTTGACAGCTCTGCCATTATCCCTCTGACCAGAGACCAATTAAAAAATCCATAGTTTCATTCATATTCTGGCACTTAAACTGTGGCACGTGGCTTCCCCTGAATACCTGTAAACTACAATCTCTTCCCTCCAATGAAAGAGCCTAAGACTTTTTTTGCTATTTTATATTACTGAATCATCTTGGTTTTGCACTGCCTTGGTAGCACTGAATGTCTATTGAAACCTCATTCTTTAGCTTCTCCCTAGGTGAAACTCTCTTTAATTATTGTCACGACTAGCCTTCAGTAATTCAGTACTCTGGGATAATTTTGCTATATAAGTATGTTTTCCAGCTCTTATTAAAATATTTCAATAAGTTTAGAGTTTAAAACTCAAGGTGTAAGACATCATTGACAGCATGATATAAAACAGCATGTATTAACCACTTCAGCCTTGAGAAGGCAACTGGAGCCACATGACATATCTGAAGGTGTTTTTTTTTCTCCAAATGAAAACATTCATGTCTGACAGCAATGTATGTGAGTCTGTTCAATACAAACACTAGGATAGAAATCTCTTTTATGAATGTGTGTATGTGAATGATACTGTTAACAACTCTGTAATATAGTTACAGCATATTAAGAATCTATCACATAATTGATGGACAGTTATTGTGTTTACTCCAATGTGTGTATATCTGTGCCTGTGTTCAGCACAAACCTTTTAACTGCTATCACCAAAATTAAGTTATAGAACATTATATATAAGTATACATATAAAGTACTGGTCACTTTTAAGAATTCTGTAATGTAGTTATATAGAAATTGTGTCCCACAGCTGGAGATTCTCAGTACTATGCAATATGTGGACAGTCTGTAAAAATTAATTTAGAACCAAAATTCTATATCCATCCCTCTATGAGCACAACACACCTTATTACAGCCTCAGGTGAAACACATATATTGAGTTACCAATACATACTAAATATGTTTTATACATTTGTTATACTTTGCACATGTTACTTTTAATATTTTTAAGAAAATTTATGGTTCATTTCCTGGGACCAAATGAGAACAGTCCGAATGAAACCAATTCTGATGGGCTTTATTTTTTAAGTTAATTTTTATTGAGTTTATTTCATACAACATTTCTTAATCAAATTTAGACTCACTCACCTGTCCATGCCCACCCCTTACATCCCTTGTCCCCCGCCAGAGCTCATGGATTCTGTCACACATATTAAGTCTTCTCTTGGAGTTTTTTCTCAGGCTTTAGTAACCTTTTCGATGCACAAGTTTACTGTTTTGGTCAGTTCTTTGAATAGGTTTCTCTCTCTCACTTTTTTGGTTCCCTATAATTTTATTTTATTCCAAAATATGCATATATCTATATATACCCCACACATAAATCAAAATTACAAATTGTGAAAATAAACTATAGGTTAATTCCAAAACACACTTAGAGATTCACATTTTAACAGTAAATTTGCATGCAGGTAAAAAGATGTGTAACTTTACATTCTTTTTTTTAGAATATGAATACATATCTTCCATCCATATATTGTAATTACAATGTGTGACTACAAGTGGTAGGACAATTCTAGAACCCATTAAGAGATTCACATCAGAATAGCACAGTTGCTTTCAGACACAATGAAATATAATAATAAAGTTGCTCAGTTTGCCTGCCAAATTGGGATTTGGTCACCTTTATTTAAATATTTTCTTCCTGCTGTGGGTATGGGATAATCCCCCCCCCTTTCTTTCTCCAAGCTATAATTCAAAATCTGGGGACAAGTGACCTTGCTTTCATTTGAGATAATCCTTGAAGGTGTTGTTTTTAGCCTATTTATTATCTTGGGTTTGTTTCTTGGACTATGTTAAAGAAAAAATTGTGAGCTTTACTGGATAGGTTTAATGTGAGCAAGCCAGGCGTGGTGGTGCACACCTTTAATCCTAGCACTCGGGAGGCAGAGGCAGATGGATCTTTGTGAGTTCAAGGCCAGCCTGGTCTACAAAGCGAGTTCCAGGACAGCTGGGACTACAGGGAGACCCTGTCTCGAAAAGACTAAAAAATAAATAAATAAATAATGTGAACATGACACACCTGGTTTAAGAAATCCCAATAATTACCTTTACTGGACTGGTCTATGCCCATTGTGGGTAATGCCTTCCTTGGCCAGATATTTCTATATTGTACACAATAGGCTGGACATGAGACAGCAACACAAGCCAGTAAAGCAGAATCCCTTCCTAGCATTTGCTGCAGTTAGTACTTTTGGGCTCCTGTCATGAGCTTTCACTGTTAGTCAGAGTGCTTTGCCACAGCAATTAGCAATTTATTAAGAATGCTTAAGTCAGTGTTCCAGCTTTATTTATGTGTTATATAGGAAAGAAAATACCAACTTCATTCAACTGACACTCTTAGTGTTTTAACAACCATGCTTAAAATTTCAATCTAATTTGGCCAAAGGGATTTGAAGGAACAATCTGTTGGCCCTTGCTCTCTATGTTCAACTTAAGGTCTAGTGTCCCACATGAACACCTCTCTACATGTCCTATGGAAGTGAGTCACCAGTCATCACTAGCCAGGGTGGTCTTGGGGATTAACTTAAGATGACTTCTTCCTGACAGTGTCCAGGCAAAGAAGGAAAATCAATAAAGAGGGGAAACTCCCATAAAGCAAGACCTGACTTTTTCCTCAAATAGGTGGCACTGGAAAAAGAGCCAGGCACAAGGCCTGAGTAACTCCTAAGGACCAGAACCTCAACTGACCTTAACATGAAAACTAATTTAGTTTATCTGAGATAACTGTATGGTTTTAAACACCCCAACAGGAAACTATAATCAAAAGAAGAATAAAATAAAAAAAAACTTATATGTAATTACCATAGAGATAGGTGAAATGTCTGCTGTACCATGCTAAGAAAATAACTCAGAAACAGGTCATGGTTAAGCTGGCTCTTATTCTGGAGCCCTGTGTACTAAAAACTACTTTTCTCCCCAATTCATTAGAATGGAGTACTAATAGAGTACAGGTCCTCTCTTTCTCTGGAAATTCTATAGACAGGGACCCTCCAATGGCTAATGCACCCACTAGGGCCCCTGATGTTACTGTAAAGTCTGTACACTGGAATACTCATATAAGACTTAACCAGCTTGTCTTTCCAGTTGCAGAGAAAGTGTACATTAAATTTTTGCCACTGTTGATCTGGACCAAAAACACCAGGCACCCAGAGCAGCCAACAGGGGATATTGGATTCTAACCTTCCAGCTTGACACCCATTCCCCTAAGACTTCATCTTCCCTCAGCTCTGAAGCAAGTACAGAAGAAAGAACAGCGCCCCCATTCACTTATCTTAATCAAAAGGCTGGAATGTGAAGTCTGAGTTTCCCAGAATTCCAAAGAACACATAGCTGTCCAGTTCCTCCAGATGCTGTTAATATTATGACCTCTTCCCCTTATATGAGATCCCACCCAGAGCCTATATAGGAGAATACCTTAGTAGCCAGCTTATTTGCTGAATGCCCCACCAGGGGTCAACAGCTTACATGACCTAGTGAACTTTGTAAAGGAAATAATCTATGCAGTCCAGCTCATTTTCCTTTGGACTGATTACTAACATACGAATATAGATGAGTCCATAACTTGACTTATGATCCTTATACAAGGGGAAAGTTGGGAACAGATCAGAAAGAGTTAATCAGAAGGTAGGAGTTACCTGAAAAATTGAGTTAGTCAAAGCAAGCCTGGTTCCCATGACTACCTTAACCACAAGAATAAAGTCTGGCCCTGAGTTACTAGTACCCAGAGCTACCCAAGGTCAGGAAGAGTTTTACCAAGTCCTGAGGGGATGCTTCCCACCTCTTAATGGGCAGATTCACTCCCCAAGGGGCTTCACTATGCTAAACACAACCAATCAGTTTAAAGGGCATAAAGATTGTAAGAGCCAGGGCCGGTGCATGAACCTAGGGAAGCTTACAGATTATAAGCTTTCAAATGTGAATCTGTAGCAATGTTAGCATAAGGCATGGGATCCATGCCAACTAAGACAAATTCACTTAATGAAGTAAGAGAAATAAATGGGTGGGAGCCTGGCCCTGGAATGAGAACTACAGGACACTGATTACTGATGGGTGAGGAAGCGTTTGCCTTACCTAATATTTCTAGATGTGCTTATTAGACTCCAGTAGATGAATCTGCACAAAAGGACATCTGCATCCAAGAGCTTGGCTTGATAGGACTTTGCTTGGGCGATGTAATGCATGAGTTCTGTTGGGGGCTTAGAGATGGGGAGGACTGGGTTTGATTGGGAGCCATTGTATGAGATGTACAAATGCTCATTAAAAATAATAAAAAAAATTTTTCAAACCCAAAAGGAAAAGAACATTGATAATTAATAGGAGATTGAACTTTGAATTATCCTACTTCTAAGTCATTTTATGTAAGCCATGCAATTAATATTGTTTTGACAAATGCAGTTTGAAAATAAACTGGTGAAATTGGAAAGATGGCTCAGGGTATAAACGTACTGTAGCTCTTCCAGAGAACCTTAGCTTCAGTTCTCTACATCAATTTCAGCAGCTCTCCACCACCTATAATTTCAGCTCTAGAGGACCTTGGGTACTCTTTTTGTTTCTGTATGTGTCTGCATATATGTGGTATACACTCACACAGACATACACCAAGAACATAAGTTAAAAAAAAAAATAAAAGCTGATATAGTGTTTCTCTGTATGGCCAGTTACATTTTACTTACAAACATTTTTACTTCCATATCAGTTATAATTATTATAATTGGACAGCTATAGGATATCTTCTTAAGCAAATCTTGTTTTAGGAGAAAAATTTAGATTCTATCCACAGATACGAATTATTCTCAGGATATAAAAACTTGTAATTTTTCTATTTGAATTAGAATCATGATCAATTGCAGAAAATATAAATTAAAGATTTATTCACTATGAAGGAAAGAAAAATAATATTTAAAAACTTGTGTGATTCAAACTATAGATAATATAAATTTTGAAAGACATCAAATACGGTCAGGAAATATTAAGTAAATTTAAAGTAGTTGTAAAATTTTATACAAAGTCTGTCAAGGAATATTCATGAAAGAAGAGAAGTCAGAGCTGTTAGAATAGCATAGAGTGGTACTTGGGAGACTGAGGCAAGAAAGGATTGAAAACTCAGTCACAGAGGACCCAGGTTTGATCCCCAGCAACCACAGGGTGGCTGAGAACCTTCTGTAACTCCAATTCCAGGAGAACTCCAGTTCCAGGGGAATCCGACACCCTCTTCTGACCTCCGTGGTATTGCACAACAAAGGTGCACAAAGCTACATGCAGACAGTACATTCATACACATAAATAAATAAATAAATAAATAAATAAATAAATAAATAAATACTTAAAGAGTGGGTTCAAGGTTGAATAGGGTAACTTAGATGATATATCAGAACAAGAAGTAAAAACTGTAAAGAGAGTTGCAATAAACATAGATGTCCATGTATCTCTGTGATAGGATGAGTCTGGTGGGTATATACCAAGGAGTGGTATGACTGGGTCAAGTGCTAGGCTCATTTTCAGTACCTTGAGAGTTCTCCACACTGCTTTCCATAGGGGTTGTGATGGTTAATCCTGGGTGTCAGCTTGAATGGACTAAGGAACAAATAAGAGAAAAAGGATCTTCGGATTGGACTACCTCAACCCGGATGGCCCACCACAAATGTGGGTGTTACCTTCTGCTGGCAGGCAGTATAAAAGGCCATGGCAGACAGAGCTGGTCTCTTATTTCCTGTGGCTTGCCTCTCTCTCACTGGTGAGTTTGTCTTGCTGCTGTGATCAACACTTCAGATCACAGCATGTACTGAGACCAGCAGATCTCCTGGAATCCATCGGGCTTTCAGCACCAGATTGGGACTACTGAGACATCCAGCCTTGTGGACTGAGCAGTTCCCTGGATTCTCAGCCTCTCCAGTGTGGCACGGCTACTGTTGGACTACTTGAACTCTGTCACATGAGCAAATCAATAAATTTGTATATAGCTATATATTCGTCCTGTTGATTCAGTTTTTTTAGAGAACCCCTGACTAATACAGATTTTGGTACCAGAAGTGGTTCTAGAGAAACAGAATTGAAAGGATGAATTTCTTTAGTGGGCTTGGTAGTTTCTGGAGCCAACTCTCCAACCAAAGGAAGCCTAGTTACTGAAGACTCTCCTGGTGGCATGAAGAGGAATGATAATCCTTGGTGCAGACTATTTGATGTAATTATAAAGATAGATCCATTTGACTCACTTAACTCGCCTCTTGTGAGGAGCAAGGAATTTAGCGACTCTATATATAAAATGTTTGAGAAATTGGGGAAAAATAAGGAAAATAATGATGCTGCCTGGTTGCTACTAGCATCTCTGGATAAAGTGATAGAGGAAAATAAGGAGCTCAGTGATAAAATTAACCAGCTCCAGATTTGAAACAACAGTTTAAAAGTTTCCAAGTGTGCTCTGGAAGAGAATCTTCTCTCGAGCAGCAAAAGAGCTAAAGCAGGAGAAAATCAACCTGGAGCCCTTAACATACATTTGATTTACAATGCAAATTTAATTCCCAGCCAGGAAGAGTGTCAGGAGTCAAAGTGAGAGCACTGGTGGAGAAAGGGTGGAACCCTGAAACTTGGGATGGAGATGTGTAAGAGAACCACTAAGATGAGGACTTTGAACCCTAGGATTCTGAGGGATTTTCTTTATCTGAGGAATTAATCTCCCCACCCTCAGCAGAGAATCCACACCCTGCAGATCCCCCCTCCCCATCCTTGCCTGAGGAAACTAATCTTCCCTCCCAGTGGGAGCTAAAGTCCCTCAGGGCCCAGCAATTGTTGCCTCTAGACCTATAACCAGAGTCAATGCTAAGCAAGCCCCTAGAGGTGAGATAGAAAGTGTGGTCCATAAAGAGGTGCACTACACCACTAAATAAATTAATGAGTTTGCCTATTCATTCCAGTAGAAGCCTAAGGAATATGTGTGGGAATGGATTTTAAGGGTGTGGGACAATGGTGGCAGGGATATAAAATTGGATCAGACTGAATTATCGATATGAGTCCACTGAGTATAGATTCTAGGTTTAACATGGAAGCTCGAGTGGTTGAAAAAGGTGTTAAAAGATTATTTGAATGGTTGGCTGAAGTATTTATTAAAACATGTCCTACTAACAGCAAGTTAGAGATGCCTGATATTCCTTGGCTTAATATTGATGAACAGATTGTTAGGGTCAGGCAGATGGGCATGCTTTTAGTGGATTCAAAGTGTAAAATCACATTCTCCACAATGTGAGGACCCAGAGATCATGCCTTTCACTGAGTTTATAAGATGGAAAGCACTGGGGCTGGAGAGAAGGCCTAGCGGTTAAGAGCGCCGACCGCTCTTACAGACAACCTGGGTTCGATCCCCAGCACCCACAGGCGGCTGAGAACCATCTGAAACTCCAATTCCAGGAGAACTCCAGCTCCAGGGGAATCCTACACCCACTTCTGACCTCTGCGGCATTGCATGACACGGGTGCACAGACTTGCTTGCAGACAGCACATTCGTACACATACAGAAATAAATTTAAAATTTAATAAAAGAAATTAAAAAAATAAGATGGAAAGTACTGAGAGAGACACCAGAACATTTGAAGAGCTTTGTTTTTGCTCTGTTTCTTATACCAGATCTTTCAGTTAGAGAAGTTGTTGCTCCCTTGCATAATTTTTTTATTATTAATTTTTTTATTGATACTTTGTGTATTTCATACATCATTTTCCAATTCAGTTCAGGCATATATCCCTTTTACTTCCTCCCACCCCACCCATACCCATCCCAGATCATGCATTCTGCTGTAACTTTTCTGCATCTTTCTCTGTTTTTTTGTTTTGTTTTGTTTTCATTTTTTTTAACAATAAGTGATAATTTGTGAGTACAAGCATCCTTCATGTAAAACCAATTTGCAAGCAGTTGTGCCCAAACCCACACAGCTCATGGGTCCCACCATCCAGCAGGGGGGGGCTTGTATGTTCAATCAAGTTGATCAAATGAGTGTCCAGTCTATATTGTTGTAGTTTCACCATT
>VZQC01003433.1:450654-553369 GCA_009823505.1 Rhizomys pruinosus
AGAAAATAAACAACCCAATAAAATGATGTTCTATGTATCCAATGAGAGAGTTCTCAAATGAAGAACTAAAAATGGCTAAGGAACACTTTTATATTTTTAACATTTTTATTGAAGTAATGTGCATTTTATACTTCACTTCTCAGTCCAATCTGGACTCATCTCCCCTTCCATGCCCCCCACCCCACCCAAGTTCATGCACTATGCCATTCCTGCCCAGTATCTTTTTCTGATTCTTTTCAAAGTTTTTCAAAGCAGAGGATTATTGTCCTTGGGGAAACTTTACTATTTCAGTCAGTTCCCTGTCCCAGTTCCTCTGCCATTGTTGTTCCCTTCAATCTATATTGCTTCAACATATGCATATATATATATATATATATATGTCACACCTATACTAAAATTATATAATCTGTACACAAACTGTCATTTCCATCACATATTTCAGGATTCACGCTTTTCTTTTTAAATTCATATTACTCTAAAATATTTCTACACATCCTCTATCCATAAACCAAGAATACAAAGTCTAAAAACAAGTAGTCAGTTAATCTGAGAGCCGGTTAAGGGATTTACATTATAAGAGCACAGATGCTTTCAGGGAAAGTGGTAAAAAAAAAATTTGATGTTGCTTGCTTTGCCTTACAACTCAGTGTTGTGTGCTAACATCCACAAATGAGAGATACCATTCATCTTTTGCTTTTCTGGGACTGACTCCACTTAACATAATTATCTTCTAGTTCCATCCATTTACCAGCAAAGTTAATGACGCAATCTTTCTTTGCCAGTGCATAGAACTCTATTGTGTAGATGTACCACATTTTCTCTATCCACTCTATGGTTGATGGGCAGTTGAGTCGGTTCCAGCTCTTTCATATTGTGAAGAGAGCTGCAGTGAACATGGCTGTGCATGTATGTATCTCTGTGGTAGGAAGAGTCTTGTGGGTATATACCCAGGAGTGGTATGGTCAGGTTAGGTGGTAAGCTCATTTTGAGTCTTTTATGAGTTCTCCATACTGCTTTCCATGGTGATTGTACAAATTTACTTTCCCACCAGCAGTTGATGAGTGTTTCCCTTTCCCCACAAACTCTCCAGAATTTGTTATCATTTGTTTTCTTCATCCTAGCCAGTCTTATTGGAGTAAGATGATATCTTAAAGTTGTTTTAATTTGGATTTCCTTAATTATTAAGGATGTTGAACACTTAAGATGTTTCTAGCCATCTTTACATCCTCATTTATGAAGTCTCTGTTCAGCTCTTTATTCCGCGTTTTGAGTGAGTCATTTTTTTTTCTTATTCTTTGTTTTTTGAGTAGTTTATATATTCTGGAATTTAATGTTCTGACAGATATATCAGTGGTGAAATTTTCCTCCCACTCTGTGGGTTTTCTTTTAACTTCAGTAAATGTTTCTTTTTCTGTACAGAAGCTTTTGAGTTTAATGAGTTCCCACTTGTCAATTGTCGACCTCACTTGCTGTGCAGCTGCTGTCTGATTTAGGAAGTCTTCTCCTATGCCTATGTCTTGTAGGTTGCTGCCAATATTTTCTTCTACCAGCTTCAGAGTTTCAGGTTTCATGTTGAGGTCTTTCATCCATTTAGAGTTGATTTTTGTACAGGGCCAGAGGTGGGTGTTTAGTTTTATTCTTCTAAAAGTGGTGATCCTCAAATCCTTAAATTCATATGGAAAAACAAAAGACCCTGAATATCCAAAGCAACCCAGAGTGAAAAGACCAATAAAAGGTGGGGGGGGGTGTCACTATATCAGACTTCAAACTATATTATAGGACTATAGTCACAAAAACAGCCTGGTAATGGCAAAAACAGACATGTAGACCAATGGAACAAAATTGAAGATCCAAACTTCAGCACACACAATTTTAGCCACCTCAGATTTGACAAAGGAGTCAAGAATATTCAATGGAGGGAAGATAATATCTTCAGCAAATGGTGTTGGCAAAATGGGAACACTTTAAAAGTTCTGAACATCCTTATTCATTAGAAAATTGCAGATAAATATCATCTTAAGATACCATCTTCCTGAAAACAGTCTGGCTAATACCAAGTGAACTAAATACTGGCCAGGATATGGAAAAAGAAGAAGGTTCATTCACTGTTGTTGGGATTGCAAAATTGTCCAACCATTATTGAAAGCAGTCTGGAGAACTCTTAAAAAACTAAAAATTAATCTACCATATGATCTGGTTATACCTCTCCTTGGTATATTCCCAAAAGACTCCTCCTGGTTTAGAGATACCTGTACATCAATGTTTGTTGCTACTCTTTTCACAATAGCTAAGAAATAGAATCAATCTAAATGTCTCAGAAAAGCAAATGAGTTATGTTCTCCCTCAATTTGCTTGTTAGTAGTACCAATCACTTATGTGTGAATATATACCATAATGTAACAGCGGGAGCCAAGAAATTGGTGAAAAAACACACAGGTAATGGGAAAGAGAAAGAGCAAAAAAGAGGGCTAGTAGGGAACAGATGTTTCCTGGGGGTAGGAATAATAAAGGGCATGTGGAATGGGGAGGAGGAAGGAAGTTGAATTGAGGCAAAGAGAAGAGAGATGAATGAAAAATGGGTGGAGAGTGAAGACAGAGGGAAATGTTTGGGTTTGGGAACCTCTGGAAAACACATGCAATGTCTGAACATTAGTGCATGTGTATACTTGTATACTTGAGGGCTACATGGCCAATTGTATACTGCTGGACAGGAGGGACCTCCCTTGGAGTGGTTTGTCAGAATAGGCCAAGGCAGCTGAAGATAGGACATAATTCAGCCACAGGCCTTGGAGCAATTGAGGAGGAACAGACCTGGAAATCTTTTCTGTGAAGACTAGCTCTCATAGTTCTAGAGGATAATGTGCCAGCTGCTAAGGAAGAAAATCAATCAGTGGCCTAACCCAGACTTAAACCCAATAATCATAATGACCAGCACAGCAAACTATCTCTATTGGTGTCATAGTGACACTGATATCAGGGAGGTAATAAATAAATATGCAATTTATTTATTTATAATGGATGTAATGGAACAGAGGGAGGAGGGAACACTTGTGCATCTCTTAACTCTCACCAGTGAAGACTTTTTATACAAAGAGTGTGATGCACACAGAAGTTGACAAATTGCTGTTTTAGAGATTTGGGCACTACAGTTTGTCCTTGAAAAGAACTCTTATATTAAACCTCACTCATCCATTGCTCAAGAACCATTGCAGAAGAGGGGTCAGAAAGATTGTTATTGTCAGGGTTTATCCACAAACATAGGGAAACAGATGCTTCCAGGCCACTGAAAACTTGCTCATGTAAACACCTGGCAATGGTGCTTTTGAAAACAAAACACAAACCACCTCAATCATCAAGGTCCCAGAGAGATATGAGGGAAATGGGTAGCTAGTTCATTCTAGCCTGAGAACTGTTGGAAACTGATTCTGGTTAGGTTAGTGAGAGTAGAATTTACACAAGATCTCTAATTAGACTGATTAAACTCTAGTGGATCAAATTGCATCTGGGTAAAATGCTTGACCTGATGGAACTCCAACATTTATGGCAGAATACATGAAGCCTGGTGTGGGTGAGATAGGGGGAATTAATGGGAGAGGTTGTCTAAATTTGATTAAGAACTGTTGTTTGAAATGCTCAAAAACTCCTTAAAATAGTTTTAAAAATTTGCTTAATTAGCGTGTGGAGACTCATATTGTAATCTCAGCATTAAGGAGTCCCAGACAAGAAATATACTGTATAGAGTTTGAAGGACAGCTTGTTCTTGCCACACAGAGAATAACAGGTCAGCTAGAACTACATAGAGAGAACTTATATTAAAAAGAAAAAAGAAACATAGTTATGGGGACTTAAGCTAGCATTGACCCATGCCGAGCTCCCTGTGAGCTGTAGCAGGGAGCTGTGCAGAAGTGCCTACATCTGTACTTCTGGGAGACTTGTCTGTTGCAACCTCATTTATTTTCCCTTGTTATAAGCTTATATAGTGAAAAGGCAGGGGTCTTAGACAAAGAGTAAAAAAAAGGTCAGATTTGGAAGAAATGTGCCTCATACAAAAACAATGGGGGAGTGTTCTAGTTTGTCTTCCATTGCTGTGACAAAACACTCTGACCGACACCAACTTGGGGAGGAAAGGGTTTATTCAGCTTACATCTCCCGCATCACAGTTCATCACTCAGGGAGCCCAAGGCAAGAAGCGGGGCCAGGAACCTGGAGGCAGGAGCTGAAGCACAGGCCATGGAGGAATGCTGTTCACTGGCTTGCTCTTTGGCTTATGCCCAGCCCGCCTTCTTATGTACACAACAACCTGCCCAGGGTGATACCACTCTTGTGGGCTGGGTCCTCCCACACTGCTCGACCATCAAGACAATACTCCACAGATGTGGCCACAGGCCAATCCAATGGAGCCAATTCCCCAACTGAGGCTCCCTCAACCCAGGTGTGTCAAGTTGACACTAAAGCTATCCAGCACAATTGACCCCTTGTCAACTTGACACACAAAACACATCACTATTAAACCACCACCTTTCCAGTTCTTATCCCCAAAGTATGATGTTAACATTAATCACAACCTAAGACAGTACAACCTTAAAAGCCCCACAGTCCTTAAAATGTCCAAACACTTAAAAGTTCAGTCTATTAAAAGTCTCTTAACTGTGGGCTGCTGTAAAATCCAAAACAAGTACTGTCTTATTTCAAAGGGAAGAATCAGGCACTCTCAAACAAAACCTAAGTCCAGCAAAGTAGCTCAAGGCTGGACACCTGGGATTCACTCACGATCTTCTGGGCTCCAAAGGGTCTCGGCAGCTCCCCCTCTCCGACTCTGCCGTCCGTGGCACACTCATCTCGCAGGCCCAGGCCGACTCCATTCTACACCTACCGCTGCTCTTGGTGGTCGTCCCAGGGTACCGGCATCTCCAAAAAGCTGGGGTCGCTACTGAAACTGAGGCAGCACCTTCACCAATGGTCTCTTCTGACCTCTCCTGGTGCAAAGCCTCAGCTTCTCTCCATGACCCCTGCAATCCTGGGGTCTTCACAGCAACCGAGGTGCACTTCCACCAATGGTCTTTCCTGACCTCTCACAGTGCCAAGCCTCGGCTGCTCTCTGTGACCCCCTCAAATTTCAACACCGGAACCATATAGGAGACTCTTACACGTTACCAAGTCCGGCTTCTGGCTCGAGATGGAGGCTCAGGCCCTTTCTGGGTCACAGCTTCTGTGTGCTGACCTTGAAGATATTCTCCCCAGAAGATTTCACCTCAGTGATGCTGGTCTCTTGTTACTTACAGCTGATTTTTCAGCCCCAGCTAACCAGCATCAATTGCCCCAGTACCACAAAAGTTTCACTTCAGGTTCTGGTCTCTTGTTACTTACAGCTGATTCTCCACAGCCCCAGCTGACCAGAACCCACAGATTACACAGTCCTGATGATCTCTGCTCTCCTTTGAAACTAGAAACTTCACAAGCCAGGCCTCCATCTTCTACAACTCCTTCAGCAAAACTGCTCCAAGCTCCACAGCAACAATCTTTAGGCATTCAATGATCTTCCCAGCCCAAAGTTCCAAACGCCTCCACAATCCTTCCCCAAAACACCAAGGTCAGGTCTGTCATAGCAATACCCCACTCTACTGGTACCAATTTTTGTTCTAGTTTGTCTTCCATTGCTGTGACAAAACACTCTGACCGACACCAACTTGGAGAGGAAAGGGTTTATTCAGCTTACATCTCCTGCGTCACAGTTCATCACTCAGGGAGCCCAAGGCAAGAACTCAGGCCAGGAACCTGGAGGCAGGAGCTGAAGCATAGGCCATGGAGGAATGCTGTTCACTGGCTTGCTCTTTGGCTTATGCCCAGCTCGCCTTCTTAAGTACACAACAACCTGCCCAGGGTGATACCACTCTTGTGGGCTGGGCCCTCCCACACTGCTCGACCACCAAGACAATACTCCACAGATGTGGCCACAGGCCAATCCAATGGAGCCAATTCCCCAACGGAGGCTCCCTCAACCCAGGTGTGTCAAGTTGACACCAAAGCTATCCAGCACAGGGAGTTTCATAGATAAGCTTTAGGTGAATTAACAACTTTAGGGGAAGGCAGTTAACCATTAAAAGCATATATGAATCTCAGCAAAAGCAGATAAGGCAGCTATCAACAAAAGAATGCACTTAGGTCCCAATTAAGCATGCATCAATTAAATGGAAATATATATTACAATTAATGGAGACTGTCCCAGGATGATTTTCCCATGGAACAAGAGGAATTCGGAGTTTGGGAGCTGTGTCCCATTTGCTTTTCCAATGACAGGATCTTGGAAGAGCTCTGTTATCAGTTTCCCATCCCCTGTCTGGGCCTAGCTGTTTCTCAGAAATTCATGAGCTCCATTTTATCCTAAATAAATTCATGTCAGTCTCCAGCAGTAGCTAAAATTGACTGGAGGCATAATTGTAAATCTTGAAGCAAAATTAGTAGACATAATGCAGAGAAATATTCTGAAAGTTCTTAATATCATGTATTTACTGTTTGTTTTGTATCTGATAGGTAAACTCATCATTAAATAATGCTGAACAGACTATTAAAAGTAAAAACATTTTGTCTTTGTTAGGCACTAGTGAGAACATACCATGTCATAGATCAGGATAAAATATTGTTCAAACACATATGTTACAAAATCTTACAAACTGAAATTAAATACATCCAGAAGAAATAATTAAGAAAACATCAACAACAACAGGTCAACAGCTCAGTTTATAAAGTGAGTAAAAATAACTTAGCCAGTTAACACTTAACCTGATAAATAAATAAGCATATGAAAACATGTTTATTATTGTGCTGAATAGCTTTAGTGTCAACTTGACACACCTGGGTTGAAGGAGCCTCAGTTGGGGAATTGGCTTCATTGAACTGGCCTGTGGCCACGTCTGTGGAGTATTATCTTGATTGTTGGACAATGTGGGAGGGCCCAGCCCACTATGGGTGGTGCCACCTCTG
Organism: Rhizomys pruinosus; assembly: GCA_009823505.1. Lineage (NCBI taxonomy): Eukaryota > Metazoa > Chordata > Mammalia > Rodentia > Spalacidae > Rhizomys > Rhizomys pruinosus. Next base: position 457,636 of record VZQC01003433.1, read on the forward strand.
GGCAGGTTGTTGTATACCATAAAAGAGGGCAGGCTGGGCATGGGCCAGGGGAGCAAGCCTGTAAGCAGCATTCCTCCATGGCCTGTGCTTCAGCTCCTGCCTCCAGGTTCCTGCCCTGAGTTCCTGCCTTGGGCTCCCTGAGTGATGAACTGTGACCCAGGAGATGTGAGCTAAAGAAACCCTTTCTTCCCCAAGTTGGTGTCCGTCAGAGTGTTTTGTCACAGCAATGGAAGAGAAAGTAGAACAATTATCATTTGTCATTTAGGAAAGCAAATAAAAATAATGAAATAATTACATGAGTATGCATGTGTTTATATTAGGTAAATTTGATAAACTTAAAATTACAATATGAAGTTAAGATTTGGCTTTAATGTAGACCAGCTCTAAAAATCATCAGATGTTAAAACTGTACTCTATTAAATGAGATTGGAAGCTGGATGGAGTTAAGTACACACTTAACATACTGTCCAACTAGTCCAGTTAGAAAATTCCTTAAATTAATTTACAATATATGTCCTTACAAGAAAACATGATAATCTGTTACAGGTTTGCTTACAACAGATTAAACATCTCAACTAATCACAAATAGGTGAAAAGTTTATTGTAAATCCAAACAACAGAAGTATAAATAAAAGTGGATTTATAAATAAATAGTTAAATTATGATTAAATTATATTAAATTAAGTTCAGTGAAGCCAAATCCAAACTAACAAAGTAGATGTGTATAAGAAATTCTAGGTTAATTGTGGATCTTTGGTTAAGTTTATTCCTAAAATTGAAGATCCAAATTTGAGCACATACGATTTCAGCCACCTCATATTTGACAAAGGGACCAAGAAGACACAATGAAGGAAAGACAGCATCTTCAGCAAATGGTGTTGGCAAAACTGGATAACCATTTGTAGAAGAATAAAATTGACCCTTACCTCTCACCCTGTACAAAAATCAACTCCAATTGGATCAGAGACCTCAACTTGAAACCTAAAACTCTGAATGTGATAGAAGAAAACATTGGCAGCAATCTACAAGACATAGGCATAGGAGAAGACTTCCTAAATCAGACAACAGCCACACAGATAATAAGGTTGACAATTGACAAGTGGGACCTCATTAAACTCAAAAGCTTCTAATACAGCAAAAGAAACAAACAGTGAAGAGAAAAACCAGAGTGGAGGAAGCCTTCACCACTGATACATCTGTCAGGACATTAAATTTTAGAATATATAAACTACCCAAAAAATAAAGAAGAAAACAAATGACTCACTTAAAAGATCACATAAATAACTGAATCGAGACTTCACAAGTGAGGATAAAGATAGCTGAGAAACATCTTAAAAAGTGTTCCACATCATTAATAATTAAGGAAATGCAAATTAAAACCACTTTAAGATATCATCCACATGCCATAGAGGTTGTGGGGAAAGGGAACACTCGTTCGCTGCTGGGGGGAACATAAACTCCCACAACCACTATGGAAAGCAGTGTGGAGAATCCTTAAAAGACTCAAAATGAGCCTACCATCTGACCCAGTCATACTGCTCCTGGGTATATACCCACAAGACTCATCCTACCACAGAGATACATGGACGGCCATGTTTATTGCAGCTCTCTTCACAATATCAAAGAGCTGGAACCAACCCAAGTGCCCCTCAACCAATGAGTAGATAGAGAAAATGTGGTACATCTACACAATGGAGTTCTACACAGTGGTAAAGAAACATGATATCGTGAACTTTGCAGGTAAATGTACGGACCTAGAAGATATTATGTTAAGTGCAGTAACACAGTTTAAGAAAAACAAAAGCAAAAACAAAAATGATGAATGGTATACCTCATTTGTGGATGGTAGCACCAAGTACCTACTTCTAAGGCAAACTGAGTAACCTTAATGTTATATTTCTCTTTATCTAAAAGCTTTTAGAATGTGAATCCCTTAATGGACTCTAGAATTAATCTACTAATATTTTTCAGACTTTATAATTTTGATACAAGAGTGGAGGGTAAGCTTGCTTATTTTAGAGCAAAATTAAAAGGAAAAAATATGAATGCCAAAATATGATTTGGAAGTAACATATAATTTACTTTCAGATGACATGATTTTAGTACATGTGTGACATATTTAAATTTATGTTGAAATTATACAGATTGGAGGGAACAACAACAACAACAACAAAACAGTATTGGGACAGGGAACTGACTGAAGCAGTAGAGTTCTTCCCCCAAAATAATCCTCTGCTTTGAAAAACTTTGAAAAGACTCAGAAGGGGATACAGGACATGATTGCAGACTGTATGAACTTGGGAGGGGAGGGGGAAATGAGTCTGGATTGAACTGAGAAGTGGTGTATGAAACGCACAGAACTTCCAAAAAGAAATTCTAAAATATGCAACTATTCTATTGAATATAAGAAAATGCAAATTAATTTTATTAATGGACAGGTAATAAAACTAAACTGAATATTTATTTTGACTAATGTGACAGTTTCAAAGTTTTTAAAAGATATTTAACATTTTCATTTCATATTGATAATTGTATTGTCTTCATGTACATAAATGCATCTGTGTCAGGTAGTGACCGTGGAATTCAGAAGAGGACATCAGATCCTCTGGAACTGGAGTTATAGACAGTTGTTAGCCACCACCTGAGTGCTGAGAACCAAACCTGGCTCTTTTGGAAGAACAGCCAGTGCTCTTGATCACTGAGCTATCTCTCTAGAACAGACAATATTTTAAAACCTACTCCTAGGTTGGTGTGGTGGCACATGGGTTTAATTGCAGCACTTTGGAGGCAGAGGCAGAGGCAGGCAGATCTCTCTAACACTGAGGCCACCCTAGTCTTCACTGTCAGTTGTATGCCACTGAAGTCTACACTACACGGAGACTTTGTCTCAAAAAATAGATGCACACAACTGGAGAGGTCATAGATCTTGGACAATTCCACAAGGTAGCCACACCCCTAGGCTAAAGTAACATTTTACTAACTACAAAAGAAGTATATTTATAGATAAATATAGAATAATATTTATAGACAAATATCCCAGACAACACGCAGAACATATGCTTCTTTTGGACCAGATAAGCCTAGTGCAGAGTCCCACAAATGGACAAACACAGACAGCATCTGTGACTTGCTCATGCATATGCAATGTAACCTCTACACATAGAATGAGCCAAACATCATAGAATGAGGACCTGAGGAAGCATTAACTACCATTTAACTCTCACTAAGAAAGCTCCTCCATGGAACTGCAGACCAGTTACCCTAAAAGGTCTGAATGGCCAAACCGTGACGATTAAGAGTGTGCAGAGTATGGCTCCATGGTAAGCTGCTTCACCCACCCAGACCTCAGGGAATATTGTCAAAGAGCGGGTGGAAGGATTGAAAGAGCCAGGGAGGTGATGCAAGACCAAATGGAAATTAATCCTACTAGCTTCTCAGACCCTGTTCATAGAACCTACCACATCGGTATCAGCATGCACAGCATGCACAAGACCCATGCAAGCTCAGCTGAAAAAAAACAAAGAAACAGAAAACAAAACAAAACAAAACAAACAAACAAACAAAAAACAACAACAAAACAGCACAGAACTGCAGAAATGGATAGCAGACCCCAACCTGGGCTTGAAGAAATATTGGCAGCAAATGGTGGTCAGATGAGGAAGACCTGGCCTTCTTTAGAAAAGAGGCTCCAGATGAGCTGACTAGAACTCAGGGTTTGAGCTGCCACTGAGGAGTGAAAGGGGAGAGTAATTTAGAGCAAAGAACTCTGTCACAAGGGACAGAATGTGTGAACTCCTGGGGCAGGGTGTGTGTGAGGGTGACAAGGGAGAGAAGCAGTTATCATGGCCATTAAGACAGACTGAAAAATTATGTAGGAAACAAATATAATTTTCAATAAAAAATTAAACTTTTACATTTTGTCCATTTAACATCTGTGGAGTTTCAAATTCCACAATAATCTCTCAATGAATTTATAGATGTTTTTATATACATTTTAAAAAGTCTAGAATCATAAATATTTATTTGGAAAAATTTGTTAGACTTCTGTTAAATTTATCAAGTAATTGATGTAGCTAGTGTGTTTGAATTTGATTCATTCAATGCAGGAACAATTATGTTTCCAAGTTTACATTATATCTATCAAAGAACTTGAAGGTCTCCTGCAAGTAGTTTTCTTCACACTTTATATTGAGTACAATTGCATGAATTTGGTCTTCTTACTGCTGTTATAAAAATAGTATTTACGTCTTATACCTAATTACATTTTCACTGATTTTGGAGTGTCAACTCGGTTCTCATTGCCTTGTTGCTAGTATTATTATTGATCCCCTAAGGACTTTGGAAAAGATATTATGTCATCTGCAATTAAAGAATAATTTGCTTTTTGCTTTTACTAATTCTTATGCTCCTATGAGATTTCTCATATCTAATTTAATTGAATGATGATTCTTATCTAATAATGAATTATGATGAAATTAGTGTGCACTTTCCTTATTTTATGTCTTAGTATAAAGAATGTAGTGTCTCATGAAGGTCAAGAAGCAAATTGAAATCCAGAGATCTTTATAGATAGAAGATCTTTACACATCTTTATAGAAGAAACAAAAATAGGAAAGACTACTGGGCAAAACCTGCAGCATGAAACTGCAATATGTTCTGCAAAGTTTTCCTGTATTTCTCTCTCTGTATATTTTCCTGTGAATTGTCTTGTCCTCTGAAGAATTAATTGATAACTCCTCAGATTATATTATGTCACTCAGCATTTACAATTAGTAAACAACTCAGCACTTCTCATAAGCAGAAGCAGTGTTCCTTTTTTTTTTTTTTTTTGAGACAGGATGTTCCTGTAGTGTCCTGGAACTTGTTCTGTAGACTAGGCTGGACTTTAGGCTGGCCTTGAACTCACAAAGATACGTCTGCCTCTTCCAAGTGCTAGGATTAAAGGCAAGGTGTGTGCCACCATTCCTGGCACAGTTTTCCTTTTTGTAATAAAACTTCTCTTTGGAAAATCTGTACATTTATACAATATATTCGGATTGCTCTTGGAAGCTCCATTGTCTCTCTTCTCACTCTTTCCAGTCATTTTTTCTCTATCATTCTCTTTCTCACATTCACGCCTTTTTTGTTTATTTCATGTCCCCCTGGGGTGTGACTAAGGTCATTGATGGAGACATGGGATTGGAAATATGCCATGGGAGACTCATGGGAATACAATGGTTAAACATGTGGAAACAGTGGTTCTCCTCTGTCAGAACTTAATATTCTATAGGTGACCACTATATGGAAAATTTCTATTGGTGGGCAAACTGCTTTCCAAATAGCTATGCTTACACTCTTAGAAAAATATTACCCTCAACTCTAGTCAGATAAGCTTCTATTTTCATTAAACAATGGTGAATGCAGAGACTGTTGCCTGGCCAAGATGCTGAATGAGTGCTGAGAACTGGTCCCTAAATAAATCATTTGACTATTCCTCTAGCACTTAGAGAACATTGCAGAAGGAAGGACAGAAGAATATGAGCCAGAAAAGGAGCAGCAAAGAAACATCTGCTAGACACGACACAACAAAAGCAATCATGACTTAAAGCAGATATAGACTTTTGCACCCAAACTCAAAAGATAGACATTTCATGGACAGTGGAGGGCTAGTATTTACTCTACCACACTGCTGAACTATAGATGTAGCAGGCTTTAAATAGGCTACCACCAAATATAAGGAAAAGATAATTGACATTGTAGAAAAATTCTGAATTTTCATTCTGTTTATATGACAGAAAAGGAAACAAACAAGAAACAGAAACTTATTTCAGTCTTCCTCTTGGAGGACTAACACTGGTTTCAGAAAATTATAATCAATTTTATTTGGAAAAATGAATCATTTATACATGGCAAATATACACACTTGGACTGGGACAGTACCTCTGAGTTTGAATGCTTGGCTAATATCAAGATGCCCTGATATCAGTCTCAGAAACACACACAGCATAGAGGATATAGAGCAGAAAAATAAAAGTAAACAAAAAGACATTTTAAGTATTACTACCCACCTTTCCCATCCATCATTTTCTGAAAGCAACAATTATCTTCCTAACAAGACCTTACACATTGCTTTCTTCACATCTTTGTTCCTCAAACTATGTATCAATGGATTCAGCATGGGAATCACTGTTCTATAGAGCACAGACGACGCCTTCTCCTGCTCCAGTGAGTTACTTGAAGGGGACTTGAAATACATGAAGTTTATAGACCCAAGGAAGATCCCCACAGCCATGAGATGACAACTGCATGTTCCAAAAGCTCTGGATTGAACCTCTGAGGACCTTAGGTGAAGGATGCTGAAGAAGATGAACACATAAGAGACAGCAACAGCTAAGGTGGGCACTAAGGTGTTGAGTCCTCCAATGATGAAAAGTAGAAGCTTATTGATATAAGTGTTAGAGCAAGAGAGATTGAGGAGTGGGAGAACATCACAGAAGTAATGGCTGATGATGTGGGATCTATGTGCAGATTCATCATAGCACTCGTATGTGCCAAGGCAGACAGAAGGCCCAGGGTGAAGGCAACCAGCACTAACAGGAAGCAGAGCTGAGGGGACGTGATGACATTATAAAGCAGTGGTCTGCAGATGGCAGCATAGCGATCATAAGCCATGGCAGTTAGGAGGTAAACCTCAGCTACCACAAAAATCACAAAGAAAAAGAGCTGAGCCATGCACTCAGAGTAGAGGATCAAATTCTTCTTTCCAAGGAAGTTCACCAGCATTTTGGGGGTAATAACAGTGGAATAGCAGAGATCAACAAAAGAAAGGCTGTTGAGAAAATAGTACATGGGAGTGTGGAGCAGTGGGCTCACGGCAATCAGAAGGACCATGCCCAGGTTCCCCACTACTGCCATCACATAAATGCTCAGGAACAGAAAGAAGAGAGGAAGCAGGAGCTCTGACTGTTGTGTTAACCCCATCAAGACAAAGATGAGTGAAGCAGAATAATTTCCAGTAGCCATTCCATGAGGGTTTCTGTAAAATCAGAAATAGGAATTATACTTTACTACCATACCACACTAAACATGACTGATCTGATCTAAAACTGAAAATGACTTTAATTCTTTCCACTTTCAAATCAATGCAACATTTCAAAAAGAAGTTAGAAAATTACTGTCATAGTTTTCATTTCTGACCCAGAGATATCCGAATTTTCTCAATAAAGCAGATTTAAATAAGATAGACCTCTAGCCCAGTTAACTAAAAGAAAAAAGGAAAAACTCCAAATCAATAGAATCTGTGATGAAAGGGGAAATATCACAACAGTCAACGAAAAGATCCAGACAACCATAAGGGATTACTTCAAAAACCTGTACTCTACTAAATTTGAAAACATAGAAGAAATGGATGAATATCTGAAATCCTGGGAATCAACAAAGCTGAACCAAGAAGAGATTGCCAGCTTAAACAGTCCAATAATATATGAAGAAATTGAAGATGTAATAAGCAGCCTCCCAACCAAAAAATGCCCAGGCCCAGATGGTTTCACAGCAGAATTCTATAAAATATTTCAAAAAGACCTACAACCATTACTACTCAAGCTGTTTAGAAGGATACAATTGGAGGGAGTTCTCCCAGATTCCTTCTATGAAGCCAGCATCACACTAATACCAAAACCAGGCAAAGATGCAACCAAAAAGGAGAACTATAGACCCATCTCCCTAATGAACACAGATGCCAAAATTCTAAACAGGATACTGGCAAATCGCATACAGACACACATCAAGAAGATCATCCATCATGACCAAGTTGGATTTATACCAGAGATGCAGGGATGGTTCAACATACGAAAATCAATAAACATCATCAAGCATATAAATGGACTGAAAGACAAAAACCACACCATCATCTCAATTGATGCGGAGAAAGCCTTTGACAAAATTCAACATCCCTACATGTTTAAAGTCCTGGAAAGAATTGGATTGGAGGGATCATTCCTTAATGTAATCAAAGCCATATACAGGAAACCCACAGCCAATATCATCCTAAATGGGGAAACGACAGCGGCATTCCCTTTAAGGGTAGGAACTAGGCAAGGCTGCCCTTTGTCACCACTCCTCTTCAATATAGTGCTTGAAACCCTTGCTAGGGCAATAAGGCAAGAAAAGGAAATTAAAGGAGTTCTAATAGGAAAAGAGGAAGTTAAACTATCCCTTTTTGCTGATGATATGATTGTATACTTAAGGGATGCTAAGAACTCCACCAGTAAACTCCTAGAAATGATTAAGAACTTCAGTAAAGTGGCAGGATACAAAATAAATCTAGAAAAATCAGTAGCCTTTCTTTACACCAACAATAAGCAACTGAAGAAGGACTACAAGGAGACCTTCCCACTTAAAATAGCCTCAAAAACAATAAAATACCTAGGAACAAACCTAACCAAACACACCAAGGATCTCTACAACAAAAACTTTAAACCTCTGAAGAAGGAAATTGAACAAGACATCAGAAGATGGACAAACCTCCCATGCTCATGGATTGGGAAAATAAATATAGTAAAAATGTCCATTCTACCTAAACTCATATACAGATTTAATGCAATCCCAATCAAAATCCCCAAGAGCTTCTTCACAGGTTTGGAAAAAAAAATCCTCAATTTCATTTGGAAAAACAAGAGACCCCGAATAGCCAGAGCAACCCTGAGCGAAAAGAGCAATACAGGGGGGATCTCTATACCAGATTTAAAACTATACTACAGGGCTATAGTCATAAAAACAGCTTGGTACTGGCACAAAAACAGACCAGTTGACCAATGGAATAAAACTGAAGATCCAAACCTGAGCACATACAACTTCAGCCACCTCATATTTGATAAAGGGGCCAAGAAGACACAATGGAGGAAAGACAGCATCTTCAACAAGTGGTGCTGGCAAAACTGGATCACCACTTGTAGAAGAATGAAATTAAACCCCTACCTCTCGCCTTGCACAAAAGTCAATTCCAGATGGATTAAAGACCTCAACGTGAAACCCAAAACTCTGGAGGTAATAGAAGAAAAACTTGGCAGCAGACTACAAGACATAGGTGTAGGAAAAGACTTCCTAAATCAGACAGCAGCTGCACAAGAAATAAGATCGATAATTGACAAATGGGACCTCATTAAACTCAAAAGCTTCTGTACATCAAAAGAAACAATAAAGGAAGTAAAGAGAAAACCCACTGAGTGGGAAGAAACCTTTACTGCAGATACATCTGACAAAGCATTAATTTCCAGAGTATACAAACTACTCAAAAAACAAAGAAAAAAGAAAACAAATGAATCACTCAAAAGATGGAGCAAAGAGCTGAATAGAGACTTCACAGAGGAGGAACTAGAGATGGCTGAGAAACATCTTAAAAACTGTTCAACGTCACTAATAATTAGGGAAATGCAAATTAAGACCACTCTAAGATATCACCTCACTCCGATAAGACTGGCCAGGATCAAGAAAACAAATGATACCAAGTGCTGGAGAGGTTGTGGGGAAAGGGGAACACTCATCCATTGCTGGTGGGAATGTAAACTTGTACAGCCACTATGGAAAGCAGTGTGGAGAACCCTTGGAAGACTCAAAATGAGCTTGCCATTTGATCCAGTCATACCACTCCTAGGTATATACCCACAAGACTCATCTTACTGCAGAAATACATGCACAGCTATATTTATTGCAGCTCTGTTCACAATAGCAAAAAGCTGGAACCAACCCAAATGCCCCTCAACTGCTGAGTGGATAGAAAAAATGTGGTACATGTACACAATGGAGTTCTATGCAGCAATAAAGAAGGATGATATCATGAACTTTGCAGGTAAATGGATGGAGCTGGAGGATATTATATTAAGTGAAGTAACACAATCACAGAAAAACAAACGACGAATGGTATCCCTCATATGTGGATGCTAGCATCAATAACCCAGTTATTAATATTTCTTGTGGAGAGGGATGCATATTAAAAGAACAACAACAGAAAGACTGCATCAGAAAACTGACTGAAATGGTGAACTGGGAGGGGTGGGAGGGGCGGGAGAGGGACATGGGTCTATATTCTATTAATGTATATTTAATTTAAAATTATATGGTATTTTACTCAAAATTTATATAACAATAGCTTTGGGATTAACATATACAAATGTTCTCTATAATTTTTGTGTTATGCAGTATCAGCTTGTAACATCCTCTTTTACCTGTAGGATAACTTAACTAAAGGATTTAAGTTTGCTTCCCAAATTAACATCATGCACTCACCCAAAAAAAAAAAAATGGACAAATTTGATGAAATTTACTCTTTGATCCCTGCCTATAGGTAAGTGTACTACAAATGCCTTCCTGAGACTCATGGGTCAAAAAATAAAATTTAAAAAAAGGGGAGATACAGTTATATATTAAACCTTTTTGTCCAAAACTTTCAATTTAATCTTAAGACTAACCATGGGAAAAGATTTGTATGTTCCCACAGGTCAAAACGACACCAACTCAAAGGCAGAGAAAGAATGGATACAGCCTTCCGTCGTATAGGTTGTACCATGAAATACCAGCAGAGAAGTTCACCAATCTTAACACTAAAAGGAATAAAAGCCTCAGACTGCTACAGGCATCAAACATCTCTGAGGACCATAGGTGTAACATCTGTTTACAGTGAGTCCTAACGAACTTTACCTTCTAGGTGCAGCACAGTTTCAATATGAGAGACCTCCTTACCTCTTTTTCACAGAACAAAGAAAAACAGGGTGGTAATGAAGTCATCCATTAATGGTAAATTAGAGCTGACTGGTATAGAAGTAATCTCTTATAAAACTGGAAAAACGGCTTTCTTCAATTGACTAATATACATAGGAACTGTAAAAAGGATTATTGTCTATCCAGAAACAAACACAATACTAAAGTATTGTGTTTGTTTCTGAATAGACAATACACTTAAACACTACTTTAAGTAGTTCATATAATTAATACAAGAGAGCACTGAAAGCAGCATCGGATTATTCTGCCAAGGAGATGCTAGCCGGGGGCCCAAACCCCCCCCCCCAAAAAAAGGTTAAGGCTTATTGCCTGTAAACTGGGATATCTGCAAGAAAAGAGGTGGTAAGGTCTGCCCTGCTGTCAATGACCTAATGTAACCATGGGAGGATTGTATCGAGATCGCACTTACAAGTATACAGTTGGTCTCTGGAATACCAGAGAGTGTTACCAAAGGCCACTGAACTAATAAAGCAAAGGTTAGTCTCCTTGAGTCAAGCAAAACTCCGCCACCAACATCAGCTACACCCCAACTGCTTGGTGATACTGTGCAGCAGAGGCAGCCATATGTCTGTATATCCCAACTTTATTTGATTATTAGCTCTCTCCTTGGACAAATAACTCGAGGATGTTGCCACAAGCTTATACCTTCTAGCGATTAGGAGATATATATGCCACAGTAAGGCCTTGTCATCTCTCTCAGGGGGAAAAAGAAAAGTAATTCAGGGATTAAGACACCATCCAGACATCTGTGTCTATACCAAAGTAACCTACCATAATAACTAGCAATGTTTAAATACATATATATCTAACCGCTTGTGCTTCATTAGTAGGATTGGAAGCCTGTCCCTGGGCAATCGGTCAGCCCATGAAAGGAAACAGCCAGAACTGATTAGAGTCCAAAACGACATCTCCAGACAAAGTAGACTGTTGTGCTTCTTGTCCACCTGTGCCCCATCTCTAAGCCTAAGGAACAATCTGTGGAAGAGGGGGAGTGGTATATTGTAGGGGCTGCGATTGGGGTGAATGGTAAAACTACGACAATATAGTCTGGACACTTATTTGATCAACTTGATTGAACATTCAAGCCCCTCCAGCTGGATGGTGGGAGCCTTGGGCTGTGTGGGCTGGGGCACAACTGCTTGCAAATTGGTTTTATATGAAGGATGCTTGTGCTAAAAAATAAAAAAAAAAAAAAAAGGAGCTAGATACTGACATTTGAACTAACTGGGAATATAAAATGCTAGTTGTTTTATTTATAGTTTGTATTGGGTTGGTCTCTATATTTTTCTGAAATATACAACATCACAGTGTAACACTTTCTTTTACTTGTAGGACAATTTAAAGGAATTAAGCTTAAATTTTTACTTCCCAAATAAGTAGAAGTCTTAGTCCAGTCATATAGCGTTAAAGAGCAAAGTGTTTATTGGGTAAAATTTATTTAGCAGGTACTCAACTCTGCCCAAGCTTTATCCACCAAGTATAGGATATTTTAAGGCTTAGTGAATTGTTTAGATTAGTTAAATTTAGGTGTAGGTTTTGGTGGAAATGGTAATACAATTGAACTAATTGGGAATATAAAATGTTATTTGTTTTATTTATAATTTGTATTGGGTTAAGGTATACAAATGGCCTATATATTTTTTCTGAATTACACAACATCACATTATAACACTTTCTTTTACTTGTAGGACAATTTAAAGGAACTAAGCTTAAATTTCCTTCCCAAATAAGTAGCATACAGTCAATGAGAAACAGTTTGGGTAAATTTAATGAAAGCTTATGCCTTGGCTCCTGTTTATGGGTATGTGTAATACAACTTAGGCATCTATAGCTCAAATCATAAAAAGAAAAAAAAAAAAAAGAGGGAGGTGGGAGGTGGGGTACTATCCTTTCTGGGATACAAATGGAAAACTCTGTGTTCCAATCCTATTGATAAATTTTCAATTTTTCTGATCTTGAAACTAACAATGGGAGGAGAATTTTATGTTCCCACAGGTAAAAATCACCAATCTAAATGCCTGAAAACATACAACTTATGGCTATGCAGGATGGACTGGGAAATGCCAGCAGAGAGGTTGACCCATCTGAACATTAAAGAAAGAGGAACCTCAGACTGCCTGAGTCACAGACACTGAGCATCTCTCTGAATAATATTGGGGTTAACTGTTTATAATGGGCCCTAATGAAGTTTACCTTCCAGATACTGAGAAACCTTCCTACCTCTCCCCTTTATAGGAAAAAGAAAAACATGATGGTAATGAAACCACTCCCTAACTGTAAACTAGAGCCAATTGTTACAGTGGTAATTTCCTATAAAACAGGCACAACGTATTAACTGATTGATAGGCATAGGAACTGTGAAAGGATATTTCTCTATCTAGAGCCAAATTCAATAGTAAAGTGTTTATAAGTTGTGTAATTAAGCAAAATATATTACTACAGGAAAGCTCTGACATCAGCAATGAATTATTCTGCCTAGGAGATGTTGGCTAGGGGATTCAAACCCCCCCCCCCAAATTATAAAGGCCTTTTGCCTATAAGTGGGATATATGCAAGGAGAAAGGCAGTAAGTCCCTGTTGTCGAAGACCTGGTGTGAGCATGAAAAAATGTTATGAGACGTCACTTGCTAACGTACAACTGGCCTCTGAAATGCCAGAGAGCGTTACCAAAGGCCACTAAAGCAATACAGCAAAATATTGGTCTCCTTGAGACAAGCAAGACTCCTCCGTCAGTATCAGCTACACCTCAACTGCCTGGAGATACTGTGCAACAGTGGCAGCCAAGTGTCTATATATATCCCAAATCTAATTGGCTATTAGCTCTCTCCTTGGAGGAATAACTCACAGCGGATGCCACAAGCTTATGTCCTCTAGTGGTTAGGAGATGTTATAAGCCACAATAAGAACTTGTCACCCTTTATAGAGAAACCACAGTTTGTGGATTAGCATACCATCCAAGCATCTGTGTCTATGCTCACAGCTTAGCTTGACATAATAATTAGTACTGCTTAAATGCCTGTACATCCAATTGCTTGTGCTTTGTTAGTATGACTAAAAAGGTATCACTGGAAAAGCTGTCAACCCATGAAGGGAAACAACCTGAACAGACTAGAGTCCAAAATGACAACTCCAAAGAAAGTAGACTGTTTTCTTCTCACCCACTTGTGCCCCTTTCCCAAAGCCCAGGGAACAAACTGCGGAAGAGGAGGCGTGGTAGATTGTAAGGGCTGTGGAGAGATAGGGGTGAATCATAAGACTACAGGAATATAGTCTGGACTCCTGATTGATCAACATGCCTGTGCATACAAGCTTCTCCAACTGGACTATGGGTACCCTGGGTTGTTCAAAATTTGGACATAGATACTTGCAAAATGCACCAATTACCTAATTGTATGACATACTGAGTAACATCAATGTTATCTGCAAACAACTGTGTCATTATATTGTAGAATCCCTTAAAAATAAAAAAATAAATTAAAAAATAAAAAAAGTAAAATAAATTTGTTCTGAGTTTAGGCCATGAAACAAATTCCTCTCTAACTGACTTAGAAATTTTGACTCCTGAATTAGGACTCCTGAATTTTGACTGCTGATTTAGAACTAGTCATTTGATGACAGTTATGGAGCATAAAATATGGCTTTTTGAGCCACCACTGTGTAGAATATGGATGGAAGAAGACAAGACAAGGACTCCTCTGAATTTGACTTTAGCTTTAAATATACAGAGTTGATTAAGAGCATGGTTTCCATTGTGAAAACCATTCTCAAATAAATAAGACTAACTAATGAATCATCCAAATAAGCAAACATGTAAGCAAACCACATAAGCAAGAAAAAACATGCAAAAGCTAAAGATTCTTATTGTTTCAGATTCTCTGGATTTTTTCCAACTCAGAGGCTAACATCAGATATCTCTCACAATATCTGTAAATAGTAGGTGCTGAAGACTCAGTCTCAGAGCCTTGGGAATATTCTTTCATTACAGTTGGAGGGAGAGAATGTATGTGTTTGTGTAAAAAGCATTACATCACTCAGTGAAGGAAAATATCTCCAACCATCTTGAGTCTAAAAAGGTACTGAATCAAAACTTCTGGATCTCTACTATGACAGAAAAGGCTGTGGGCACAGGTTTTTCCCTCTTGATGTCTCTGATGAAGGATAGTCCACTCTGAACTACTGTTCATCCAAAGGTTCACAAGGAGAGTCTCTTGCTTCTAAACCATTCTCAGAACTCTCAGGTGAATAGTAGCCTAGCAGTGAGCTATTGTACCATTAATTATGAGACTCACAAGGCACTGAAGAACACTTGAAGACAGAAAAAAAATGCGTATCAGTGTTTGGAAGAACAATTATTACTTTTAATATCTTTATGAGCTTGAGACCCATGAGTTTGTGAATCTGGGATCTGAACACCATCAACAAAAATTGTATGGAAAGTTTCTCCAACAAGAAGAATCACAATCCAACCAATTCACACCATTTCATTGTAAACTGCTTTTCTGATGGATCCATTTAGATGGCAGTGTATGTCCCCCAGGGAACTAGATATTTTGTGCTTCCATTTATAAAAGGCAGTTGGAGATGACAGTGAATTACAGCCTCACATTCCTGTGCAATCCTCCCTTCATCACTTGTTATTCTTCTCCACCTCTTCTTCCTTCCTCATGCATTGCATATCATTTCCCTGTGTTCCCTGTCATGAAATGCATTAAGACCTTAGATTTATACAGATAGGTTTCTGCTAAAGCAATTTAGATAAAGACAATTTCAATGTAAAGTCAGACTTTGACTTCAAGGCAAAAAAACAGAAACAGAACAAAAATTTTCCCATGTTTTACATGAGCCATGGTTGTTGTTTCATTACAGTTTGTCTTTGTCACATCACAGACATGAGAAGATGAGAGACTACAAGGAAATGTGAAACAATTTTAGATGTTGCAGAATGTTCCTGATGCCCAAAGCATCCAGGGAAGGGAAAGGATGTTGTGTAGCAGGAGGGCACACAGCCACCAAGCAGTGAAAAACTTAGGAATGCAGCTCATCTCAGAAGGGTGAAAAGGAAGAGCACTGATCCAGAACTAAATCCCTTTATGTGAGAATTTTACCAAAAGCTTCCAAAAGCTTGGGGAATACACAGAAAGACAAAATAGAATCATTGGCTTTTGGACAGCCTGTCCACAGAGAGATAATATTTTCAATCAATGAAAGAACATTCTCCCACACCATCCTTCAAAGGAAACATTTCATTGTTCTCACTGAGGCCCTTTTGTGCTTCCCCTTAAACTGGAAATACCACAAAGTTTTCTGAGTCTAGTATGTGAAGACAAAGATTAAATCACAGAGGTACATATGTTTTCACATGAGTAATTCCATAGTCCTCTCCTAAAAGTTCAGAGATTAAAAGAAATTAACATTGGGGATTAGTAAGGCTTTTTTTTATTTTTTAATTTATTTATTTTCTATGTGTATGAATGTACTGTCTGCATGTGGGTTTGTGCACTCGTGTTGTGCAATGCTGCGGAGGTCAGAAGAGGGTCTCGGATTCCCCTGGAACTGGAGTTCTCCTAGAATTGGAGTTACAGACGGTTCTCCACCGCCATGTGGGTGCTGGGAATCGAACCCAGGTCCTCTGTAATAGCAGTCAGCGCTCAACCGCTAGGCTATCTCTCCAGCCCCTGGGGATTAGTTAGGCTTTAACACATTTGTTCCTCTACTTTTTGAAGCTCTGAGTAAGGTTAGCTGTATGATGCCCTATTCTGTAAGCCCAGGAAGAATTATGAGACATAAGTCTCTTTGCTTCAGAAGAAATACTCCGGCCAGTGCTTGTGAGGCCAAGAGGAAATAAACAAAGAGTATTTGGAATAAATGGATTCATATATTCCCTGCTGTCCTGAGAACATTCTGCCAAGAGAGATATGAAGGAAGGGGTTTACATTTAGTGTTCCTTCCAAATTCTTGAGATTGAGTCTACCCTTGATTTGTTTTAGAGATCTGCATAGACTAATTTGTAAAAGACAGAGTAACAAATCTAATAAACACACAACAAACAGAATCACTTTAGGAAAGCATATGATTCAAATTCATGACTTTCTGTTCCATAGCTTGTTGAATTTGAACCATACCTTCAGGATGTGTGAGTAAGTGATAAAGGCAGAAGAACTAGTCCAGTTTTTACTGTGATAAAACACTGACAAAAGCCAACTTGGGGAAGAATAGGTTTATTTATTTGATCTTCCATTGGCAGTTCATGACTGGGGGGAATCAGGGCAGATATGCAAAGCTAGGAAGAAACTGAAGGCAAGAACTGAAATGAAGCAGAGGCCATGGAGGAACATTACCTTATCACCTTATAGCCTGTTCTGTGTCCAGCCTGCTTTCTTACCTAATGCAGCACCCTGTGCCCCGGGTTCAGGTGGGCAACTATAGTGGGCAGCACCCTCTAACATTGCTCAACAATAAAAAATATATGCCTCACAGATTTGCCCACAGAACAATCCAATAGAGTAAGTCTCCCTATTGTGGTTACCTCCTACCTAGTATAATAGGTTGGTGACTGAAACATGTAGCATAGCAAGAGTGACAAAAAGAAAAAAAAAACAAACAAAAAAACAGTCTTCCCTGAGCAATATCATACTATGGCTATAACTGTAACAGAGCACTTACCTACATCTTGCAAATAGAATAAAGTTCTTAGTGTTTTTGTGCCTTTGTAATGTCACATATAATTATTATGGTCAGCAAAGCAAAATTCTCTTCTATCTTCTCATGAACATTAATGTCTAGACCTAAATTATTATTATATAATATTATTTTAAGCATTAATCTAACAGAACAATTTGTTAGTGTCCTGACACAGATTGCCTCCAGATTCCCAGGTCTTATAATAATCATGAGTGTGATAACATATAAAGCTTTTATGTAGGCCAAGAGAACTTAGGGATGCATTAGAAATGCAAATTATACATGCATGCACATCACAAACCCCTAGAGTCCTAATCATTTAAGAACACCCTTCATGAGGCTCTCTAGGCCCCTGTTGCTATCTGTCCCTTGGGTGATGATGATATATCTAAAAGAAATTAGCAATAAGTGTTCAAAATAAATTAGAAGTTAGATGTTGGTTCTTGAATAAGAATTCATTAACTTTTTTAAACTAAAGAGTATTTTTTGGTTTTCATTAATTTTTATTTAGTTTCATTTAATTGACTTCCCTATTGATTTCTTAGTATATCTTCCTTAATGTTTCTCCAAATATACTTGGAGTTGATTCTACCATTGATATCTTAGTTAGAGATGTTGCAGAGAATGTCCAAAATACTGTTTTCATTTTACTGTCCTGTCTTCCAGTTCTTTCCAGTAAATCATATTTTGATCAAAAGGTAACCACAGTATTGACTCTATTTGCCTGAACATATATAACAGAGTGCATAAAATTCTCTGGGAAGGCTATATTGGGGGTACAGATGAGGAAGAGTGTCTAAATATGATTAAGATGTGTTGTATGAAATCCACAAAAATTCATTAAAATATATATGAAAAATAAGCAATTGGAGATTAAAATGATTTTCCTCATCCATTTCCTCTCTTCTGCCTCTTCCTCATCTCCATATTCCTCACTTCCTTCTCAGTCTCTAGATTGATCTTCACAGAGTAAATATTAAAACATTACAATTAGCCTGGATGGTTTAATTGAATTAAGAACACTTTGAAATAATTTAAGGGAATAGGGACTTTAGTAAAAGTAGAATTGTGTCAGAATCACACAATTTCATAGTTTTACATAAAGGTTAGTTTACATTTTGATCATAACCAGACCCTCAACCTTATCTCCACCCTCATCATGCTACCATTTCTGGCTTCATCTTCTTATTTTTTATGATTTATTTAATAAAATTTATTGTAATATACTCTTATGCATAAATTCAACAATGCACCTCAAAGTCAAACATTTGAGTAATTTTCTTTTTTTCTACTTTTATTTGTTTATTTTTTAAAGGGAGTCTAAAATATAATAGCACAGTTATTTTCAGATAACAATGACATTACTCAGTTTGCCATACAATTAGGTAACTGGTGCATTTTTTTGAAGTGAGCCAAATTATTAAGCATAAGCAATTTATGTAAGTAACATTCATGTAAAACCAATTTGCAAGTATCTATGTCCAAATTTTGAACAAGCCAAGGTTCCCACAGTCCAGTTGGAGAAGCTTGTATGCACAAGCATGTTGATCAAATAGGATTCCAGTCTATATTGCTGTAGTCTCACAATTCACCCCAATCTCTCTACAGCCCTTACATTCTACCATGCCTCCTCTTCCACAAGTGGTTCTGTAGGCTTTGGGAAAGGGGCACAAGTGGGTGAGAAGCAAAACAGTCTATTTTCTCTGGAGATGTCATTTTGGACTCTACTCTGTTCAAGTTGTTCCCCTTCATGGGTTGACAGCTTATCAGGTGATACCTTTTTAGTCATACTAACAAAGCACAAGCAATTAGATGTACAGGCATTTAAGCAGTACTGATTATTATGGCAAGCTAAGCTGTGAGAATAGACACAGATGCTTGGATGGTATGCTATTCCACAAACTGTCGTTTTTCTATAAAGGGTGACAAGGTCTTATTGTGGCTTATCACATCTCCTAACCACTAGAGGACATAAATTTGTGGCATCTGCTGTGAGTTACCCTCCAAGGAGAGAGCTAATAGACAATTAGATTTGGGATATATATATATATATATATATATATATATATATATATATATGTATATGGCTGCCACTGTTGCACAGTATCTCCAGGCAGTTGAGGTGTAGCTGATACTGATGGAGGAGTCTTGCTTGTCTCAAGGATTGCTTTAGTGGCCTTTGGTAACGCTCTCTGGCATTTCGGGGGCCAATTGTACATTAGCAAATGATGTCTCAAAACATTTTTTCATTCTTACACCAGGTTTTTGACAACAGGGCCTTACCACCTTTCTCCTTGCATGTACCCACCTATAGGCAAAAGTCCTTTATAATATTGGGGGATTGGATCACCTAGCCAACATCTTCTAGGCAGAATAATTCATTGCTGATGTCAGAGCTTTCCTGTACTATATTTTGCTTAATCACACAGCTTATAAAGACTTTACTATTGAATTTGGCTCTAAATAGAGAATTATCCTTTCACAGTTCCTATGCCTATCAGTCAATTTAAAAAGGTAGTTATACCTGTTTTATAAGAAATTACTACTATAACAGTTGGCTCTAGTTTACAGTTAGGGAATGACTTCATTACCATCATGTTTTTCTTTTTTCCTATAAAGGGGAGAGGTAAGAACGTTTCTCAGCATCTGGTAGGTAAACTTCATTAAGGCCCATTATAAATAGTTAACCAAAATAGAATTCAGAGAGATGCTCAGTGTCTGTGACTCAGGCAATTTGAGGTTCCACTTTCTTTAATATTCAGTTGGGTCAGCCTCTCTGCTGGCATTTCCCAGTCCATCCTGCACAGCCAAAAGTTGTACATTTTCAGGCATTTAGATTGAGTAATTTTCTATCATTAGTATATATTCTTTTCTTACACTCATTCATGTATCTTCCTGCAAATCTCCTCTGTAATTAGATGATGGGATTTGTTTACTTGGTACCTAAGAATGCCACATAGGTTTTGTGCCTGATGTACTCAAGCTGAAAATATTCACATGTAAATTAGAAAAAAATAAGAAAATGTAGAATAGAGACTACCACTAGTTAACTCCAGAAAACATCTACACAATGGAATACTACTTAGCAGTAAGAAAGTACGAAATTCTCAGTTAAATAGATGGATCTAGAGAATATTATGAGTGAAGTAACACAAAGGTAGAAAACCAGGTGATGTATGTTCTCCCTCTTTTGTGGATTGTAGCACCAATCCAATTATGTGAGTATATATCATGATATGACACAAGCAGCCAAGAAACCGGAAAGGGTAAGTGGAGGTAAAGAGAAAAGAAAAATCCAGAAACAGGCAGACAGTAAGGAACAGATGTTACAAGGAAGGTTGGGAAGGTAGAGGTGTTTGGCTGTGGTGGAAGATGAGAAGATAAATCAGAGGGTATGATGGGACTTGGGTGAGGTCAGGAGAGGGGAAGGGTGGGTAAGAAGGGGGTGCTGGAGCTGGAGAGAAAGGATGGGGTTGATAAGGGAAGAAGAAAGAGTAGAGATGATGGGAACTTGAGAAGCTAGGAAACCCAGAGTATAATGCGATGCCCACAATACCCCATGAGAAATTCACATACGCTGTCTGAACATTAGTGCTTGTCTTGTACAACTTGGTTGCTGTGTGGCAGGGAACACAATGCAAGACAAAGGATACCTCCATTTGAATGGTTGGTGAAAGTGATACAAGTGACTCTCTAAACAATGTAGGGAATTTCCGAAGCTCTTGGTTATCTACCAGAAACAGAAAGTAAGACCCTACTGTTTAGAACAAGATACACTTCAGGGATCAGACTTAGATTAATGGAACAG
Organism: Rhizomys pruinosus; assembly: GCA_009823505.1. Taxonomy (NCBI): domain Eukaryota; kingdom Metazoa; phylum Chordata; class Mammalia; order Rodentia; family Spalacidae; genus Rhizomys; species Rhizomys pruinosus. The sequence continues at coordinate 478,880 of VZQC01003433.1, forward strand.
GAACTAACCTGGATTATTTCTACCTGAAATTAAGTGCACAAAATTGTGGAAAATGTGCTCACTGGTATGAGAGAAAATCAATCAGTGGTACCACCAAGTGCCAACCATGATGAGCTGTTGCAGCAAACTACCCATATTAGTGCAGTAGAAGCACTGTCCTTTGGGGGATGGTCAAAATCTAATTGGATTTGGAACACTCTCAATGGCAGTAAAGCCATGAGAGTCAGTATAAACTCAGCCAAATGCACAGGGATGGAGAGGACATAGAGCTTAGAGAAAAGCCTATCAAGGTCATAACTCTAGACAAATGAATTTCTTAGCATACGCTAAATATGGAATCTTATATTTATGGATAAGCATATTTATGTCACTTTTCAAAAAAGATAATCATTGCAAAAAATAAAAAAAGTGGAAGCCACTGCAGAATCTGATAACTGGTTCTGACCATATATATATATACATATACATCTGAAAAATCCTCACTGCTAGAAGACATATCTACAATTGAATGTCTACACACAGAATGAGGGGCAGAGAGAAAAGTAGGGCACCCTCAATTCCCTCCACTAATGCTTTAGTACACAGTAGAGTGTGATTCAAACTGAAGGCCAAAACTAGTCAAGCTCCACAGAATGGGAACCGTCAGAATATGTATCCCTGGATGAGGCCCCTTTGTTAAACCTCACCTACCCACAGCTCAGGAATCATTGAGGAAGTGGGAGCAGATGGTGTGTAAAAAACAGGCCTGTTGCATGAAAGTAGAGAAGCAGTGACTTACAATTGACTGTAAGCTTTCAAATGAAAACATGTGGCAATGTAGGCATCAGATATGGCACCCATGCCAACATGGGTCTCTAAGCAGAGCAAGAGAAATGAGTGGGAGACTGATCCTGAATTGAAAAATATAGACTCGTTGGGTGAGGAAAAATATGCCTTAACTAGGAATCCTAAATATGCCGACTACACTCCAAGGGATCTATTTGCGCAGAAGGATGTTTGGGAGCTTGACTGGTAGTGCTTAGCTTGAATATTGTAAAGCGTGAGTTCTGATGAGGGGAGCATTAAGGCATGAGGGGGACTGGCTTTTATTATGAACCATTTTATGAGTTGTACAAATGCTCAAATTAAAAAAAAGAAGAGCAAAAGAAAGTGATATTATTGTGACTGTCCATGTACTGATACATTTTAGAAATTACACAGATTATTATGATATGAATTCTATTAACCATGACTCTGCAAGGTATAGAATGTGAAACTAAATGGTATTATTTTTGTGCAATGTTGATTCAAATGATAAGTTAGACTCAATATATAACTTCCTAATAAACATTGTGACAAGTAATAATATTTTGCTGTTTTATAATTAATAAATACAGTTTCAGATTTATTTTCCATATTATTGCCTCAGTCAATAACCTAAAATGCCATAGAGAGTATGTAACATTTAAAGTCAAGCCATTTGTTTCCTTACAGGCTTGTGTTAAGCTGAAAATCCCTCCACAAATGCATCCATATCATAATCCCAGGTATAGATGTCTATTATTTTATATGGACTTTTAAAGTAAATGACTGTTAATGTGACCATGTTACTAATTCTAATATGCAGAAGATCATACTGGCTCATACAGGTGTGCTTTAAATGTAATCAAACATTTCATGAGAGACAGAAGATGGGGTGGAGAGATGCCTCAGTGTTTAAGAGCACTGAATGCTCTTGCAGAAGACCCAGGCTTGATTCCCAGCAACCACAAGATGGCTAACAACCATCCTTAACTTCAGTTCCAGGGAAGTCCAACATTCTCTTCTGACCTTCATGGGTGTCGTGCTACACACCAGAATTTATACAGGTAATACATTTGTGCAAATAAAATAATAAATATAATAGTAAAAAGAAATAAATTATAAAGTGTTTCAAGCATTCTCATATAGAATATATTCATGTTTTAAATGATAATTATTTCTGGACAAGAGAAAGATTACAAAAGACATATTAAACTTATCTTATTTCATTTATTCTTGCTCATACTTTATTAGGATGACTGTCTTCCCCCAACTACTTTCTTCAGTGCATTCTTCACATCCTTGTTCCTCAGGCTGTAAATGAGGGGATTCAGCATTGGAATCACTGTGGCGTAGAACACAGAGGACACTTTTTCCTGTTCCATGTTATTGCTGGAAGGTGACTTGAAATACATGAATGTTATAGACCCAAAGAAGATACCCAAGCCATGATGTGGGAACTACAGTTGCCAAAGGCTTTAGATAGACCTTCAGTGAACCGGATGTGCAGGATACTGGTCAGGATGAAAGCATAGGAGATAATGACAGGTAGTTTTGGTGCTAAGGTATTAATTCCTCCAATAATAAACAGGAGTATCTCATTGATCTGAGTGCTGGAGCAAGACAGAGTCAGCAAGGGCAGAATATCACAAAAATAATGACTCACGATATGAGGCCCATAGAAGGACAGCATTGACATGCACGTGGTATGGACAGTGGCCCCCAAGAAACCCAGTGACTATACCACAGCAGCCATTATGGTACAGATCCTGTGGGACATGACAATGTTGTAAAGTAGAGGGCTCCAGACGGCAACATAGTGGTCGTAGGCCATGGCCGTCAAGAGGTAGCCTTCTGCAATGACAAAAATCAGGAAGAAGTAAAGCTGAGTCATGTACTCCAGAAAGGAGATCATGTTCCTCTCTGACACAAAGTTCACCAGCATCTTAGGGGTAATGACAGACGAGTAGCAGAGGTTAATGAAGGATAAATGACTGAGAAAATAATTCATTGGAGAGTGGAGTTGAGAACTGATGGTGATTAAGAGAATCGTACCCAAGTTCCCCACAACTGTCACCACGTATATTCCAAGAAACAAGAGGAAAAGTGGCACTTGGAGATCTGGGCATTTTGTTAACCCTTCAAGGATAAAATCAGTCATTGAAGAATGGTTTGTTGCAGCCATTTCTTATAAAGTGTGATCTGTAGGAAGCAAAGAGACATAGAATTGTTAGTGAATCTTATTTTCTGATACTTCTGACAGAATAGTATGCCTCTTTGGATCGTCTCTGTCTCTTATCACCTCATTGTGTCTTTGTCTTTTGTGAGGACCTATCAAACATCTGGGGACAAAGACTAAATCCAACCATAGTCTGTATTGCACACAACCCATTTAATTCTCCTCTTTAAGCCATTCACTTTTCATTTTGTTCTCCATGACTATATAAGAATAAGCACAAATTTTCCAGACAAAACTGTTGTGTTCATATCCTTAAAATAAAATTAGTTACCCTCATTATGTGAGAAAGTACCAATGGAACCTCCAGTTTCAAGACAGAGTAGTTTAAATTATAGCCTTGGTGATCTGAAAGTAGTCCCTTTCATTTTCCAAATGCATGTAAATGATTCAGTTTAATATTATGTAATTGGGTACTAAACACAGAAAGCGTGTGTATAAAGAGATCCTGGGTATTAATAACTATTTCAGCAATGGCTCTGCATACTTTAGACTCTCTCGTTCACTCCTCTTCTCTGAAGGGAAAAGTGGAGTTGGCAAGTATATATTTTTGCTTTGTGCCAATGTGAGAAATATACATGTGACACTAAAGGCTCCCATTAGAACATAGGTGAGACCAGTCCTGTCCCAAAAGCCAAGAAGTAGGATTAACTTCTAGGTCTAATATCTAATTCACCAAAAAATCAGTGCTTCATCCAGGGACTTCCATTTTGTGTGGGTCAATGGAAAACAAACCCTTAATTGCCTTTAATATGAAAAGAAAGAAAGAAAGAAAGAAAGAAAGAAAGAAAGAAAGAAAGAAAGAAAGAAAATCTTCCACCTCAGGTGATATGTGTATGTATGTGTGTATATATATATGTATAAATTTATGTATGTGCATATTTATATCTATATCTATATCTATCTATATATATATATATTGAAGCAATACAAGTTGGAGAATAAATATAATTTCCATGTTAAAGCATAATTATATTTTAATGCTTTTTTTGGAATCCCAATTTTAACTTATGTTACTTTAATGTTATGTGTACTCTAGAGTTCAACTTAAAATAAAATTTAAAAAATTATAATATCAAAAATTCAGGCATTCCTGTTAATAGATTTAGCTCTCCTAAATATCATATCTAACTTAAAAATCAAAGTTTCTGATTTTTATTGATGCATTAAAATATTAAATATTTACTTAATTTCAAAAAAGAGAAAATATACATTGTCAGGAACTTGAGAGTCTTTTATTTTCAAAAATGAGAAAATTTAAATTTAGAAAACATTCCAGGTGCTAGGATTAAAGGTGCATACCATTGCCCCTGGTGAATTTTCTAAGATCTGTCTATGACCTAATAAGTGTTCTCAATATACTGTTGATGTAAAAGCTGAATCGAGTAGGTTATTATTTCACACATTATATTAGGAAAGAGAAATTTTCTAATCAGAAAAAATCTAATACTTTGGGATAGAAAGCATAACAATGCCCTATCACTGAAAATAAATTTAAAAAATCAAATCAAAATAATACAAAAACCCATAATTGTACTGTACAACATCAGAGTTGCTAAGGTGCAAATCTACACAGTGATTTTAATGACTATGAAATTGAACTGCTTTCAGTTCATCCATGACAGAGTCAGGCTGACTGGTTTTTAGTGTATTTTATTTGTTATTTTTATTTTATGTGTATGGCTGTATTGTGTGCATGTATGTAAGTGCACCTGTGCTGTAAAATGCCCATGGAGGTCAGAAGAGGGCATCAGAGCCCATGGAACTGGAGTTATACACAGACATTAAATTCTGGTAATGAAACCCAGGTCTTCTGTAAGAGCAGCCAGTGCTCTTAACAGCTGAGCCATCTCTCCAGTCCCGTTTTGTTTTTTGTTGTTGTTGTTTTGTTTTTTTTTAAACAGGAACTCAGCACCCCATGATACATGACAGAGGAACAAGTAATATGGAAATCTCTACTATGAAGAGATTTACAAAGAATAAACCATAGCTGATTTTGAGACACAAATTTCTTGTCCATTACCTTGTATTTTAATAGAGCCCAATAGAAGATATGGAAGGAGAGTTGATTTATTTTAAGATATTTAGTGATAAAAACTCAGCATTGCAAAACTGAATATAAGAAAATCCCTTTACCAAACAAATATAAATATGAATATCAGTTTTCAACCCATGCTGTTCTCCTTATTTAACAACAGCTTAAATGAAATATATCTATATATATATATATATATATATTCATGTCAAAAGGAAGAGAAGGTTGAAGTGGTGGGGCAAGCCTATAATCCCAGCACCCAGAAGGCAGAGACAGGTAGGCCTCTGTGAGATGGAGGTTAACCTGGACTACATAGTGAGTTCCAAACCATGTGGGGGTTCAGGGAGTTCTGATTTCAAACATTAAAAAGGCTTTTACATATGCAATATTTTTACTGAAAATTAAGCCTTATATTCAATGAAGATGAAGGTAAAAATCATCAACCAGGTCATAAGCTCAACATAAGTAAGAGAATGAGAAACTAATTTGCTTCTTATCCAGGTTTCTCCCCATGTATCTTCACCCACAATACTATTGTCTTTATAGTATTACAATCCTACACATAGAGAAGACAGAACACTGCCTGTTCTCACTTGAGCAACATGAATACATATTAAAGAAAAGTCTCTGATTAGTATAAATATATATGTACAAATAAATGTGTATGGAGAATAGAAATTAAAATTTCACTTCTGAGTCTTTTATTTAATATAAACTACATAATTTATTCATATGAATACCTGATTTATAATCCTGTGACTATCTATGACAGGTGTTAATCTATCATTCCCCCACCTAGGAAAAACAGCATCTAAAGGAACTTCACCTAAGCTGACTTTTTAAAATCCATGGAAAATAATTATTGGGACAGGGGGACACTGTTCTTTGCATTTCTATGCTGTGCATTTGTTTGAAACAAGACTAAAAAGTCTAGTTTTCACAATGTAAAACTATTGCTGTTTGTCTTTTGGACTTGGAAAAATCATATCTTTTTTCTAAAAAATGTGATTCATGAAGTTCAGTGAATGGGTGAGGAAATGAGATCTAATTTTTCATGACATTCAAACACAGTGGGAATGAAGTATTCCTGTGATTGTTACTTTTTTAAGAAATTAGTAAAATGTTTTATGGATGACCTTAATCAGAAACAAATTTTTTTTTATTTGAATAGTAGTATGTGTAGAAAATTTTCTTATTTGGAGACAAACAATAGGCTGAAAACATGCATCTATTACAGGTGTAGAGCCTGTCAGTCAATCTCAAGTCACTGACCATTGAATCTTTATTTTTCTCCTCTATAGAAAGTATTTATGGATCAAGGAGCCCGGGCAAGTGCACAAGCCTTTTTATTTTTTATTTTATTTTTTTTTTATTTTTTTATTGATGCTTTGTGCATTTCATACACTCATTTTCCAATTCAGATCAGGCATTTTCCCTTCCCTTCCCCCCCCACCCCCACCCCATCCCAGATCATGATCATGTATCTGCCATAACTGTTTGCATCTTTCTCTGATTTTTTTTTTTCCTTTTTTAGCTATAAGTGATAATCCATGAGTACAGCATCCTTCGTGCCAAAACCAATCTACGGCTGTTGTGTCCAAACCCCCACAGCCCCCACCATCCAGTGGGGGGTGACATGTTGTTTGTTCAATCAAGTTGATCAATGAGTGTCCCAGACTACATCGTCTGTAATTTCACCATTCACCCCAATCGGAGCCTTTACATTCTACCACGCCCCCTCTTCTGCAGGTTGTTCCCTGGCTTAGACAAGGGCAACGGTGGGATGAGAAGTAAAACAGTCCACTCTCTCTGGAGCTGTTGACTTGGACTCTGGTCAATTCTGGCTGTTTCCTTTCATGGGCTGACAGTTTGTCCAGGGGTAACCTTTCGATCCTCTTACATGAGCACAAGCATTAGATATATAGGTTATTTAGCAGCACTAATATATTATGGTAGGTTACTTTTGGTATAGACAAATATGTTTGGATGATATGTTAATCCATGAATTACATTTTTCCCCCCTGTTAAATATGACAGGGTTTTCTGTGCTTATAACATCTCCTAACCTGTAAGGATGTAAGCTTGTTGCATCAGCCATGGTTATTCCTCCAAGGAGGAGGAAGCCAATAGCCAATTAGATTTGGGCTATACAGGGCACATGGCTTCCTCCGCTTGCACAGTATTTCCAGGCAGGTGAGGGTAGCTTGTGCTTGACGGTGGAGTCTTGCTTGACTCAGGGAGACCCGTATTTGCTTTTTGGTTTAGTGGCCTTTGATAACTCTCTGGCCTTCCAGAGGCCATCTGTACACTTGCATGTGTGGTCTCAATACATCCCTCTCGTGTTAACGTCAGGTCTTCGGCAGCAGGGTCTTATCGCTTCTCCTCTGAAGGTTCCCAACTTGAGTCCTAATGAAACTTAACCTTCTAGGTGCCACAAAGGTTTTGATGTGAGAGACTTTCTTGCCTTCCCCCCATAGAACAAGGAGAAATATTGACGATGATGAGGTCGTCTCCAACTGTAAATTGGAGACAACTATTATAGAGTAATCTCTTATAAAACCGGTAAAAAATGCCTTCTTAATTGACTAATAGACATAAGAACTGTGAAAAGGATTATACTCTGTTCAGAACCAAATAAATACTAAATCCTTAGGCTATGCACTTAGGAAAAGTATATTAATGCAGGAGCTCTGACAACAGCAAAATGGATTTTCTACCAGGGATGTTGGCCAGGGGATCCAAGGCCCACAAAAGTAAAGGCTCCTTGCCCCTAAGTTGGCACAAGCCTTTTTAAAAGAAACATGGTTTACTTGCACAAAACTGACAGATTTGAGAGATCATTAATGACCTTGAAATGGTTTTTGTGGGTGTGAAACAAATGGTGAGAATTTGAATTGTTCCCTTATTATAGTAATGTAATTAAATGTACTTAATTTATCAAATTATGTTCACGCCCTGATTTTATATACTTGTATCTATCAATAAACATTGTGATACTTTAAAAAAGGAAACTGTTACTAAGTGTATCTAAACTTCATTAATCAAATGATAATTTCTATAAAAAAAAAGTATTATGAAGATGAGGTTTACAAAAAGTCTGCAAAATAGAAGCCTTTACATAAGTTGTGTATTATATGTATATATATCTATATATATATATATTTAATTGTTTCTGAATTTTATGCTCCGCTTTACTCTGAGCTCTGTAAAGCAGATGCATGCCACATCGGTGCACAACACAGAAAGACAAGTCATGTATTATTCAACATCATGGAGAGAGCTGTAATTCTTATTGGGGTCATGCAACACACTTCATTTCTTAAAACTAAGTCAGGAAAAAGGACATATTTGTTATCCCCTACCCCCAGAAAAAAAATTCAATTAATACCTGTTGTGCTTACACTGACTTGGAGGAATTGCCATATATTATAAGCAACTCTCTGTATTACAAGAAAAAAAAAATGTTGTCATGGTTATTTGAACTCAATAAGGCACTCTATTGGGGATACGGTACCAATTCTACTTCCTTTGTAATGTGGTAAACTGAGACAGATGCTGACACATGAAGGTGATGTCATTAAACACTGTCACTAAGACCAGCACACTGACTTTTCTTCTCGCCAAATGATCTCTATTCTTAAATGTGTTCAATGGTTAGTGAGAACACAGTTACAACTTACCCTTGATGATTTAGTATTTAGACAAGTTTAACTAGCATAATCAATTACAGAAGAAATAACCTCTAGACAGGCCAACATAAATTATTTGATGGCTATAAATCATGGAAAAGCTTGTTTGGCTCAATAATATTTCTCAAAGGAAATATCAAAATATTATGAGAAATCAAATCAAGAAAACAGAATCATTCACGATACACAGAGACAGAAAATAAACAAATGAGAATATACTAAATTTTTGATTATCTTTTTTCTATTTTGTAAGTTTAAACAGTGGCTCATTTATTTGCAATCATTTTATTTACAGTACTTTCAAATGTAAGTGTATACAACCTAATGAGGTTACTTACATTGGTACTAAGGATATTTATATTACGCTGGACTACTTTATGTGAAAGAAATCTGTGGTTTAGATTAATTATATTACCTATGCCTTTCTGCAAAAGTAAAAAATATTAATTAACTTTTTGAAATGAAATGAATCAGAGAAAAGAAAATTTTAAGTTTTTATGTATTGTGTTATAGCTGGTAAAATGAAGTCTAATATGTTGAAGACTAATTATTATTAAAGCCACTTTAAATAGCATAATTCAAACACCACTTAGTCCGAAGCAAGAACCTGAGAATCTAATATTCACTTACCATAAGATTATTACCTTAAGACATTGGGATCCTAATTATTTGAAATGTTGGGATAGGGCATAGAATATACTACGTAATTATTCCCAAGGGCTTTACAAAACTCCCCTAGACTTTGATTGCTCGGGATAAAAGAATTAGTGAAGAAACTAATGGGGGGTTTTCCGAATCTTCAAAACTAATCACACAAGATCGAGATTCAACTCTGTTAGCAAAACTCAACATATAGTGCATTGTTTTCTTTTCCTAACATTTTTAAAATTTATAAATTTTTAGAACTCAGTCGTCATGAGCTTAGTTTTTTTAAATTCTACTCCTGTAGATTTCACACAACCGAAAGTAACTTACAAACTGGAAGAACTATTGAATTTTCCTATTCATCAGCGTACATGGTTTCAAGGGAAAATCAATAATGGAATAACAGTCCTCAACCAACATTGCTATTAGAATAGATGCAAGAAAAGCATCCTTTTATGTAAGGAAAGACCTGCTTCCATAATTTAATTATTTTAGTCGACTGCCCAATTTCCACATTTCTTCCTTACTGCCTAGTAACACATAACCCACACACTTCTATAACTAGCATTGAGTGATCTTTGATCATTATAAACTTGTGAGATCACACTGTTAGTGTCCCTTCCTAATATATCCTCATTATGTTAGGGGGGCATGGTGGTAGGGAGAAAGCATATATTGGTTTGAATCAGATTTTCACAGTCATCAAAGCTCAGCTTTAAACTCATGATATTCCTGACTTTGCCTCTGGGAGTACATTCTCCATCGAATGAGAATGTTCTAACTGTTTTTTTTTCTAAGTGCTAGATCAAGAAAACTAAGCTTGTGCTTTTAGGTTATGAATGTATCCACAATAAAATAATCTTTTCTGCAGTTTCATTATAATTCCCATGTAAACTGATTTCCAGCACTGGTGGGGAAAGGGTTAGGAATTTCAACCATCTATTTTTCTGTTGGCTATCAGACCATTTTATAAGCTTCGATAAATTAAGCCTCATGTATAAGTGGCATATGTTCATCTCTTTTTTAATTTTTTGTTTGTTTTTATGAGTAACCTTGAGCATATATTGTTACTCATCTGGTTATCCGAGTATGCCCTCACTTTCATTCTTTTTGTAATTTTATATAATTTTATTGAGAGTTTATACAAACTCACAAATGGTTCCAATCAACCCAGTCCCCCCATGCCCACCAGCCCCCTCAGAACTCATGCATCACAACATCCAAGTTAAATTTATCCAGTCAAAGCTCCCAACACCCAGATGTCCTCTGTGCAAATATATCCACTGGAGATTAGTGAGCACATCTATAAATCTTAGGTATGACGTACTGTTTCTCACCCATCTGTATTCAGTCTCTTGTAGTTCCCACTCCAGGGTCAGTCCCCCACCAATTTTCCTCTTGCTTCATTTTACGGCCTTGTCCCAGCTGGCATAAGTTTTCCATGCGATGCTGACATTGTCATAAATTTTACATGTGAACACTTTCAGTTGACTGTAAGCCACTGCTTCTCTAAGATTCATATGACCTGCCCTGGCTCTTAAATCTTCTCTGCAGATGGACCCATGAACCAGGGTAGGTGAATGTTATTTCAGGGGCTCCATCCAATACACACAGCCTGGGATGTTTCCCGATTCCTTGAGAGATGTTTACTATTGTGTGCTAACAGGTTTGAGGCATCCATACTCATATGTGTGAGGAAGCTTTACTGTAGGAGAGGAGGGTGTACTAGTTTTATCCCTTGGTCCTCTCATCTGCAATGCTAGAGGTTTACGTGTAGACGTGCTCTCCAAAATGGGGATTTATTTTTATAATGTGTGTTATTGCTGACCAGTTTGGATTCCTTCGTACGGTTCAAGTGACATCATCTGTTGCAAAGACTAGCTTTTTGTTTGTTTGTGTATTCTGTTTGTGTAGTTTGTGTGGTATTCCTGCAAGACACTATTAGATAAGAGGAATGCTTAATGTGACATCAATATTCTTTTTAATAAAATATTTTTATTGATGTTTTGTATAATTCATACATCATTTCTCTTCAAGTTCAGACACATTCCTTTTCCATGTCTGCTACCCAACCCCAGTTCAATGCATTCTGCCATACATGTTTAACATCTTTTTCGTCAGTTTTTTTTAATTGTCTTTTTTGAAACAGGGTCTCCTGGAAGCTCCAGCTGTCCTGACACTTCACTCGTAGACCAGGCTGGCCTTGAATGCAACAGAGATCCACGTGCCTCTGCCTCCCACGTGCTAGAATAAAAGGCATGGGCTAACCACGCCCAGCTTTCTCATTTCTTTAAGTGTTTTTCTGCAGAGGTTATTGTTTGGGAGAGAATAGTTAACTGTTTACTCAGTCTTTGACCCAGGTCCTTTTGTTGTTGTGTCCTCCCTTTGGTATTGCTCTAAAATATGTTCTAAATATAAGTCACGTAGATACCAAATTATGGCCTTTGAAAAAAAACGAATGTTAATTCAAAATAAGTTTAGGAGTTATCGATTTTTCCCTTTAATTTTATATTACCCAATAAAATGAATGCATTTCCTTCGCCCATAAACCACAATTACAAGTCTGAAAATAAGTGGAGTCGGTTAAATTAAGCTGTCGAGATTGCAATAACAGCACGGTTGCCTTCAGATAAAAAGAAATTTAACGTTAACATTTTCTCAGCATGTCCTTTCAACTCAAAGGATTTGGCCTACGCATCCACAAATGAAGGATTCTTTGGTTCTTTTTTTTTTTTTTTTTTTTGGTCTGGACTGTTCTTCTTCACTTAGCATAATGGCTTCGATTTCCATCCATTTACCTGCAAAATTTATGATGTCATCTTTCTTAACCGCTACATAGAATTCCATTGTGTAGATGTACCACATTTTCTCTATCTACTTGTAGGCTGAGGGACACTTGGGTTGCTTCCAGCTCTTTGCAGTTCTAAAGAAAGCAGACGTGCATGTATCTCTGTGATAGGAGGAGTCCTGTGGATATATACTCAGGAGTGGTATGACTGGGTCAGGTGGTAGGCTCATTTTCAGTTTCTTATCACACTGCTTTCCATAGGGATTGCAGGAGTTTACATTCCCACCAGCAGTGGATGAGTGTTCCCCTTTCCCCACAACCTATCCAGCATTTGGTATCCTGTTTTCTGGATCATAGCTAGTCTTAACAGAGTAAGGTGGTTTTAATTTTCATTTCCTTAATTATTAGCAATGTTGAACACATTTTAAAAAGTTTCTCAGCCATCTTCTCATTTACTACTTTTTTTAAACTTTGACACAATTTAACATTGTAGTTGTCATTTAAGTAATCAACTTTTAACTTTTCTTGCCCTTTCAAAAATAAACTTTAGTAAATTCTTGTATTACTTTACATATATATATATATATATATATATAATGGTTCCCAATCAATGCTAATCTACCTCATGGCCCAACCACCATCAAAACTCATGCATTACAACATCTGGGTTAAACCTATCCAGTCAAACACAAATCCAGGTATCTTTCCGTGCAAATAGATCCACTGGAGTCTAGTCAGCACATCTAGAAATCCTAGGTAAAGGATAATCTTCCTTACCCAATATTGTTCAGTCTTTTGTAGTTCTCAGACCAAGGACAATTCCCTATCCATTTCTCTTGCTACACATTGAAACCTTGTCCCAGTTGGCATGGGTCATGTGCCTGATGCTGACATTGCCACAAGTGAAATGCTCACAGTGAACTGTAAGCCACTGCTTCCCTCCATTTATGCACCAGCCTTGACTCTTGCAATCTTTTTACCCCCTCTTCCACAATAATAACTAAGCCTGGGGAGGTGAAGTTTAATATAGGGTCCCATCCAGGTTTACACACTCTGGAGGTTCCCATTCTTTGAAGCTTGACTAGTAGTGGCCTTCTGTTTACATAACACTCTATTGTGTAAGGAAGTTTTATTGGTGAGAATTGAGGCATGCACCTATTTTCTCTTTGCTCCCATTCTGTGTGTAGAGGTTGAATTCTAGATGTGTCTCCAGGAATGGGGATTTTTGAAATGTATATATTCTGTGTCTGACTAGTTGTGGGATTCTTAAGTAGCCTCCATCTGTTAAGAAGAATAACTTCTAACTTTCATTTCCTTAATTATTACTGACAATGAACACTTTTTAAGACATGTCTCAGCCATCTTCTTCACTTCTGAAGTCTCTGTTTAGCTCTTTACACCATTTTTTAGGTGGGTAATTTGTTTTCTTGCTCCTTTGTTTAGTGAGTAGTTTATATACTCTGGATATTAATGCTCTAGCAGATATATCACTCGTGAAGTTTTCCTCCCACTGTGGGTTTTCAATGGTAAAGCCACTAACAGTTCTTTAATTATTGAGGATAATAGGTATATCCTGTTCTTGTGTGTGTTTACAAATTGAATTCAAGATTTTTTTTCAATTTCTGTCAATTATTGATCTGGAAATTTAAGGAGTATTCCATTGAATATATAGATTGGTTTTGGGTAGGATATCCATTTTCACAATATTAATCCCACTGATCTTTGAGCAAAGGGAGGAGCCTCTTTACATCTTTTGTATCTTCAATTTTTTTCTTTGATTTGTTTTTTATTTTAGAGATCTTTCATTTCCTTTTGGAATTGATTCTCTAGGTACTTTATGGATTTTTTAGGCTACCATCAATGGGACTATTTATTTGTTTTCTTTCATGGTATGCTTGTTGTTGTTGTACAGGAAGACTGAGGATTGGGAGTGTTAACTTTATATCCTGCTAGTTTTCTGAATATATTTACCATCTCTAGAAGTTTTCTGATGGGGTCTTTAAGATAGTCTATGTATAGAATTATATAATCTGTGAATAAATACTTTGCCTTGTTCCTTTCCAGTTTGCATACCCTTTATTTACTTGATTTGTATTAATGTCCTACATTGGACTTCAAGAACCATATTGAGGAGGAATCGAGAGAGTGGATATACCTGTCTTGTTTCTGATTTTAAGGGGCCTGCATTCACCTTTTCCTCCATTTAGTAAGGTATTCTCTGTGGGTTTGTCATATGTTGCATTGATTATGTCGAAATATGTCCCCTATATGCATGCAGGTTCTCCAGGATTTTTATCATGAATGCATGTGGGATTTTGTTAAAATATTTACACAGATCTAATAAGAACACTCTATGGCTTCTATGTTTGAGTCTATTTATGAAGTGGATTACATTTATGAATTTGCATAAGTTGAACCAACCTTGCATCTCTGGGATAAAGCCAACTTGATCTTTATGAATAATCTTTTAAAAATTATTGAGATTTTGTACATTTCATACAGCAGTTCTTTTTTATTTAATTTATTTATTTTTATTTATTTTATCAAATCTAGACCCATGTACCCCCATCATTTCCCCACCCCACCAGAGCTCATGCATTTTGCCAAACATGCTTTACATCTCTTTCTCAGTCTTTCTCAATATTCTCCATCAGGAAGTTGACTGTTTTGAGCAGAAGTTCACTGTTTCAGTCAGTTCTTTGATGCAGTCCTTTCTGTTGTTGCTGTTGTTGTTGTTGTTGTTGTTGTTGTTGATGTTTCCAATATGCATCACTCCCAGCTGCTTTGGACAAAGGCTCAAGGGGCCATGCACAAGAAATACTTACAACTAGGTAATTGGCACTAGAATCCACAGATGAGGGATACCATTCATCGTTTGTTTTTCTAGGACTGTGTTACTTCACTCAGCATGATGTCCTCTAGCTCCAGCCATTTTCCTGCAAAGCTCATGATGTCGTCTTTCTTTACTGCTGCATAGAACTCCATTGTGTAGATGTACCACATTTTCTCTATCCACTCATCAGTTGAGGGGCATTGGGGGGGGGCTGTGGGCCAGCTCTTTAGCCCAAGCCCCAGTACATGCGCTTGCCTCAGCTGGTCTCAGGAGATCTCAGATCTCAAGACTCACACAACCCTACCTTTAATACCAGATGGGAGGATAACTCCGCCCCCACAGCCACAAAAGCCAATTAAGCCAAAGACAAATGGATTAATGGATTAACTATATTAAGCCAATCAACAATCAGCCTTGCTGAAGCACCCAGCTGCTGCATACCTATCTGTGCTTGCCTCAGCTGGTCTCCAGAGATCTCCCATACAGCAGTTCTTATTCAAATTTAGACCCCTCCCTTTTCCATGCACACCCAAACACACACACACACACACACACACACACACACACACACACACACACATGCATACCAGACTTCATGTATTCCACCATACATGTTTAAGTCCTGTCCAGTCAAAAAATTATACCCAGATGTCTTCCAGTACAGATTCATCCACTGGAATCTACTCACCCTATCTAGGCAGCATAAGTTCTACACTCCCTCATCCAGTAATAATCAATCCCTCAAAGTTCCCAGACCTTGGTCTACCCACTGCCCTCACTTCACTCTGGGACTTTGTCTGATTGAATTGTCAACAGTCTTCTGCTCAATGTGTCCATTGGTCCAAGTTTACACATACAAGCTTCCAGCAGCCTGAAAGGCTACATTTCTTTGTGTTCATGGACAATCCTGATGCTTATAATCTTGCTGACCCTTTTACCTCAGTGGTCTTTTAGCCTTGTGTGGGTAAGCTTTAATAAAGGAGTCCTATCCACGAATACACCTCTGAAGTAATTTATCCTTTAATACTTGGCCAGTTGTGGTCTTCTTTCTGCATCATACTCTGTTATTTAAGGAGCCTTCACTGGTAAGAGATGAGGGATCCCCTAATTTTATCTCTACCCATCTTTCCACTGTGTTCCATAAACATTAGGTATAGAGATTCCACTACAGATATGCTACCCAGGACAGGAGGGTCTCTGACATGTATATTCTCTGTGCATGACCAGTTGTGGAACTCTGCAGTAGCCTTCATCTGTAGTGAAAAGAAGCTTCTAAATTATATAAATAATTACATCATTTAAAAATACTTACTAACATAACCTCTGGCTTGCAAACTAGAATCTATGTTTTTTGAAGCTCAGAGATGAATGTCAAATCTTCCCGTTAGTCAGGTGAAAATTTTCTTGTCAATTGCTGTACATATATGTTGGAGCAGTTTTATAGATATCCCAATGAGGAATCTTTCCTAGATCTTGCACAATAATTTTCCTAAAAAACTAAGGTCATTTTCAGTTCAATATATTGAAAACACCAGTACATTATGACTCATTATCCTTAGTGTAAATGTAAATTCTTAATTGTGTTTCTTCTCAGGAGACTTACACTTATGATAGTCTCTCTGGTCTTTTGGTCCTGGGAGAACATTTACTCAACCATCTCCTTTGAGGTCAAAGAGCTGCAAACAGTAAATCAAAACATTTCCTTCCTGACAAGGAGAAGCTCGGGGTTGTAGAAGGCCTCTTATTAATATTCTTCAAGTGTTACCAAATCTCAGACCTATAATTGGCCTTAGGAATCCTAAGAATGGATAATTTCTTTCATAGAAGAGTAAAGGTAACATGAGAAAAGGAAGCCACAGGTGACTTAGTGACACAGCTGGAACATGAACAATCTTCAGATATAGTCCAAAAGGGTTCATTTATTTCTTTGTATTCAAAGTTTTCATTTGATTTTTCATTTATGAAAAAAAAAGATTAGTAAGATACTGAATAGGTAATATTTACCTTAAGACCAACTTTCTGGATTTACAAGAGAAAAATCAAAAAGAATTTTTTTCTCTTTATTTCTGAAATCAGGTAAGTGTACATCATTTTTTCTAAATATGTGCAGATAAGATAAGTAGAAATTCTGATGGAGAATCTCTTATTTGTACTTTAATAAAATTATTTGGATAAAATATGAGGATATTTGTTAACTGAATTTTTTGGAGATGGATTTTTTTTGCCCATGACAGACAGCTGGCTGCACAACAGAAAAGGGTCCATTGTATTTCTCATTATTTAACCCATGCCCAAATATTCACACACAGTGTGTTGCAGTCTCTTCTTAAAGCCAAAAATATATACTGAAATATTCACTTGCATAACAAATCTCTGACATGAAACTGAAATGTTTCTTTTCTTAGAACATGATAGTCAATGTGCTTCACTCTGTAAGTCTTAACATTATGATAAGATAGACATTCTCTCTTCTCTTATTTGCTCCATGGTCTATAATAAATGAATGCACATAAAGCTCATTATATTTCCACAGTTACTTCCTTAAAAAACAAAATGCTGATTTTCTAGTACTAAGAATTTTCACTTTGTGCATTGAAGTTCTCCAAACTGCTGTAATTGTTGAATAACTGTCCTTCAAACCACTGTGATCTTTGGGAAAAAAGTTCAAACATTCTTGGTTTTAACAGACTGGTACAGGTGTTGGAAATAATGCTTTGCTTCTTTGTTTCATAGTCCTTTCAATAGTCTTTCACAAAAGTAAATTCAATTTTGACAAGAAGATATGATTCTCCAGATATCTTTGATAAACATTGGATTATTTTGATTTGCTGATCAGTATTTCTTTTCTATTATCTCATCAATTATAAGATGCTATAGTTCAGGACAGGATACATATACCTTTCTTATTTTCTGTGATTATCTTCCTTGCTTCACATAACAGTTCCTGAAGATGACCAGGCACAATAATTCCATCGTGATTGAATTTCTGCTCGATGGTTTGACACACCAACCAGAACTCCAGCTGCCTCTCTTCCTCCTGTTTCTAGGGCTATATATGATCACTGTAGTGGGGAACCTGGGCATGATCTTGTTGATCATGCTGAATTCTAAGCTTCAGTCTCCCATGTACTTTTTTCTTGGTAATTTGTCATTTGTAGATCTCTTTTATTCCTCAGTTGTAACCCCAAAATTTCTGAAAAACTTTATATGGGAACGAAATCCTATCTCTTACTCAGGATGTATGACACAGCTCTTTTTCATCTGTGTATTTGCTATTGCTGAATGTTACATGCTGGCAGCCATGGCATATGACAGATATGCAGCTATCTGCAAACCATTGCTCTACAATGTCTCCATGTCCTGGGGTGTATGCAGGAGGCTGGTGATTGGGGTCTATACCATGGCAAGCATTGGAGCTGTGGTACATACTACATGCATGATCAAGCTTTCCTTCTGTGAGGAAAATGTCATTCACCATTACTTTTGTGACATACTTCCTCTCTTAAAACTGTCCTGCTCCAGCACTCAGCTCAATGAGCTTATGGTGTTTCTTGTGGGTGGATTCAATGTATTGGCGACAACTGTGCCCATCATCATCTCCTATGTCTTCATACTCTCCAATATTCTTCAAATACCTACAGCTGGGGGGAAGTCAAAGGCCTTTGGAACCTGTGGCTCTCACCTTACTGCAGTTGGGATTTTGTATGGATCTGTAGCATTCATGTATTTCAAGCCAACATCGAGCAGTAGCATGATCCAGGAGAAAGTGGCCTCTGTGTTCTACACCACAGTGATCCCCATGCTCAACCCTGTCATCTATAGCCTGAGGAACAAGGATGTAAAGGAGGTGCTGATAAAAGTCATGAGGAAGAGGTTTGGTCCCGATTCAGGTTAGCTATATGGTTTCTAAATACCAGGGTGCCCATTTGTCCTTTTCTTTTCCTAAATGGTTATTTCCCCTACCTGTGTCTAAAACAACATCGTATTGACATTCCTTCTACCTTTGGTACTGGATGTTACCATTTAACTGAGGATTATGTACTTAACCTGCTTCTTGAGGAAATGAGGACACATAAAAGTGTTCATTTTATAAAAAAAAATACCTGTTAAATATGTATGATCTTTCTTCTTTCTGTAGTGAGAAAGGCTTGGATAAAATGTTCATTTCCCTGTATTTGGAGTAAAGGGAACATCCTCTTCTTCTGTCTGATATTATCAGCTATATTTGGCTCAGATTAAGTCCTATTATACTAGAATGTTATAAATATTATCTTTAACACTTGACTATTTGACAAATCCCAAACACTTTTTTTGTGTATACTTGCACAACTTGAAGCCCTTTTCCTAGCTTCTCTTTTTAACTTTTTATGGTAGATGTTTCGATACTAAATATAATCTCCCAATGAATAAGAGTGAGAAGGCAAATCTTTAAAATATCTGGGACAAGTTATGTCTATGAAGCATTTCTTAGAATTATTCTAGCCTAACTCAAACACCTGAATATTCAAACTTTTCAAAGTTCAGTTCCATAAATCATAAATTTCCCTGAGGTTCTTATGAAACAGAAATTATGGGCATGCTTTTAGAAAATGGCCCTAACCAATGGTGTTTTGTACCCCATTTCCTTCTCTTCTGTTTCTATACTGTCTTTCCACCTTAGAGACTGAATTCTTAAAGGAATGAATTAGAGAATAACCCAGTGACCACGCAAAACTATCAGAGTTTCTCAAGGCATAGAATTTCATGAAAAGTTTCATCCATTTCCCTTTGTTAAAAAGAGAAACTCCATCTCTAGACCTACCTATGTAACTTCCTTGGAGAGACATATGTAGTAATGTCTGTATACACTCATCTTGTCAAATTATCAACTTTCCCTGTAAAAAAGAATGTAGTAATTTAAAAATTTGCAGGCTAGGATAATCTGACCAAGTCTTACAATCATATTTTTCTCCATTTACTTCTTGCTTTATAATAGATCTAAGGAGAAGCAAACAACCAATTATATTTACCACAGACAATTAAATAGGTTTTAACATGTGTAGACATTCATGAAATCTTCATCAATACAGCCTACATATTGACCGCACATAAATATTTCCTTATGCCAATTTGCAATACATCTCCCTACATTTTCATAGTTTCTGTCATCATATTACTTGCCATGTTCAAGTATTAAATATTATGTAAGTAGTGCAGTAATTAGTCTTATATGGGGCTTGGTTTACTGTACAGAAAGGGTTAACAAAATGTGCTTGTGTGTATCAATAGGTCAATATATTTTCAATGTTTGAATAAAGTTCCATTGCATCAATATACCATAATACGTTTTTCCATTTACTTGGTCATGAAACTCATTTTTTCAGTTAGGGAGTACTGTGAATAATGATACAATGGATGTGAGTGGGAGAGTATTTGAGAGGTTACAAGGCTATATTTCTTTTTCTTAATTTTTAATTTTTAAATTTTTAAATGTTTTAAATTTTTTAATTTTTCATTTTATGTGTATGAGTGTACTGTCTGCATGTAGGTTGGTGCACCCGCATTGTGCAATGCTGTAGATGTCAGAGGGCATCGGATTCCCCTGGAACGGGAGTTAAAATGGACCTTAGCCACCATGTGGGTGCTGGGAATTGAACCTGGGTCCTCTGCAAGAGCAGTTGGTGCTCTTAACCACTGAGCCAACTCTACAGCCCCAAGTTTATATTCTTTTTTTTCTTATAAACAAAACTGAACAGTGGAATACCTACGTCATATAGTGATATGTATTTATTTACTTTGAAAGTAAAATTGTTTTATGAAGTAGCAGTACCATTGTACACTCCATCTAAAATTTTGCAAAAAGGTTAATTCCTTCACTGCGCTATTGCCCTTAATGTTCTCAATCAGCATCTTCATCATCACCGTTAGTACTAATTATAGATCTTGTAATTAGTACCATATACTTTATTATGATTTAATATGGGTTTTCCTAACAATTTATAATATTTAACATTATCTCATAACCATATATGCATTTTTGATCACTTATCAACTCAAATATTTTTTTTCCTTATTAGTTATGCATTTCTTACCATTGCTTCAAAAACTCTTTATATATTCTATATATGTCTCCTATCAGATACCTGATATGATTATTGGGATTATTTCAGTATCTTTATAGACATTTATGAAATTTTTCTTATCAATGCATTCAACCTATGGTCCAAATCAGCCCAACAGCCTAATAATCATAAGGAATGCCACAACAAACTACCTCTATTGGTGTAGTGGTAGCACTGTTATTTGGGGATAATTAACAGCTATCTAATTGGACATAAAGGCCTCTCAATGGGTGTAAACTGTGGTTGGCACTATAGCCACAGCTAAATACACATGACTGGAGAAGTCATAGATACTAGATAAATATCTATATTTGCCCTATCTCTAAACAAATGAAATTTCTTAGCATATGCCAAATACAGAATACTTATATTTACATACAAGTAAACTGTACACCACTCAACAAAGAAGCTTCTTTTTGCAACAGATGGAGGCTACTGCAGCATTACACAATGGCTCACAAAAAGAGAATATAACTCTGAGACATGCCCAGTCCTAGGTAACATATAAACAGTGAAACCTCTACACCTAAGACTCGTGGTACATAGTGGAACATACTGTACAGAGAAAATTAGTGCATCCCTCAACTCTTAGCAGTAAAGCTTCCTATACCAAGACTGAAATGCACACAAAAGGCCACAATTGACCAAGGTTTAGAGAATAAGGGGCCATAAATTGTGGCCACTGGATAAGACTCTTGTATTAAACTTCGTCCACTCGTGGCACAGAGACCATTGCAGAACAGGCAGTGGAAAGACTGAAAGAGAAAAGAGTGGTCCATGAACATAGGGACGCAGAGGCTTTCAGGCCACTAGAGTGTTGCATGTTGAGTACAAAACCCATGCCAAGTCAATCTGACAGGAATCCAGAATGGAGTGAAGGAAGAGGGTGGCCACCTGGGCATAGCCTGTGAACTGTCAAAGACTGATTAATCCTGACTGAGGGAGAGTAGAACTTACAAAAAATAGGCTTATCAAACTCTGGTAGATGAACTTGTACTGGAGTATATCTAGGTATAAATACTTGATAGGATGTAAAAGGTAGGGTAGAATGTATGAGATGCAGTAGGGGTGGGCATGAATAAGAATGGGGTTCTAAATTTGATGAAGAGATATTATATGAAATATACAGAAGCTCACCAAATATTCCAATGGGTTTTCTTAATCCAAATGAAAAGTTATTTAATTATTCAGTCTAGTTTGTTACACCCTCCACAGATTGTCACCACCCCCACTTTGCCTTTGAATCCTGAAAACTGTCTTCTACTCTGGCTGTACCTGACCCCAGTTTACCTTGGATTTCTGAGATGAGTCTTCTTCCTTGGTAAATCTGTGATCCCATCCAAAGGGTCTTGATTCTCCTGCAGCCTGAACAACATCGATTTCCTTGCACCCACAAACACTCTTCCCCTTCTAGATTGGAGCACCAGCCTGCTTTTGATCTTAGCACTGACATCTCTGGACTATCCTCTTACTTCAGATCCATCCATTGCATCAAGATCCCCTGTACTCAGACCAGCACAAATTTTCAGTCTAGTTTGTTAGGCATCCACCTTCCCTTTGTACTTATGAAACCAATATTCTACCATGATTGTCCCCACCCTACAGTTTCTTTGGATTTCTGAGATCAGCTTTATTCCCTGCCTAGTACAATATCCATTCCATATTTTGTACCAGAACTCACCGTGGCTTATGTTCCTGATATCAGCTTTCTACCATTCTTTCTTATTTTCCTTACCTGCCTACTACCAAGTCCAGCCTAATATCCTGTGAAAATCTGAAGCACACACCAAATAACCTGTCAGACCTGAGCAGAAAGCAGCCCAGCTAAATCAACAATATAAACAGCACCAAAATGAAAATATGAAGATTAGAATTTCCTATAGTACACACAGCCAACAAAAGACACCAATATGCCCTAACAGGAATGTAAAAAACACATAATATGAAAAAAAACCAAGCAATAGAATATGCCCAAAACATCAAGTCCCACTGAAGTGTACTACAATAAATATTACCCCATGAAACCCCATAATGCAGAATTTAATGGAACAATTAATTATCTACATGATCAAAGAGTTTAAAAAAAAACAAACATATAAAGAAAAGCAACGAGGATAATATTGTGAGGAAAGCTTGTTGGAGACCAGGATAATTTAGATTAAGAGCAAGTTGAAACCTGAGACATTAAATCCAATACTGCTGTCTCATATAATGAGGAGAATCTGACTGAATACATTATGTCATAAACACTGCCAGAAAGAACACTGTGGCTGATTATGAAAAAGCATGTTGGCCTCATTAAACTCAAAAGCTTCTGTACGTCAAAAGAAACAATCAAGGAAGTGAAGAGAAATCCCACAGAGTGGGAGGAAACTTTCACCGCAGATACATCTGACAAAGCCTTGATTTCCGGAATATATAAACTACTCAAAAAACAAAGAAGAAAGAAAACAAATGACCCACTCCCTAGACGGAGCAAAGAGCTGAACAGAGACTTCACAATTGAGGAATTAGAGATGCCTGAGAAACACCTTAAGAAGTGTTCAACATCACTAATCATGAAGGAAATGCAAATCAAAACTACTTTAAGATATCATCTTACTCCAAAAAGACGGGCTAGGGTCAAGAAAACATATGATACCAAGTGCTGGAGAGGTTGTGGGGAAAGGGGAACACTCATCCACTGCTGGTGGGAATGTAAACTCATACAGCCACTATGTAAAGCAGTGTGGAGAACCCTTGGAAGACTTGGAATGAACTTGCCATATGACCCAGCCGTACCACTCCTAGGCATGTAACCTCAAGACTCACTCCTCTGCAGAGATACATGCATGGCCATGTTCACTTCAGCTCTCTTCATAATAGCAAGGAGTTGGAACCAAGCCAAATGCCCCTCAACTAATGAGTGGATAAAGAAAATGTGGAACATCTACACAATAGAGTTCTATGCAGCAGTAAAGAAAGATGACATCATGAAGCCTTTGCAGGAAATGGCTGGAGCTAGAGGACATCATGCTGAGTGAAGTAACACAGTCCCAGAAAAACAAACGACGAATGGTATCCCTCATCTGTGGATGCTAGTGCCAATTACCTAGTTGTAAGTATTTCTTGTGTATGGCCCCCTGAGCTTTTGTCCAAAGCAGTTGGGAGTGATGCATATTGGAAACAACAACAACAACAACGACAACAACAACAACAGAAACGACTGCATCGAAGAACTGACTGAAACAGTGAACTTCTGCTCAAAATAGTCAACTTCCTCATGGAGAATATTGAGAAAGACTGAGAAAGAGATGAAAGACATGTTTGGCAGAATGCATGAGCTCTGGTGGGGTGGGGGAATGGGGGGAACACCGGTCTAGAGTTGTTAAAAAATAAAAGTAATAAATTTATATAAAAAAAGAAAAATCAGGTTGGTGAGAGGCTCTGAAGTTCCTTGTTGTGTGAAAGACATCTTGGTTAATTGTCTTCAGTTTTTATAAGCCTCAAACAGATCCTTCCTATAAATCCTCTTTCAACTTCTCTGTAGGAAGTTCACGTGTTTCAGTTTTTCAAACTTTTTCCTAGATTATTGCGTCTGTATGGGTTTGAAACTGGTTGCCAAATTTTTGTCTATTATAAACTTGATACCTTGGTGAAATAAACTGATTCCCTGCATTAAGATGAAACTCCAGGAAGTGACTGGACTCATTCTTTGTCATTTGACCTTGCCTTTCCAGGGGTGGGGTCCACCTACCCAGGATTAGCAGAAACCTCCAAAGAAAGTCAAGAAAATACAAATATGTAGGTGAATAAGATAAGAAAAAGAACTAGTAACTTGAAAAGCAAATGCACAATGGAGATAGAAATATTGATGAAAACAGAAATTAAGATGAAGACGGTATTTAAAAACTAATAAATCTATTTGAAACAATAGAGGAAAACCTGACAAGTAGCACGAATGAAATGAAAGACAGGGTAACAAGCCTGAAGAACAAAGTTGAAGAAATAGACTCCTCAAGGAAAGAAAGTGAAAAAAAAAAAAAAACAGGAGTGTAATATGTAGGAAATGTGGGACACCACAAAAAGACAAAATCTATGTATCATGGGCAAACAAGGAGAAGACTCTCAACCTAATGTTATTCACCAGCTCTTCAACTGGATTATATAAGTAAACTCCCCTAAATGAAGGAAAGACATATCCATACAGATTCAATAAGCATGTAGAACATTAATTAGAAAGGACCAGAACAGAAGTTCCCAATGGCATATCAGTAAAACACGAAATCTACACAATAAAGAATTCTACAGAGAAACCACAAGTTACATATAACAAAACCCCATCGGTATCACAGCTGACTTTTCAATGCAAATTAAGAAAACCAGAAGAGACCAAATTAATGTATCCCCAGTTCTAAATGAATGTTGAGGCCAATCCCAAATAATTTACCCAGCAAAATTATCTAGTATGGTTGAAGGGAAACTGAAAAATTTCCATGACAAGGAAAGGATGAAAAAAACTCTCTGCACCAAAGCAGGTCTACAGAGACTACTTGAAGCAATATGTAAGATAGAGGAAAGGAGTTAATACAAAAAGGGAAAAAAAAAGGAAGGTATATTTACAGAAATATTAAATAGTATTGTTAGATCTGGTCTTCCAAGAATTCCAAGTGACACACAGATGTCTACTTCCTCCAGAGGCTGTCAATCTTCTGACCTCTTCCTCTGTACCTGAGATCCCACACCTTGGCTATAAATGGGTGGGCCCCAGTCGCCGTGCTGCTCCTCCTGCTGCCTACTCCACCATGTGTCAACAGGTAGCCTGGCCTAGAAGTCACAGAAGTAATCCCTGTTCCTGGAGTGAATTAAGTTTCTTGTGCCTGTCTTTTATGGGCAATTGAGATTCAATTAATAAATTTTTCTGACAGAGTAACCAAGTTTTGTTTGTACTCTTTGTCATCTGTTTCAAAATAAAATCAATCTTCCATTTTTACTTTTGTATGGATAGGTTTTTTAACAGGCTATTGTTTGAGTTTTTACATTATCTGGCTTTTTAAACAAACACTGTTTTGTTTTTGTTTTTTATATTTTGTTGAGAAGACTTATACCTATTTTTAAGGGATTATTTGAGATTTTGACATTTTGACCAGGTCCTCCTTTTAATCAGTTCTCTTCATAAATCCCATTTTGTGCAGAAATTCATTTTTGTGTCTGCTTCTGGATACAAGCCTCTGTATCTGAGATTAAGAAGGTGTGTCCACCAGAACCCATACCATCTGGCAGCCAGATATTGCCATAGGCAGTAAAGTTTCACCTGGCTACCTCCCCTTCAGGAAGGGATTTTTTATTTTTCCACTAACAATATATTTATTCTCATTAAATTAGCAGGTAAGCCATGGGAGCCAGATCTGCTTGCCTGCCTGCCTGCCTGCCTGCCCACCCACTGGCCATCCTGTGCAGATGCAAACACACACACACACACACACACACACACACACACACACAAGACCACACAGAGCCTGTGCTGCAAAGCACAATATGTGTACATTGGCTGTTCCCACCTGAGTAAATGTCTTAAACTCTAAACGATTCTGTGCAAATGTAATAATTAGAATTAATGGTTCCTCAGCCATGCACAATGATGGACAACTTAAAATTTAGGTGTGAATCCAATCAGGGAACTGAGAACTTTCTGTGCCTTGACATCAAGTTATTCGGGATAACAACACTTACCTGTCGCATTTGAAAAAAAAAAGGGGGGGGGGTTACCATTGTCCACTGTAAAGGGATGCAATTAAGTCATGTGTCAGTCCAACCAGTCTGTGCGTTATAACCGTTCTCCAATGTGTCTTTGAGATTCATGTAACTGACATGTGTCCATGTGTAGGAATGAAACTTTGCCTGGCTTGAGGCAAGAACCTATAAGACCTGTCCCAAGGAACCTCCTAGAGTTATTTGATATTTCTGTGGGCATTCATTTCTCTCTGTGAGTTATCTATAGCTCCATGAAATCAGGATATTCCAGTGTATTTCCTGCCTCACCTCTATCTGCAAAGTTCCAGAACCCCAGGCCCCTTCCCTTGAGGTATTGAGCAAAATGTCACACCTCTAGTTAACTGGTTGCACAAACAGGAGCTCTGCAGCCCCCCCCCACACCCTGGTAGGAGCCAGGATGGCTTGCCCTTCCCTTCCACCTGCCCCCACGTCCTTGTCCAGGGCACAGTAGCTTTTAGTATATAAACACACTGCTAACATGAATAAAACTGAGTCTATCTCCTAGATTTCCTCTGAGTCCGTATCTTTCTTTCATTTCTGCAGTTCCCTCCCCTCTCCTTGCCAGAAGCTCAGCCTAGGAACTGTTAACCTGCCAGAGGAAACAACTCTGAGGCTAGCAGCATCATGAAGTTGCCAGCCTGGTTGAAGGAGAGAAGAACACCATGTGGATTGTGGCCATGCATGATTAAATGACCAACAGATATATATTTAACTGACAACTGGAGCCAACAATATGGGGCTTGATTTTCTACCTAAAATAGAAGAAGGAAGAAAAAAGGTATTTTCTCATGCTGTCTCTCTCTCAGCTATTTTTCCCCCATGAGAGGGAAAATGTTGGAGCATTTACCATGAAGGAGAAAGTACCCACCCCACCCCCCCAAAAGTAGGTTTCAGGGTAGCAGCCAGGCTTTGGCCTATCTCCGTGGAAAAATTCTTTCTTTCATATGAGATTAATCTTTGAACTGTCTTTTTCCCTAACCACTAGCATTTGCTGACTTTTTTGATCATGGAAAACAAACAGGCATGCCATAAAGACCCAATGGCAACAAAACCAATTAAATCATCCAAATGGCTGTGGTGACGGCTCTTCTGTAGCCGGAGCGGGCAGAGGTCCTTGCAGCATGCCCCAGGTGCAAGGAGGAGGTGGAGTGCTGGGCTGGGAGCTGGCAGGGGCTGTGTGGGGCCTTGCAGGGACCCAGATGAGAGCAGATGCAAATCATCACTCAGCCTCATGACTCTGCCCACCCAGCTCAATTGCTCACTGCCAACTCAGCCTGAACTTTGGCCCTGCCCCTCATATTTTCACTCCTGGCCACTTTCTCTTAAAGGGCCAGCCCATTAGCTGCTTCCCTTTCTGCCACACAAAAACTGTGCCAGATCAGGGATAACCAAGACCTTTCTTTGGAGGCATTTCCCATTAATGTAGTCCCACCTCAAAGCTGCAAAAATTTATAACCAAAATCATTCTTCAGGAAAGAAAAAGCCATCAGGTTCAAGAACAAAACTATATTTCCCAGAATTTCTTGGGCCTGTTGCAGTCATGTCAATTTCCTGTTGGGGCCATTGTCATTTCACTTCCTTCCAGGCTGAAAAACTACATTTCCCAAGGTGCTTCATGCCTATCACAAGTTTCATTATGGTTCCAGGTTTGTTTGATTCAGGTTTTTCCAAAAGATATTAAAAAACTGTACCTTTAGAATTGATTGTGTTTTTCCTCATGATACTTGTTCAGAATCGAGGAAATTATACTGTTCCTTGCACATCAGTCTTTATCTAGAGATAAAATATTTTAAAATGGCCATTTAAAATCTGTTAAGTTAAATTCCAATCTCCGGCATGCTTCACTAAATTTGATACATGGGTACCCCAAAACATCTTTAAAGTAATTGTGCACAACTGATTAATTAATATCCTAAGTATTTCAAAGTTAATCAATTAAGGATCCTAAAATATTCTAAAATTAACAGAAGACAGTCCTGAATAATTTTGGAGCCTTTTAGAATTGTTTTCATTTTTAAAATTCACAGCCCCCAGACCTTGTGGTTTGGAACCTACCACCGAGCAAAAATAACAAGTCAACTTAATTCATGTCTGTGTAAATTTAAAACCATTGTATTTCAGAAAGAGAACTTTGTATGAAGATTTTCAAGCCAGCTTGGGCTAACAAAACAGTAATTAAAACTAATTAATGTTCTTTAACAACTATTTGTCATTTTTAGGTTTTGGTTAAAAATTAATTTGTGTGATTTTTTTCTATTTACATGAATTTTGTAAAGGCTAACTCTAAAACCAAAATTGATTTTCCCTAACTCATGTCTGACAGTATATTTAAAAGGCTAATAAATTTATTAATTTATAAAGGGTAAATATAAATTTACACATGTAATAGTTCAAAGTTTTATTAAGCATGTACTGTCATCTACTAAATATGACCCACCAACACCCAATAGGATCTGTAAAACCCATTCTGTAAAATTTATACCTTAAAGTTATACATCTAAAAATTGTAATAGATATGAAGTTTAAAATTATATATTTATAAACTTTATTCCTACAGGACCCAGTCTTAATCAGGTAACTTAAAAATAACCATGTATATTTAATCAAGGTTCCTCTAACTTAGTTTTATTAATTTTCAAAATCTATTCACACATTGGATAGTAGTAAACTAAAATTACTTATGTTGTTTAAAAATTGGTCTAATACTGTCAACATAAAAAATTGGTCACACCTAAATTTATGTAAACTACAAGTTACTTTTAATTTCAATCCATACTAAATTTCTAGGTAACAGCCTTTAAATTAATGTATATCCAATATCCTTTTTATAATGTTATCTGTAACATTCTCTTTTATCACATGATAATTTAGTTTTAAAAGACATCATTTCATCTCCTCATCAACAATGAACCTCAAGACATTGGTTCTCATATAGGTATGTTTATGGTACTATGGTTTTCAAAAAGAATATATTCTCCTAAAATAAGGTAAAATTAATGTAATTCCTTCTAAAAGATGGCTTAAATTATTTCTTACATTAAGAGATATAAAATCTAATGGAAGGATAGTCTATTTCTGAAAAACGTTTATTAAATATGTATCCAGGCTAGGTTCTATACTGACCGGGATTTCTCCCAACAGCCAATTACATCAGTAAAAACTATTACAGCTGTCTTTTACTAGGCTAAAAATCAAGCCCAATAAATCTACCAGGGCTTAAAAGGGGCCATGGGTTATTTCAAGTACTAAACTGATATATTATTCTGTTTTTCAAACTTAAAATTAAAGGGCTAATCTATGTTATTCTTTAAAAGAACGTTAATAAGACATCATCCCTTTATCTACTGAAATGATAAATGAGATATTTTCTACCCACAGTAATATAAAAAATGGTATCTCTAACCACTGTGGTATGCCAGCAGCACAACCTAGAATAGTAAATAATGTTTACTTAACTGCCTATACTCTTACTACTCATATTCCATCAGTAAAGTGCAAAAGGCACCCCTGAAAACCAAGATTCAAGCTCAGTGATAAGCCATCTGCAGCCGCTTTTTTGCTTCACCTCCATGCATAATCCATACCTCTGGAGAAAGTAAAAGCCAGAGCTGAGTAGCCAGCCTCCTGCTGGATAAAGACTGAGACAACCTGGGTGCTATCTTCAACAACAAAAATGGCTTACTCCTTTTTCTCACCTGCCCCCCTCCCTCCCAAAAAATAATCCTGGAAACTGTTGACTAAAGAAAAAAACCTACAAGAGATAATTGTGACTGAACTTCATTCCATCAATGTAGTTCCATGCACAGATCTTTCCAGCCAGGGTTGGGACTTTGGAGGTACAAGGAAAAAGCACCATCAATGTTAAAGGGGTATCAAGTAGTATGTTTTCATGTATAAGATAAGGAATGTTACTCTTAGAAGTGATGTCATTTGCATACCTGTATGTCTTTTTATGTCTTTCTGAGTAGGACAAGCAATGTTATTTTTAGAAACAATGTCATTCACAACCTGTATGTCTTTCTATGTCTTTATGTGTAGGACAGGCAATGTTATTTTTAGAGAAAATGATATTCACATACCTGTATGTCTTTGTATGTCTTTATGTGTAGGACAAGTGATGTTATTTTAGAGACTATGTCACTCATATACTTGTACGTTTTAATGGGAGAAAAGGTATTACTTTTGCTTTGTCATTTTTAGAATTCCACCACTTAAGGGCAAAGTTACATACTCAGTGGGTCTCTTTGCATCTCTTATGTTCAGTTTTTGATGCACTGACATCAGTTTCTATGTTTAAATCAATAGGTGTAAATGCATTTGAGAGTTGTAGCAACTGCCCTAGAGCCTTTTGCTGCCTCTGTGCTCAAAGAAAGTTCATTTTTAACAAAAGCTCTGTTACCTGCATCCTAAGTTCCCCTAGACAACCAGGATTATCCTTTTTGTTAAAACTAATTTTCAACTCAGAAATTTGACTTTCTGGTTTGTCAAAAGCCAGTTTGGGGTTACAGCTCAAATGTCTTTAGTCTAGTAAAAAACCATTCTGCAAAATCTGGAGGACTGTGACATTACTGTTCCATTTTAATTAAAAAACAAAGGAGGGTCTGCAGGAATGAAACTTTGCCTGGCTCAAGGCAAGAACCTGTAAAACCGGTCCCAAGGAACCTGCGAGAGTTATCTGATATTTCTGTGGGCATTCAGTTGTCTCTGTGAGTTATCTATAGGTCCATGAGGTCGGGATATTGCAATGTTTTTCCTGCCTCACATCTCTCTGCAAAGTTCGAGAACCTGATGGCCCCTTCTCTTGAGGTATTGAGCAAAATGTCACACCTTAGTTTACTGGTTGCACAAACAGGAGCTTTGCAGCCCCCCCCCCCCTGGTAATAGCCAAGGTGGTTCGCCCTTCCCTTCCACCTGCCCCCACTTCCTTGTCCAGGGTACAGTAGATTTTAGTATATAAACACACTGCTAGCATGAATAAAACTGAGTCTATCTCCTAGATTTCCTCTGAGTCCATGTCTTTCTTTCATTTCTCAACCGGTAACTTTCCGCAGTTCCCTCCATTCTCCTTGCCAGAAGCTAAACCTCGGAACTGTTAGGCTGCAGGCAGGAAATAACTCTAATGCTTGCAGCATCGTGAAGCTGCTAGCCTGGTTCTGGGAGAGAAGAACACCATGTGGATTGTAGCCATGTGTGACTAAACGACCAGCAGATGATATATATTTAACCAACATACATGTTCTCCTGTGTGTTAATTTCTGTCAAAAAAAAGTGGCCACTTCAACCTTCTTTCATTGTATATTGTGCAATTTGCTCTTAATTTAGGCCATGAAATAAATTTCTCCCTAACTGACTTAGAAATTTTGACTCCTGAATTAGGACTCCTGAATTTTGACTGCTGAATTAGAACTAGTCATTTGATGACAGTCATGGAGCTTAAAGTATGGCTTTTTGAGCCACCACTATGTAGAATGAGGATGGAAGAGGACAAGTCAAGGACTTCTCTGAATTTGACTGTAACCTTAAATACACAGAGTTGATTAAGACCATGTTTTCCATTGTGAAAACCATTCTCACATAAATAAGATGAACTAATTAATCATCCAAATAAGCAAACCACATAAGCAACAAAAAATATGCAAAAGATAAAGATTCTTATTGTTTCAGATTGTCTGGATTTTTTTTCAACTCAGAGGATAACATCATAAATATCTTACAATATCTGTAAACAGTAGGTGCTGAAGACTCAGTCTCAGAGCCTTGGGAATATTCTTTCATTGCAGTTGGAAGGAGAGAATGTATAAGTTTGTGTAAAAAGAATTAAATCACTCAGTGAAGGAAAATATCTCCAACCATCTTGAGTCTAAAAAGGTACTGAACCAAAACTTCTGTATCTCTATTATGACAGAAAATGCTGTGGGCACAGGTGTTTCCCTGTTGATGTCTCTGATGAAGGACAGTCCACTCTGAACTACTGTTCATCAGATGGTTCACAAGGAGAGTCTCTTGCTTCTAAAACATTTTCAGCACTCTCAGGTGAATATTAGCCTATCAGTGAGATATTCTACCATTAATTATGAGACTCACAAGGCACTGAAGAACACTTGAAGACAGAAAAAATATGTGTATCATTGTTTGGAAAAACATTTATTACTCTTAATAACTTTATGAGCTTGAGACCCATGAGTTTGTAAATCTGGGATCTGAACATCATCAACAAAAAGTGTATGGAAAGTTTCTCCAACAAGAAGAATCACAATCCAACCAATTCACAACATTTCATTGTAAACTGCTTTTCTGATGTATCCATTTAGATGGCAGTGTATGTCCCCAGGGGACTAGATATTTTGTGCTTCCATTTATAAAAGGCAGTTGGAGATGACAGTCAATTACAGCCTCCCATTCCCGTGTCATCCTCCCTCCATCACTCGTGTTATTCTCCACCTCCTCTTCCTTCCTCACGCATTGCATATCATTTCCCTGTTTGCCCTGTCATGAAATGCATTAAGAACTTAGATTTATACAGATAGGTTTCTGCTAAAGCAATTTAGATAGAGACAATTTCAATGTAAAGTCAGACATTGACTTCAAGGAGTATAGAATCAGAACAAAAATTTTCCCATGTTTTACATGAGCCATGGTTGTTGTTTCATTACAGTTTGTCTTTGTCTCATCACAGACATGAGAAGATGAGAGACTACAAGGAAATGTGAAACAATTTTAGATGTTGCAGAATGTTCCTGATGCCCAAAGCATCCAGGGAAGGGAAAGGATGCTGTGTAGCAAGAGGGCACACAGCCACCAAGCAGTGAAAAACTTAGGAAAGCAGCAAATCTCAGAAGGGTGAAAAGGAAGAGCACTGATCCAGAACAAAATCCCTTTATGTGAGAATTTTTCCAAAAGCTTCGGAAAGCTTGGGGAATACACAGAAAGACAAAATATTATCATTGTCTTTTGGACAGCCTGTCCACAGGCATATAACATTTCAATCAATGAAAGAACATTTTCCCACACCATCCTTCAAAGGAAACATTTCATTGTTCTCACTGAGGCCCTTTTGTGCTTTCCCTTAAGCTAGAAATACCAGAAAGTTTTCTGAGTCTAGTATGTGAAGACAAAGATCAAATCACAGAAGTACATATGTTTTCACATGAGTAATTCCATAGTCCTCTCCTAGAAGTTCAGAGATTAAAAGAAATTAACATTGGGGATTAGTTAGGCTTTAACACATTTGTTCCTCTACTTTTTGAAGCTCTGAGTAAGGTTAGTTCTATGATGTCATATTCTGTAAGCTCAGGAAGAATTGTGAGACTTAAGTCTCTTTCTTTCAGAAGGAAGACTCTGGCCAGTGCTTGTGAGGCCAAGAGGAAATAAACAAAGAGTATTTGGAATAAATGGATTCATATATTCCCTGCTGTCCTGAGAACATTCTGCCAAGAGAGATATGAAGGAAGGGATTTATATTTAGTGTTCCTTCCAAATTCTTGAGATTGAGTCTACCCTTGATTTGTTTTAGAAATCTGCATAGACTAATTTGTAAAAGACAGAGAGAGTAACAAATCTAATAAACACACAACAAACAGAATCACTTTAGGAAAGCATATGATTCAGATTCATCACTTTCTGTTCTATAATTGTTTGAATTTGAACCATCTCTACAGGTTGTGTGAGCAAGTGATAAAGGCAGGAGACCTAGTTCAGTTTTTACTGTGATAAAACATTGACGAAAGCCAACTTGGGGAAGAATAGGTTTATTTCTTTGATCTTCCATTGGCAGTTCATGACTGTGGGGCATCAGGGCAGATATGCAAAGCTAGGATGAAACTGAAGGCAGGAACTGAAATGAAGCAGAGGCCATGGAGGAATATTACCTTATTACCTTATAGCCTGTTCTGTGTCCAGCCTGCTTTCTTACCTAATGCATGACCCTCTGCCCTGGGGTCAGGTGGGCAACTATAGTGGACAGCACCCTCTAACTTTGCTCAACAAAAAAATATGCCTCACAGATTTGCCCACCGACCAATCCAATACAGTAAGTCTCCCTATTGTGGTTACCTCCTGCCTAGTATAATAGGTTGGTGACTGAAACATGTAGCATAGCAAGAGTGACAAAAAGAAAAAAAAAGTCTTCCCTGAGCAATATCATACTATGGCTATAACTGTAACAGTGCATTTACATAGATCTTGCAAATAGAATGAAGTTCTTAGTGGTTTTGTGCCTTTCTATGCTAGTAAACATATTAACCTTCTGATAATGAAATGAATCAGGAAAAATGTTAAAGTTTGGTATGTTGTGTTATAGCTGGTAAAATGAGTCTAATATGTTGAAGACTAATTATTATTAAAGCCACTTTAATAGCATAATTCAAACACCACTTAGTCCAAGACTAAGAACCTGGGAATCTAATATTCACTTACCATAAGATTATTACCTTAAGGCACTGGGATCCTATATTATTTGAAATGTTGGGATAGGACATAGTAACATAGTAATATACTAGTAATTAATTCCCAAAGGCTTACAGACTCTCCTAAGATTTGATGTATGGGTAATACACAATTAGTGAAGAAATCTAACTGGCGGTTTTCAGGATCTCAAAACTATTTCATCACCCAGGAGATTCAACTCTATTAGTAAGACTCAACAATATAGTGCATGTTTTCTTTCTATAGCATTTTTAAATTTACAATATATTTTAGAACACAGCCTTCTGAGCATTATCTTTCTTTGAATTCTACTCCAGTAAATTTCAGACAACCCAAAGTAACTTACAAACTGGAAGAACTACTGAATTTTCCTGTTCATCAGCTTACACACTTAAAAGGGCAGAATCAATAACAGAATAACGTTCCTTAACCAACATTGCTATTAGAATAGATACAATTAAAGCATCTTTTTATGTAAGGAAAGACCTGCTTCCATAATTTAATTATTTTAGTCAACTGAGCAATTTCCACATTTCTTCCTTACTGCCTAGTAACACATAATGTACACACTTCTGTAACTAAGCATTGAGTGATCTTTGGGCATTCTAAACTTGTAATGCAATGCTGTTAGTATACCAGCCTAATACGTCCTCATTATGTTGGGGGGCAGGGTGGTAGGGAGAAAGCATATATATTTTTGAATCAGGATTTCACAGTTATCCAAGCTCACTTTCAACTAATGATATTCCTGCTTTGTCTCTGGAGAATGCATTCTCCATCATGCTGATAATTTCTAAGTGCTTTTTTCTAACTGCTAGATCAAGAATACTGAGCCTTTGTTTTTAGGTCATGAATATATACATAACAAAATAATCTTTCTGCATTTTCATTATAATTCCAATGTAAACTGATTTTCAGCATTGGAGGGGAAAGGGTTAGGAATTCCAACCATCTATTTCTTTGATGGCTATCAGACCATCTTATAAACTTTGATAAATTAGGCCTCACGTAAAAGTGGCATATTTCATCTGCTTTTTAATTTTATGATATGCTTGAGCTATATATTGTACCCTAGTGTTCTGAAAATGCCTCAAGTTTTCATTCTTTTTTTAAATTTTATATAATTTTTATTGAGCATTTATACAACTCATATAATGGTTCACAATCAAACCCAGTCCCCCCGTGCCACACCTCCCCCATCAGAACTCATGCATCACAACGTCCAAGCTTAAATTTATCCAGTCAAGCTCCCAAACCCAGATGTCCTTCTGTGCAAATAGATCCACTGGAGTCTATTGAGCACATCTACAAATCTTAGGTAGGACATACTCTTCCTCACCCAACAGTACTCAGTAACATTTAGTGCTCCATCCAGGGTCAGTCCCCCACTGATTTCTCTTGCTCCACTTTGAGGCCTCGTCCCAGCTGGCATAGGTTCCATGCCTTATGCTAACATTGTCACATGTTTACATGTGAACACTTACAGTTGACTGTAAGCCACTGCTTCTCTTCATTCATATATCTGCCCTGGCTCTTATAATCTTTCTGTAATTATCCCTGGGCCATGGGTAGGTGAGTTTTAATATAGGGGCTCCATCCAATGACACATACTCTGGAGGCTCCCATTCTTTGAACGTTGACTATTTGTGGCCTACTATTTATACCACACTCTATTGTGTGAGGAAGCTCTACTGATGAGAATTGTGGGTTGTACTAGTTTTATCTCTGTCTCTCATTCTGCCAGTAGAAGTTCAAGTGTAGATGTATCTCCCAGAAATGGGGATCTTTTTATAATATGTTCTATGTTTGACCAGTTGTAGGATTCTGAAGTGGCCTTCATCTGTTGCAAAGAGTAGCATTTTTGTTTGTTTAGTTTTGTTTCTTGAAACACTTTTTAGATAATTGTGGGCTTACATGGAATCAATATTCATTTTTTAATAAAATATTTTATTGATGTATTTCATACATCATTTCTCAGTCCAATTTATACACATTCCCTTTTCCATGTCTGCCACCCCACCCCAGTTCATGCATTCTGACATACATGTCTTACATCTTTTTCTCAGTCTTTTTATTTTT
The DNA here is from genome assembly GCA_009823505.1 of Rhizomys pruinosus. Lineage (NCBI taxonomy): Eukaryota > Metazoa > Chordata > Mammalia > Rodentia > Spalacidae > Rhizomys > Rhizomys pruinosus. The sequence continues at coordinate 516,244 of VZQC01003433.1, forward strand.
TTGTCGTTTTGAAACAGGGTCTCCGTGGAGCTGTGGCTATCCTGGAACAGTCAACTGTAAGCCACTGCTTCTCTTCATTTATGCACCAGCCCTAGCTCTTGCAGTCTTTTTGCCTCCACTTCTGCAATAGTCCCTGAGCCTCGGGAGGGGGGGGGTGAAGATTAATATAGGGCCTCATCCAGGTTTACACACTCTGGAGGCTTGCATTCTTTGAAGCTTGATTAGTTGTGGCCTTTTCTTTGCATCACACTCTATTGTGTAAGGAAGTTTTATTGGTGAGAATTGAGACATGCACTCATTTTCTCTTTGCCCCTCATTCTGTGTATGGAAGATGAGTTTTAGATGTGTGTCTAGGAATGGGAATTTTTTGAAATGTATATATTCTGTGTCTGACCACTTGTAGGATTCTGCAGTTTCCTCCACCTGTTGAAAAGAATAGCTTCTAACTTTCATTTCCTTAATTATTATTGACGATGAACACCTTTTAAGATATGTCTCGGTCATCTTGTTCACTTATGAAATCTCCGGTTAGCTCTTTACTACATCTTTTGAGTGGGTCAATTGATTTCTTGCTCCTTTGTTTATTGAGTAGTTTATATACTCTGGATGTTAATGCTCTATCAGATGTATCACTGGTGAAGTTTTTCTCCCACTCTGAATTTTCTGTGGTAAAGCATCCAACAGTTCTTTGATTATTAAAGATCATAGAGCATACCTTTTTATTTTGTGTGTTTAGAAACTAAAGTTGAGATTTTTCAATTTCTGTCAGTTATTGATCTGGAAATTTAAGGAGTATTCCATTGCAAATATAGGTTGATTTTGGTTGCATGTCCATTTTCACGGTATTAATCCTACTGATCCATGAGCTAAGGAAAGCGCCTCTTTATATCTAGTATCTTCAATTTTTTTCTTCAATTTTAATTTTTTTTATTTTACAGATCTTTCATTTCTTTGTTAGGAATTTATTCCCTAAGCATTTTATGTATTTTTAGGCTATCATCAATGGGACTATTTCCTTGTTTTCTTTCTTGGTATGTTTGTTGTTGGTGTATAGGAAGACTGATGATTTGGAGCGTTAACTTTATATCCTGATAATTTTCTGAATGCATTTATCATCTCTGGAAGTTTTCTGATGGGGTCTTTAAGATAGTCTATGTATAGAATGATATCATCTGTGAATAAATACTTTGACTTGTTCCTCTCCAGTTTGCATCTCCTTTATTTAGTTGGTTTGTATGATTGTTCTACCTTGGACTTCAAGAACTATATTGAGCAGGAATGGAGAGAGTAGATATAGATATTCCTGTCTTGTTTCTGAATTTAAGAGGCCTGCATTCATCTTTTTCTCCACTCAGTAAGATATTCCATGTGGGCTTGTCATATATTGCATCGATTACATCACAATGTGTTCCCTGTATGCATGCAGGTTCTCTATGATTTTTATCATGAATGCACGTGGGATTTTGTCAAAGGATTTTCACAGATCTAATGAGAAAACTCTATGGATTCTGTTTTTGAGTCAATTTATGAAGTAGATCACATTTATCAATTTTCATAAATTGAAGCAACCTTGCATCTCTGGGATAAAGCTAACTTGATCTTTATGAATAATCTTTTAAAAATTATTGAGACTTTGTACATTTCATACAACAATATTTATTCAAATTTAGACCCCTCCCTTTTCCATGCATACACACATACACACACACATACACATACACACACAAACACACACACCAGACCTCATGTATTCTACCATATATGTTTAAGTCCTATCCAGTCAAAACATTATGCCCAAATGTCTTCGAGTACAGATTCATCCACTGGAATCTAATCAACCTATTTAGGCAGCATAAGGTTCTACATTCCCTCATCCAGTAATAATCAGTAATAATCAGTCCCCCAAAGTTCCCAGACTTTGGTCTGCCCACTGCCCTCACTGCACTCTGGGCCCTTGTCTGATTGAATTGTCATCAGTCTTCTGCTCAATGTGTCTGTTGTCCCAAGTTCACACGTGCAAACTTCCCGTGGCCTTAAATCCTCCATTTCCTTGTGTTCATGGACAACCCTGATGTTTGTTTATAATCTTTCTGACTCTTTTTCCTCAGTAGTCCTTTAGCCTCATGTGGGTAAGGTTTAATATGGGAGTTCTATCCATGGATATGCACTCTGCAGTCATTTATCCTTAACTTGGCCAGTACTGGTCTCCTTTCTGCATCATACTCTGTTATTTAAGGAGCCTTCAGTGGTAAGAGTTGAGGGATCCACTAATTTTATCTCTACCCATCTTTCCACTATGTTCCATAATTGTTAGCTGTAGAGATTCCACTCTAGATATATCACCCAGGACTGGGGGTCTCTCACATGTATATCCTCTGTGCATGACCAGTTTTGCATTCTGTAGTAGCCTTCATCTCTTGCAAAAAGGAGCTTCTTAATTGATATTAGTAATTGAGTCATTTAAAAATACTTATTAACATAACCTCTGGCTTGCAAGCTAGAATTTCTATACCTTGTTTTTTGAAGCTCAGAGATGAATGTCAAATCTTTCCCAGTTAGGCAAGTGAAAACGTTCTTGTCAAACTGCTGTGCATACATGTTGGAGCAGTTTTATAGATATCCCAGTGAGGAATCATTTGTAGGTTTTACACAATAATCTTTCTCAAAAACTAAGGTCATTTTCAATTAATTGGAAATACCAGTATTTTATGACTCTTATACTTAGTGTAAATATAACTTCTTAATTGTATTTCTTCTCAGGAGACATACATTTCTGAGAATCTCTCTGGTCTTTTGGTCCTTGGAGAACATTTACTTATCCATCTCCTTTGAGGTCAAAGAGCTACAAACAGTAAGTCAAAAGCTCCTTTCCGACAAGGAGCTGCTTGGGATTGTAGAATGGCTCTTATTAGTATTCATCAAGTATTAACTAATCTCAGACCTATAATTGGCCTTAGGAATCCTAAGATTGGATATTTTCTTTCAGAGAAGAGTAAAGGTAACATGACAAAAGGCAGCCACAAGGTGACTTAATGACACAGCTTGAACATCAACATACTTCAGATATCGTCCAAAAGGGTTCAATTATTTCTTTGTATTCACAGTTCCATTTGAATTTTCATTTCTAAAATGATTAGTAAGATACCAAATAGGTAATATTTACCTTACGACCAACTGTGTGAATTTGCAAGAGCAAAAAGCAAAAGGAATTTTTTTCTCTTTTTTTATGAAATCAGGTCAGTGCACACCATTTTTCTAAATCTTTGCAGATAAGTAGAAATTCTGATGGAGAATTTATTTATGCTTTAATAAAACTATTTGGATAAAATATGAATATATTTGTTGACTGAAGTTTTTTGAGATAGATTTTCTTTCTTTCTTATTTTTTTATTTTTTATGTGTATGAATGTACTGTCTTCATGTAGGTCTGTGCATCCATGTCCTGCAATGCCACGGAGTTCAGAAGAGGGCGTAAGATTCCCCTGGATCTGGAGTTAAAGATGGTTCTCAGCTGCCATGTGGGTGCTGGGAATTGAACCCAGGTCCTCTGCAAGAGCAGTCGGTGCTCTTAACTGCTAGGCCATCTTTCCAGCCCCGAGATGGATTTTCTTTTGCCCATGACAGGCAGCTCTCTATACAACAGGAAAAGGACCATTGTATTTCTCATTATTGAATCCATGCCCTAATATTCATCCATAGTATGTTTCAGTCTCTTCTTAAAGCCAAAAATATAGCTGAAATATTCACTTGCACAACAGATCTCTAACATGAAGCTGAAATGTTCCTTTTCTTAGAACATCATAGTCAATGTGCTCTACTCTGTGACTCAATATTATGATAAGATAGATATTCTCTCTTCTCTTATTTGCTCTGTGGTATATAACAAATGAATGCACATACAGCCCATTATACCTCCAAAATTATTTCCTTAATTCTTAACAAAATATTGATTTTGCTAGTACTAAGAATTTTCACTTTGTACATTGAAGATCTGGATCCTGCTGTAAGTGTTGAATAATTGTCCTTCAAACCTCTATGGTCTGTAGGGGAAAAAAGTTCAAACATTCTTGGTTTTCACAGACAGGTACAGCTATTTGAGAAAATGCTGTGTTTCTTTGTTTCATATTCCTTTTTAATTTTTTTTTAAATTTTATTTGTTTCTGTGTTGTATGAATGTACAGTCTGCATGCAGGTTTGTGCACCCGAGTCGTGCAATGCCACGGAGGTCAGAAGAGGGTGTCGGATTCCCCTGGAACTGGAGTTTTCCTGGAATTGGAGTTTCAGACGGTTCTCAGTCGCCATGCGGGTGCTGGGGATCGAACCCGGGTCCTCTGTAAGAGCGGTTGGCGCTCTTAACCGCTAGGCCATCTCTCCAGCCCTGTTTCATAGTCCTTTTAATAGTCTTTGACAAAAGCAAATTCAATTTTGACAAGAAAGACATAATTCTCCAGATATCTTTGATAAATAGTGGGCTATTTCGATTTGCTGATCAGGATTTCTTTTTCTATTATCTCATCAATTTTAAGATGCTATAGTCCAGGAGGGGATACATATACCTTTTTTATTTTCTGTGATTGTCTTCCTTGCTTCACAAAACAGTTCCCGAAGATGGCCAGACACAATAACTCTATCGTGACTGAATTTGTCCTTGACGGTTTGACACACCAACCAGAACTCCAGCTGCCTCTCTTCCTCCTGTTTCTAGGGATATATATGATCACTGTAGTGGGGAACCTGGGCATGATCTTGTTGATCATGCTGGATTCCAAGCTTCAGTCTCCCATGTACTTTTTTCTTGGTAATTTGTCATTTGTAGATCTCTTTTATTCCTCAGTTGTAACCCCAAAACTTCTGGAAAACTTTATATGGGATCGAAATCTTATCTCTTACTCAGGATGTATGACACAGCTCTTCTTCTTCTGTGTATTTGCTATTGCTGAATGTTACATGCTGGCAGCCATGGCATATGACAGATATGCAGCTATCTGCAAACCATTGCTCTACAATGTCACCATGTCCTGGGATGTATGCAGTATGCTGGTGATTGGGGTCTATACCATGGCAAGCATTGGAGCTGTGGTAGATACTACATTCATGATTCAGCTTTCCTTCTGTGAAGAAAATGTCATTCACCATTACTTTTGTGACATACTTCCTCTCTTAAAACTGTCCTGCTCCAGCACTGAGCTCAATGAGCTTATGGTATTTCTTGTTGGTGGATTCAATGTATTGGCGACAACTGTGCCCATCATCATCTCCTATGTCTTCATACTCTCCAACATTCTTCAAATACCCTCATCTGGGGGGAAGTCAAAGGCCTTTGGAACCTGTGGCTCTCACCTTACTGCAGTTGGAATTTTCTATGGATCTGTAGCATTCATGTATTTCAAACCAACATCGAGCAGTGGCATGATCCAGGAGAAAGTGGCCTCTGTGTTCTACACCACAGTGATCCCCATGCTTAACCCTGTAATCTACAGCCTGAGGAACAAGGATGTAAAGGAGGTGCTGATAAAACTCATGAGGAAGAGGTTTGGTCCAGATTAAGTTTATCTACTATGGCTTCTAAAAGCCAGGGTGCCCATTTCTCTTTTTCTTTTCCTTAATAGTATTTCCCATATCTGGTTTAAAACTTAACATCCTATTGACATTCCCTCTACCTTTGGTACTGGATGTTACCATTTAACTGAGGTTTATGTACTTATCTGCTTCTCGAGGAAATCAGGACACATAAAATTGTTCATTTTATAAAAATTACCTGTTAAATATGTATGATCTTTCCTCTTTCTGTACTGAGAAAGGCTGTGATAAAATGTTCATTTCCCTGTATTTGGAGTAAAGGGAACATCTTCTTCTTCTGTCTGATATTATTAGCTATATTTGGCTCAGATCAAGTCCTAGTAGACTAGAATGTTATAAATTTTATCTTTAACACTTGACTATTTGACAAATCCCAAATGTGTGTGTATACTTGGCCAATATGAAGCCCTTCTCCAAGCTTCTCTTTTTAACTTTTTATGGTATGTGTTTATATACTAAATATAATCTGCCAATGAATAAGAGTAAGAAGACAAATCTTTAATACACTATCTGGGACAAGTCATATCAATGAAGCATTTCTTAGAAGGATTATTCTAGCATAACACAAACACCTGACTATCCAACCTTTAAAAAGTTTAGTTTCATAAATCATAAACTTCCCTGAGGTTCTCATGGCACAGATTATGGGCATGCTTTTAGAAAATGGCTCTATCCAATTGTGTTTTGTACCCCATTTCCTTCTCTTCTGTTTCTATACCATCTTTCCACCCTAGTGACTGAACTCTTTTTTTTCCCCATGAAAACACAGAGCATTTTATAGCATGGAGAGCAAAAAGGATAAAATGCTGGAAGCTGGGGCTGGAGAGATGGCCTAGCAGTTAAGAAGGCTGACTCCTCTTGCAAAGGTCCCGAGTTTGATCCCCAGAACCAACATGGAGGCTGAGAACCGTCTTTTCTCCAGTTTCAGGGGAATCCGACACTCTCTTCTGACCTCTGCAGCATTTCACGACACGGGTGCACAAATCTACATGCAGATAGTACATTTATACACATAAAAAATAAATAAAATTTAAAAAAATGTTGGAAGCTGACTCAAAGCCAGAAGTATGATGCAATGACAAAATAGGAAAGCTGCTTATAAATTATATGATTAAAATAAGGAAAGCAGAGCTAATCATGGTGGTGCATGCCCTGACTGAATTCTTAAAGGAATGACTTAGAAAATAAACCAGTGACCACCTAGAACTATCACAGTTTTTCAAGGCATAGAATTTCATGAAAAGTCTCATTCATTTCCCTTTGTTAGAAAGAGAAACCCCATTTCTTTCTTTTTAATTTTTATTTATTTTTGTATGTGTATGAGTGTACTGTCTGCATGTAGGTTTGTGCACCTGTGTCCTGCAATGCCTCGGAGGTAAGAAGAGGGTCTCGGATTCCCCTGGAACTGGAGTTCTCCTGGAATTGGAGTTACAGATGGTTCTTAGCTGCCATGTGGGTGCTGGGGATCGAACCTGAGTCCTCTGCAAGAGCAGTCAGTGCTCTTAACCGCTAGGCTATCTCTCCAGCTGGAAACCCCATTTCTAGACCTACCTATGAAACTTCCTTGGAGAGACATATGTAGTAATGTCAATATACACTCATCTTGTCAAATTACCATCTTTCCCTGTAAAAAAGAATGTAGTAATTTAAAAATTTGTTGGCTGGATAATCTGACCAAGTCTTACAATCATATTTCTTCTCCCTTTCCTTCTTGTTTTATAATACATCTAAGGAGAAACAAACAACCAATTATATTTAACACAGACAATTAAATATGTTTTTACACGTGTAGGCATTCATGAAATCATCACAATATTGCCTACACTTAAATATTTCCTATGACAATTGGCAACATGTCTCCCTACATTTTCATGGCTTCTGTCATCATACTATTTTCCATGGTATTTAACATTATTTAAACAGTGCAGTAATTAGGCTTGTATGAGGCCTTAGTTTACTCTTCAGAAAGGATTTACAAAATGTGGTTGTGTGTATCAATAGGAAAATATGTTCTCAATGTTGCAATAGAATTCCATTGCATCAATTTACCACACGTAATATGTTTTCTTTTTCCATTTACTTGGTCGTGAAACTCATTTTTTTCAGTTAGGGAGTACTATGAATAATGGTACAATGGATGTGTTGGGAGAATATTTGAGAGGTTACAAGTCTATATTCTTTTTTATTTCTTATAAACAAAACTGAATAGTGGAATACCTATAACATATAGTGAGCATGTATTTATTTACCTTGAAAGTAGAATTGTTTTATGAAGTAGCTGTACCAGTGTACACTCCATCTAAAATTTTGTAATATGGTTAATTCCTTCACTGTATTATTGTCCTTAATGGTGTCAATCAGCATCTCCATCATCACCATTATTACTAATTATAGACCTTGTAATTAGTACCATATACTTTACTATGATTAAATATGGATTTTTCTAATAATTTACAATATTGAACATTATTTGTAGCCATATACATGATCATTTATCAATTCAAATATTTTTCTTTATTAGTTTTGCATTTCTTCATATCTTTATATATCTTATATACCATATCTTTATATCTTTATATATTCTGTATATGTCTCTTATCAGATAACTGATAAGATATATTTGTACAAGCCTGAGGATTATTTCATTATCTTTAGAGCAATTTATGAATTTTTTCTTATCAATGCATGCTCTCTTATGTATTATGCCTTCAGAATTACTTCAAAAACAACTTTACCAAGGCTATAGAAATGGCTTAGCAGTTAAGAGCACTGGCTGCCCTTGCAGAGGATCTGGGTTCAATTTCCAGTACCCAAATGGTGGCTAACAAGTGCTGTAACTCCAGTTCCAGGGGCTTCAATGCCCTCTTCTGAGCTCTGAGGTTTTTGTATGATGTGTGCATATATGCAGGAAGAACATTCATACATATAAAATAAAAAAAATGCTTCTTCCTAAACATGGGTTTTTCATGAATGCCAGGCTTTGGTTCTGCCCACCTCCACCATCTTTCTTGTGCCAGATTGATTACAACCACAATTTTCAAGCTAGAGTCTTTCATAAAAGAGATTACTTGTCTGTAAATATAAAGATACTTAGCACACAGTAAGCAATTATGTTTGTCTAGAGGTTTCTCGAGAAACAATGACATTTCTTGCCATGTTTTCTTGGGTATGCTTATAGTATCAAATATAGGCTTTCTCCCATTGGCTGGGTTTTTTTAACAAAATATTTTATTGGTGTTTTGTGTGTTTCATACATCACTTCTCAGCCCAATTTAGACACACTCCCTTTTCCATGCCCCCCACCCCACCCCAGTTCATACATTCTGCCGTACATGTCTTGCATCTTTTTCTCAGTCCTTTAAAGTTTTTCTCTGCAGAGGTTTATTGTTTGGGCAGAAGTTAACTGTTTTAGTCAGTTCTTTGATCCAGTCTTTTTGTCACTGTTGTTCCCTCCCATTTGTATTGTTCCAAAGTATGCCCTTTGAAAATGAACTATGTGCTAATTCCAAAATATGTTTAGTTCACATTTTCCTTTTAACTTTTTATTACTCTAATATATGAATACATACTCTCCACACATATACCACAATTACAAAGTCTGAAAATAAGTGGTCAGTTAATTCTAGAAACCATTAAGGAATTCACACTATAACAGTATAGTTGCCTTCAGATAAAAAGAAATATAATATAACATTAAACTTTCTCAGCTTGTCTTTCTTTTTTTTTTTTTTTTTTATTGATGCTTGTGTGTATTTCATACATCTTTTCCAATTCAGTTCAGGCATATATCCCTTCCCCCGCCCCACCCTCACCCACCATCCCAGATCATGTATTCTGCCATAACTTTTCTGCATCTTTCTGGGTTTTTTTGTTGTTGTTTGTTTTTCATTTTTTTTAACAATAAGTGATATTTGTGAGTACAAGCATCCTTCATGTCAAACAAATTTGCGAGCAGTTTGGCCCAAACCCATACAGCTCATGGGTCCCACCATCCAACGGGGGGGAGGGGGGAGCTTGTATGTTCAATCAAGTTGATCAAATGAGTGTCCCGTCTATATTGTTGTAGTTTCACCATTCACCCCAATCGCAGCCCTTACATTCTACCGCGCCTCCTCTTCCGCAGATTGTTCCCTAGGCTTAGAAAGGGGCACACGTGGATGAGATGCAAAACAGTCTACTTTCCTCTGGAGCTGTTGTTTGGTCTCTAGTCAATTCTGGCTGTTTCTTTCATGGGCTGCCAAGATCTGAACAGGACTTCACAGAGGAGGAATAGAGATGCTGAGAAAACGCTTTAAGAAGTGTTCAACATTGCTAATAATTAAAGGAAATGCAAAATTAAAAAACCACCTTAAGATACCATCTTACTCCAGTAAGACTGGCTAGGATCAAGAAAACAAATGATGCCAAGTGCTGGAGAGGGTGTGGGGAAAGGGGAACACTCATCCATTGCTGGTGGGAATGTAAACTTGTGCAGCCACTATGGAAAACAGTGTGGAGAACCCTTAGAAGGCTCAAAATGATCCTGCCATTTGACCCAGTCATACCACTCCTGGGTATATACCCACAAGACTCATCTTACTGCAGAGATACATGCACAGCTATGTTTATTGCCGCTCTGTTCACAATAGCAAAAAACTGGAATCAACCCAGATGCCCCTCAACTGATGAGTGGATAGAGAAAATGTGGTACATGTACACAATGGAATTCTATGCAGCAGTAAAGAAAGACAACATCATTAACTTTGCAGGTAAATGGATGGAGCTAGAAGACATCATGTTAAGTGAAGTAACACAGTCCCAGAAAAACAAACAACAAATGGTATCTCTCATATGTGGATGCTAGTACCAATAACCCAGTTATAAATATTTCAGCTTGCCTTTCAACTAGGGATTTGGTGCTAGCACCCACAAATGAGGGATACCTTTCGTCCTTCGTTTTTCTGAGACTGTGTTACTTCACTTAGCATAATGGCTTCAAGTTCCACCCATTTATCTGAATCGTTCTTGATGCCATTTTTCTTTACCACTGCTTAGAATTCCATTGTGTAGATGTATCACATTTTCTCTATCCACTCCTTGGTTGAGGGACATGTGGGTTGCTTTCAGCTCTTTACTGTTGTGAAGAAAGCTGCAATAACCATAACTATAAAGATACTTAGTGAACATAGAGTAAGAAATTATGTTTGTCTTGGGTTTTCTTGAGAAACAATGACCTGTCTTGCCTTGTTTTCTTGTGTATGCTTATAGTATCAAATATGAGCTTTCTCCTACTGGCTGGGTTTTAAGTCCAAATAAATAGCTGTTGATTATTCCCAAGATAAATATACCACTAAGCACCAACAGAGATACTTTCCTTTGCTGGTCATTGGTGTGATTATTGGGTTTTATTTGCAGTTGGGTAGGACAATTTGATTCATTTCCTTCCATAGCTTCTTGTATACAATCTTGAGATACTCTGAGAGCTAGTCTTCCTGGAAGAGGCTTCCCTGTCAATTCTTCATTCTGAAGAAGTACTTTTTTTAATCAATATATTAGTGTCATTTTCTAGAACACCACATGAAAAGTGTAAATTCCAGGTACAGTAAATCAAGATAAAATGAGTAATTCAGGTTCTCTATGCCAAGTAATGTAATAAGAAATTCATTCTATTCTTAGATATTTTAGAACCTATTGATACATTTAGTTTCTCTTTGGGTTCAGTTTTAATTTAGGTTGTTGTATTCTACTCCATTTTCTGTCTTTTGTTAGAGGTTAAGCACTATTTAAAAATGTATTTTTCAGTCTGAGAATGTAGCTCAGGTATTAGAAGCTTTGTTAGAATGCATGAAGCTTTGGGCTCCATCCTCCAACATAAAATCAGTTGTGTGATACATGCCTTTAAAAGTGGCACTCACTTAAAGCCCCCTCAATGGAGGTGAACTGGGGTTGGCACTATAACCACAGCCAAATACACATGACTGGAGAAGTCATAGATACTAGATAAATATCTTTCTTTGTCATATCTCTAAACAAATGAAATTTCTTGCTATCTGCCTAATACAGAATTCCTCTATTTACATACAAGGTACTGTATACCACTCAACGAAGAAACTTCTTTTTGCAATGGATGGAGGCTACTTCAGCATTATACAAAGGCTCACAAACAGAGAATATAAAACTCTGAGAGTTTTCCAGTCCTAGGTAACATATCTACAGTGAAATCTCTAAACCTAAGACTCATGGTACCTAGTGGAGCATTTTGTAGAGAGAAAACTAGTGCATCCCTCAACTCTCACCAATAAAGCTTCCTTATACAAAGTCTGCAATGCACACAAAAGGCTACAATTGGCCAAGGTTTAGAGAATAAAGGACCATAGATTGCAGGTCCCTGGATAAGACTCCTGTATTAAACTTCACCCACTCATGTCTCAGGGACCATTGCAGAACAGGCTGTGGAAAGACTGAAAGAGAAAAGAGTGGTCCATGAACATAGGGACACAGAGGCTTTCAGGCCACTTGAGGGTTGCATATGAGGACTTATGGCAATGGTGGTGTTGAGCACAAAATCCATGACAAGTCAATCTAACAAGGACCCAGATTGGAGTGAAGGAAGTGGGTGGGAATAGCCTGCGAAATGTCAGATACTGATTACTACTGGCTGAGGGAGAGTAGTACTTACTTAAAATAAGCTTATCAAACTCCAGTAGATGAACTTGTATTGGAGGATATCTAGGTACAAATACTTGAGTGGATAAGATTTAAGATGTAGGGTAGAATGTATGAGGTGCCATAAAGGTGGGCATGGCTAGAATAGGGGTTTTAAGTTTGATTAAGAGCTATTATATGAAATATACAAAGCTCACCAAACATTCCAATGGGCTTTCTTAAGCCAAAAAAAGAGTTATTTAGTTATTCAGTGTAGTTTGTTATACCCTCCGCAGATTGTCACCACCCCCACCTTGCCTTTGAATCCTGACACCTGTCTTCTACTCTGGCTGTACCTGACCCCACCTTTCCTTGGATTTCTGAGACCAGTCTTCTTCCCTGATAAATCTGTGATCCTATCCAAAGGGTCTTGATTATCCTGCAGCCTGAGCAACTCCAATTTCCTTGCAATCACAAATACTCTTCCCTTTCTAGGTTGGGACACAAACCTGCTTTTGATCTTAGCACTAAGATCTCTGGACTCTCCTCTTAGTTCAGATCCACCCTCTGCATCAAGATCCACTGCACTCAGACCACCTCATATTTTCAGTCTATTCTGTGAGACATTCACCTTCTCTTTGTACTTTAAGATCAGATAACTTAAGAACAACAAACAACTTTTAAAAAAGCAATGAGGATATAATTGTGAGGGAAGATTGTTGGAGACCAGGATGATTTAGATTAAGAGCAAATGGAAACATGAGACCTTCAATCCAAAACTGCTGTCTCATATAATGAGAAGAATCTGAATGCAGTATGTCATAAACACTGCCGGGAAGAACACTGGGTGGCTGATTATGAGCAAGCAGCAGCATGAGGGGCTCTGAAGATCTTTGTTATGTGAAAAACATCTTGGTTAACAGCCTTCAGTAGTTATTTGCCTCAAACAGGTCCTTTGTATAAAGCCTCTTTCAACTTTTCTGTAGGAGGTTCACATATATCATTTTTTTTCAAACTTTTTCCTAGAATATTTCTTCCGTATGGGTTTGCAACTGATTGCTAAATTTTTGTCTTTATAAACTTGATTCCTTGATGAAATAAACTGATTCTCTACATTAGGATGAAAATCCAGGAAGTGACTGAACTCTTTGTAATTTGACCTTGCCTTTTCAGGGGTGGGGGCCACCTACCCATGATTAGCAGAAACCTCCAAAGAAAGTCAAGAAAAAACAAATATGTAGGTGAATGAGATAACAAAAGTAATAACTTGAAAAGTAAATGCACAAAGGAGATAGAAATATTGAAGAAAACAGAAACTAAAATAAAGATGGTACTTAAAAACTAATAAATCAATTTGAAACAATAGAGGAAAACCTTGCAAGTAGGACGAATGAAATGAAAGATAGTAACAAGCCTGGATAACAAACTTGAAGAAATAGACTCCTAAATGAAAGAAAAAAATTAAAAACACAGGAGTATAATATGCAGGAAATGTGGGACACCATAAAAAGACAATGTATCATGGGTATACAGGCAGAAGACTCTCAACCCAATTGTATTCACCAGATTTTCAGCAGGATTATAGGAGAAATCTCCCCTAAAGTAAGGAAAGACATATCCATACAGATTCAATAAGCATGTAGAAGATCAATTAGAAAGGAGCAGAATAGAAACTCCCAGTGACATATCAGTAAGGCACTAAATCTACACAACAAAGAATTCTACAGAAAAACCACAAGTTACATATAGTAGCCTGGACACTGAGAATTACACAGCGTGTCTGGTCTGCACAGAGCTTGTCTTCATCAACCTAACCTGACCTAGGAAGGTGACCACGGAAATAGCTGAGTCACATATCTGGGCCAATCACAATGTGACATGATGACTGCAGTAAGATGATAGTGGAATGTGGACAGTATATAAACCCTAAACTTGCCTCCCAATAAATGAGTCTGTGTCAACTCACATTCTGCCCACTTTCACCTGACTCCCAGTGTCTGCCTATGGGCTCTGCGCCTCTCACCCCCTTTCGTTCACTGTTGGACCACAAAGTTCCCCAATCAGTCCTTGGGGATTGACAATATCTGGTGCCCAGTGTGGTTATTTGAATCCCCCCACCCCCACACCCCTGCTGATGGTGCTGGTGAGGCACCTCCTTCCTTGATCGGTGAATAGGCCCCCTTTTGTGTTCTTCGTTCTTTCAGTCTCTCAAGGATGAGCACCCTGCTCCTGCCCCCCCACCCCTCTCTTCCCTTCCCATTTCCTGCCTTCATGGGTAATATTCCTACCCAAGTTCAGCTGCCCTAAAGGCTCTCCTCTAGACCTGTGGACTTAAAGTGAAATCCCAGGACTTGGATTCATTTGGGAGGAGGCCATTTGCATTGCTCCTCCTCAACATAAGTTCGAGTCTTAAGTGCTCCTAGTGGAGGACTTTCTGTGTGAGCATAACTTGGCCTGCCACAAGAACACTAAGGAGAAGCTGGCCCTGCCCTGTGTCCCTGACTTTCACCAGATTGAGGAAGGTTCCCCCCATTTCAATCCCCTCTAAACTCCCTTCAGCTGCCCCTGATAAGGAAACTCATCCCCCACCCCCCACCCCCACCAATATACCCTTGGAGGGGGGCCCAGGAAGCTCTCTCTCTCCCACCAAAGGGACTAGAGACATCTCGTTTGACAGGCTGTGTCTTTTGGGTAAGAAAGAGCTGAATTCTTTTTTTTTTTTTTTTTTATTTTCACTTTGGTTTTGGTTAAACTTGAGTTTCTGGTCTGGGGCACTTGGTTAGGAGAAACTGGACACAGTATTGCTCCTTGAGCGCAGAGATGGGAGACACCCCAACTCTCCACTGGTAGAGTGCGAAAAAGGGGTTTGCCTCAGAATCCAGGCAAGGGGGTGCAGATTTTTGGTTTCGGGACCAAAAAGGCATCACCTCCATGTGTGCAGCATTTCCTTTCTTCATGTCAGACTACCATCTTGTGTTTATGGTAACTGTTCTTCCCTGTGTCTAAGTTTTTGTGTGTGTTTGTATTTCAGTCATGATAATTTCTCATGTTGGTTCTGTCAAGTAAAGTATCCACTTCAAGTTTCCTTTCTTTATGTGCACAGAATCATTGGTTTTGGCATGCCAGTCTAGATACGAATGTGCAAACTTTAAAATATGGATATTTAAAAATGCATTTAAAGGCCTAAAATTTGGATACTGTAGGCATCTCTAAATTTAAACACTTCATAACAGGTGATAATTTTTTATAGGAGTCAGCCTCTGAGTTGACAGTTTAAGGATCCTATTTTTCTAGCTGATTTTTTGGTTTCTGTTTGTTTTCAAAAGAATTGTGTGAGGTAACTTGCTTGCTTTGGAAGTATTTTACTCTGAATGTTCAGGCTACTTTGTGGATTTTTTTTTCCTCTATGGGCCTGATTCTCCAGGTGGATGTATCCCTGATTTAACATACTAACTCACCTTCAGGGCTGGGAATGAATTCTTGGACTGGACTGGCTTTTGGGGTGGGGGAAAGCTTTGTTGCCTCTTGGGACAGGGCGTGGTGGCACACACCTTTAATCCCAGTCCTTAGGAGGCAGCGAAGGCAGTTCTTTGAGAGCTCAAGACCAGCCCATCTAGTCTTCGTTGATGAGTTTCCACCCAGCTGCTAGGAAACTCTATCTCAAAGGACCAGAGATAAACTGCCTTTTACTAGCTAGTAAAATTTTCATCAGAAGTTCGTCAGGAATCCTGGTCTGGCTTAGGAGGAGGTCTTTAGAGCTTGGGGAATGCCTGAGCTCTCTGGAGTGCCCACGTGACTACCTTTCAGTTTCTGCTAGAGACCCATTTTGGAGTGTGGCACCTGGATCAGGTGGGGTTCTGCATGGCTTCCAGGGGTGCATTTTAGGCTCTTGCCTCCAAGGGGTGAAGGAAGAGCAGCTAGAACAGCTCTTGGGCTCTGTTATGTTTCTGCAAGAATATTTGAGCCTGTTTCCTTCCCTCTGTTCTGCCTCATGGGAGGAAAGGGGACCTCTCTGGGTCTATACTGTCCTTGCTGATATGACTGGCAGCCCCTCCTGAGTGCTGGTGTTTGTGTTGTGAAAGAGTTGGTCTCAGAGAACTGGGTGAATCAAACTCATGAAAACTGTATGTCTCTCTATGCTTTTAGTCTCCATTTGGATGAAGGCATTATATAAATTTATTGTGATCTCTTTAAAATGTTAGAGCAGCCCTCTCACCCCAGGCTCCTGATGTTTTGGATGTGTGTTTGAGTCTTTCTAAAACTATGGAACCTCAGTTTAGTTTATAGGTAAAAACCTATTTGGAGGATGTGTCTTAAGCCCTCATTCCAACATGCTTAATTAGAAATATAAATATTTTAATGGTGTAACCTGGGTACCCTAAGAATATCTTTCCAAACTCTCTTCCAGCACTTGGTAGACAAAGGCATATGGATATCTTGGTCTGGTTTTGGATGGAGAACTGATACCAGAATGGCCTGTGTCAGCCCAGTTTCTTGCATCCAGGTGTGGGAGAGGCCAGCTTGGGATAGCTAATGGGCTTTACTGTGTTCCTGCAGTGGTTTCCTCTCTGTTCCTCCCAACCCCTTCCTCCTCATAGGCAGCAAACATATCTCCCTGGGCTTGAAGTGCTGTCCTGCTGGTCTGGCCACTCCTAGAAGTTCCCCAGACAGGTATGGTGGGCCACACCTTTAATCCTAGCATGCCTTCAATCTCAGCACAGCCAAGGTTTAGGTTAAAGTCAGAGATACTGATACTGATTTATGAACAAAACTGAGTTTTATTAAGTTGGAAACCCAGTTAGGGATATTTGCTAAAGCTCTAATGTTTTGGTTTTAAGCACACCTAGCACTTGGGAGGCAGAGGCAGGCAGATCTTTGTGAGTTCAAGGTCAGCCTGGTCTACAGAGTGAATCCAGGACAGCTGGGGCTAAAGGGTGACCCTGTCTCAAAAAGACAAAAAAAAAAAAAAACCCAAAACAAAAAAAAAAAACAAAACAAAAAAACTAGTTTGTCACGATATTGTGTCTGACCACAGTAATTATTTTGTGTGTATACTTCTTGGTATTTATTTCTTCAGAACTAAGGGTCAATTTGTTTATTGATGTTGCTATGTCTCATGGTATTAAGAAAGAAAATGAGAAGGTGAGAAAAATGTTAGAGAGATATAGAAATAGAGAAGAATTTATATGAAGATGATGAGAAAGTCTATGTGAGTGATGAAAGTATGAGGAGGTTTGTTATGGCAGGTAAAAGGTGTGATTATATGAATCAACTTAATTTTCTAATATTCTTAGAAACTTAAATTAAGTCAACTAGTTTAAGAATCAAAATGTATATCTAGTCAAAGTTTTTTTAAGAGTGTTCTGTTTTTGTCCAACCTTTATATGCATATTTCAAGGTATAGTAAAATGATAAGTTACCTGTATTTAATTAAATTGGTCTAATCACTCAAGCCAGTTTACTAGTGGCCTGAATAAGATTATGAATATACAGAATTGTTAATTTTCCATCCACTCCTGTGGCTATTCTTTTGGCAGAAGCACTTAAAGGCAGTTACCTAACAGCCTTGTCCCATGCTGTTTCTCACAGACCTTTGAAAGTCTGGACTATCTTTTGATCTCTCAGGAAAGAACTTTGATCTGGATTTTAGCCTGAGATTCCCTTGTCCCGATTACCTGCCCCAGTCCCCAATTGTGTGTATGTGTCCTGGCCCAAGCCTGGATTAGTATATAAGTCTTGAGTTCCAACATTAAAGTTGAGTCTATTCCCTCGGGCTTTCTCTGACTCTGTGTATGTATGTCTGCCTATATGTCTGTCTTTATCTTTCTATTTGAAATACCTGGTGGCCCCTCCCCTCTCATTGCTGGAGCTACCCTAAGGAGGGAAGAACAGCAAACATCATGTGGATGTTGGCCACACATATATAAAGGACTACACAGACGACAGTAAACTCCGACACACTCCTGACTCGAACCTGACTCCCTGTTACAGGTTTGGATAAAATGGACACAGAGAAATAGTGGGTTACCTATGGCTACTGAAAATGTACTTTATGTTTCTTGCAAGAGTTGCTTTTGATACTTCCTTTGACCTAACCAGATAATTTGGCTCAAAAAGCTAGGTTCTATCTCCCTGAACCACCTGTATGCAGTCCAGGAGGAGATGGTTTGGGTGAGCTTGGTAATCCTTATCTGTTTATTTCCTGTCTTCCAGTATGTATTACAACTCCTGTCTTTCTGGGAAAACTATAAATCATGATAGGGAGTCTGAAATAGAAAAAGATTGTTCCCATTTGTAGTAATTATAGTGAATAGTTTACATGTAAGATAAGGCTGAAATTGTTTAATTCGATATTCTGGGTTATACCTGCTTAATGTAGGGTGTTAAATAATGTCATAGATCTGTTTTTTTTTTTTCTTACCAAATAATAGTTTCCTCTTTCTATTTAAGCAAATACCTAAGGAGAAAAAACAAAAACAAAAACAAAAAACAAAACAAAACAAAAAAAAAACAACCTCAGACCATGACTATCGAAATTTCCATGAAAGTAGATCCTGAGTCCAGACACCATGGCCAAATGAACAAAAGGAGAAGCCCAGTAATGGATGCTTCAGAACCCCTTGTTGAGAAATTCTAATGGAATTTTAAATTAGACATTTAATTCACCCTATTCCTCACCTGGTTCCCTGCCTAGAAAATGTACCTAGCTACTCTCCCCTTCACAGGCACTGGTCAAGGATTTTGTTTTCTCTGTAAGTATACTTTTGGGGGTCTTTTAGATAGAACCACTGATCAGAGGTACCCCCGTTGCCAACATTTTCAGCATGGAAAATGTCAGAGCAGTTGGTGCCCTGATTCCCTCTTAGCAATTGGGGTAACCTCCTCAGAGGATGTGATAAAAGGAGGAGCTAAATTTGGCTACGTAGTTTAGGGTCAAGACCCCCCCACAAAAAAAGAGCCAGTTTCTCAGCTGAAAGCTGAGGACATCCTGGATCTGGTTGCTCCGACTTGTGACTCATGAATCCCTAACTCACTTGTCAAATTTATTGACCAGTAGGTAAATTCCATTAAAATGGTGCTAAGGACCCAATACATACCCCCTAGCTCATCTTGGAAACACCAACTATGGTTGACTCTTGTGAACTTCCTTCAAGAAAATGAAGGTCACATGTATGAGGAGGAAATGAGCTGCAAACCTAGGTTTTCCTCATTCTGCCTGAGTCCCTACCAAGTCCTCAATATTACACATCAAAATCGTGAACTTGGTGACATTATTAAAGGCCCCTGGTCCCAACAGTTTATTAATTACACCTTGACCCTGGATTCTCAAATTGTCTCCCTTAACTCTACCCACCCCACAGTCATAGCCTTTGATACTAGCTTTGTTTCTCAGGTGTGGTCTAAGCTAAAGTCCATTTTGATCCTGCTGCATTGATCACCTGGGGCATCCTCTGCCTCCTGGCACTTCTCTGACTTTTTCTCTTCAGGTGTCTGTTTTGCTTTGCCCACAGCCAACACCAGGTCAGCAAAACCAGGTCCTCTTAGCAGTGGTCAATAGGGACTCTCCATGCACCCCTCCCACTGGGGTAATTTTCTTCTAGCTTTCATCCATCCACAATTCATGGGAATGAGCTTGTCTCTCCCTTCCATGGTACCACTCTTGGCTTCTTCCCTCAGTGGCTGGTTAGTCAACGATGGTTAAGACCCTCAAACCAGGGTAACCTAAGGCAGGCACAGTCAAATGTTGGAATGCCAGAGGTGGGGCCTACAAGGTTTGGGCATGGCACTTGAACTCCCACTCGGACCACCCCTTATGCAGAATTAAATACAGAGGGTGGAAATGTAGTAGCCTATATGCTGAGAATTATGCAGTGCACCTGCACAGAGCTCATCCAACATCAACCTAACCTGTCTTAGGCCAGTGACCATAGCAACAGCTGAGCCACAGACCTGGGCCAATCACAAGTCAACATGATGACTGCACTAAGAGGACAGTGGAATTTAAACAGTATATAAACCCTAGCCTTGCCCCCAATAAACGAGTCTGTGGCAGCTCACCTTCTGGCCAATTTCACTCGACTCCCAATGTCTGCATGTTGACTTTGCTCCTCTTACCCCCTTTTGTTCACAGTCAGACCACGAAGTTCCCCTGCAGGCCCAGGGGATTGATAACAGTTACATATAAAGAAAGCCCCATCAGTATCACAGCTGAATTTTCAATGCAAATTATGAAAGCCAGAAGAGACCAGATCAAAATATTCCCAGTTCTAAATAAATGTTGAAGCCAAGACCAAATAATTTACCCAGCAAAATTATCTAGCATGGATAAAGGGAAAGTGAAAAATTTCCATGACCAGAGACAAATTTAAAAATCCCTGGATTCGGGGCTGGAGAGATGGCCTAGTGGTTAAGAGCACCGACTGCCCTTGCAGAGGACCCAGGTTCCATCCCCAGCACCCACATGGTGGCTGAGGACCGTCTGTAACTCCAATTCCAGGAGAACTCCAGTTCCAGGGGAATCCAATGCCCTCTTTGGACCTCCATGGTGTTGCACGACATGGGTGCACAAACCTACATGCAGACAGTACATTCATGCACATAAAATAAATAAATGAATAAAATTTTAAAAAAGAAATGGGAACTTAAAAAAAAATCCCTGGATTCATTCATACCCTGGCACTTGGACAGTGGCACATGGCTTCCCCCAGATATATAATTCTGTTTTCTATCACTTTCCATCACAAAATATTTCAAAAAGTTCATAGTTTTAGAACCAGAGGTACAAGACTTCAATGCCAGCATGTTAAGGAAATCTTATTAGCCATCTCAGCCCTGGCAGTGCAATTAATTAGGGCTACATGCTTTAAATAGTATCTCTAAAGATGTCTTTTCCAGTGTATGCAACTGTTCAATACAAATGCTAGGATAAAAATCTCTTGTATGAATGTGTGGATAAATGTGTTTATGTATGTGTATGATATTGTTAACCACTCTGTAATATAGTTACAGCATATTAAGATCTGTATGTGTATGATAGCAAAGTATGTGCCTCTGCTCAGTACAAGAATTCTATAATGTAGATATGGCATATACAAGAAATTGTGTTCCACTGTGCAACCTGTGGACAGTCCCCTAGCAGGCACTATACCTCTTGTTACAGCTTCAGGTGAAACAGACATATGTAAATACTGAATTATCCATACATACTAAAAATGTTTTATATATCTGTTATAATTTCCACATGTTACTTTTAATTTTTAAGGATTTATTACCAGGGACCACATGGGACAGTCCAAACATAACAAATTTGGGTGAATCTTAAGTATTTCCTGTCTGCTGTAATTTAAAATCTGGGGAAAATGACATGGCTTTCATTTGAGATAGTCCTAGAAGGTATTGGTTTTAGCCTCTTTATTATCTTGGGTTTGTTTCATGTGCAATGTTATTCATTTTTATGGCTTTCACTGTTTAAATCCATTCAACTTTGAGTAGCTAAATGGCCTTTGTATACTTCAAAGAATAAATTATAGGCTTTGATGGAAAGGTTTGATGTCAACTTGATTACCTAGGCCAAGAAACTTCAATAATTGCCTTTATTGGACTGGCCTGCACCTATCGTGGGCAATGCCATCCTTGACCAGATATTTCTATATTGTACATGAGCCAGCAACACAAGCCAGTAAGTAGCATCTTTCCTAGCCTGAGCTGCGGTTACTACTGCCAGGCTCTTACCACGAGCTATTATTATTATTATTATTATTATTATTATTATTATTATTTTACTTTTTTAGACAGGGTCTCCCTATAGCCCCAGCTGGCCTGGAACTCACTCTGTAGACCAGGCTGGCCTGGAAGGCAGAGATCTTCCTGCCTCTGCCTCCCAATTGCTAGGATTAAATGCCTGAGCCACCATGCCCAGCTACAGACAGTTCTTATCCACCATGTGCATACTTTGAATTGAATCCAGGTCCTCTGCAAGAGCAGTCAGTGCTCTTAACCGCTGAGACATATCTCCAGCTCCTGAGCTTTTATTATTAGTCAGAATGTTTTGCCACAGCAATTAAGAATATATTAAGACTGCTTAAGTCAATGTTCAAGCTTTACTTAGGTGTTATATATTAATTACAATACCAAATTCGTTCAAATGATCCTCTTGGAGCTTTACAATCATATGTAAAGATGCATGCATATTTGACACCAGAGATTTGAAAGAGCAATCTTTTGGCCCTTACCCTGTAAGGTCAACTTAAGTCCTAGGGTACCGCATGGGCACCTTTCTACATGTCCTATGGCTGTGAGTCACCAGTCATCCCACCAGCCAGGGAGATCTTGGAGATTGATTTAAAAGGACTTCATCTGGCCAGTGTCCAGTCAAGAGAGGAAAGTCCATACAGAGGAGAGACTCCTCAAGCTTCAAAGGGAATCTTTGGTCAATCAAGACCCAACTTTCTCCTCACATAGATGGAAATGGTGAAAAGAGCCAGGAGAACAGCCCCCTAAGGATGAGAACCTCAACTGAACTTAACACCAAAACTAATTTTATTTATCTGAGCTAACTGTGTGGTTTTAAAAACCCAAGTAGGAAACTATAATCAAAAGAAAAGAAAATGAAATAACTTATTACCAGAGATATAGATGAGAGACCTACTGCTCTAAGTTAGAAACCTACTGTGTCATGTTAGAAAATAGCTCAGAGATAAGTGAGAGATTTACTGTGCCATGCCAGAAAATAGCAACTTTTATATTTTTATGGCTATGCTGGATCTCATTCTAGAGCTCTGTGTAATAAAACTTTTTTCCAATTTCTCAGAAAGAGAGTACAGGTCCTCTTTCCCTCTGGAAACCCTAGACAGGGACTGTCCAATTGTTAATGCACACTCCCCTCCCCGCATTGGTACTGTGAAGTCCCTGCACTGGTATACCCATATAAGACTAAACTAGCTTGTCTTTTCAGTTGCAGAAAAAAATATCCATTATGTACTGGCCACTATTGATCTGGACCAATACCATCAGGCAGAGCACTCAGAGCAACCAAGATGGGAAACCAGGATTTAACCCTCCAGTCTGAAGCGTGTTCCCTGGAGGAGACTTCATCCTCCTTCAGCACTGAAGTAGATACTGATGAGAGAACAGTGTCCCATTTCATAATCAAAAGGCTGGAATGTTAGATCTGGGCTTCTCAGAATTCCAAGGGACACACAGATGTCCCTCCAGATGCTGTCAATCTTCTGACCTATCCCCCTGTACCTGAGGTCCCACCCCATGGCTATAAATGGGTGGGCCTCAGTTGTCATGCTGCTCTTGTTGTCACTACTCCAAGTAAACCATATTCCCAGAGTGACTTAAGTCTCATGTGCCTGTGTTTTATGGGGGTCTCTGTCTTTATAACCTAATAATACTAAATATCCAAAGCAACTAAAATGGCATTCACTATTTCACTTTATTCACTAATACTTCTGATTATCAATGGCCTCAATTCCACATTCAGAAGGGACAGGCTAGTGAAATGGATTAAGCAATAAAATACAATTTTTTGTTGACTTCAAGAAACATATCAACTTCAAAACTAAACACTACTCTAGGGTGAAATGATGGAAAAATATTTCAAGCAAATGGCACTGACAAGCTTTCTTATAAACCAATAAAAAACAATCAGATGAGAGACAGAGGCACTTGGGAGGCAGAGGCAGGTGGATCTTTGTGAGTTCAAGGCCAACCTGGTCTACAGAGTGAGTTCCAGGACAGCTGGGGCTACAGGGAGACACTGTTTTGAAAAGACAAAAAAAAAAAAAATCAGAAAAAGCATTCAATATAAATATATCCCATTTACAAAAACCTAAAAGTAAAATCTTGGATAAACCTAAAAAGTCATTAAATATCTATAAAATCAACAAATCAAATATTAAAAGTGAGAGATAGAAGAAGACACAAGTTAATGGAAGGACCTACCATGCCCATGGATTGGTAGAATTAATATTTGAGAATGATGGTCTTACCAGAAAAAAAAAAAAAACAGATCATATAGACTCAAAAATGACCCAGGATATAGAAAGTAATCTTAGGTAAAAAGAACAAGGCTAGACATACAATACCAGATCTCACATTATATTGCCGAGCTTTTGTCTTAAAAACAGCATAGTACTGGTATAAAACTAGGCATATAGATCAATTGAACATAATAGAAGACTGAAAAAAGTACATGCAATTTCAGTCAGCTGATATTTGACAAATGTGCAAAGAACACCCAATGTAGGGATGATGGAAACTTCAAAAATGTTCCTGGCAAAATTGGATCTATAGTTGTAGAAGAATGAATCTGGATCCTTATTTTTCACCTTGAACTAAAGTCAATTCTAAATGGATCAAAGATCTCAATATAAAACCTGAAATCTGAAACTGTTAGAAGAAGACATAAGCAGAACCTTACAACATATAGGTGAAGTAAAGTACTTTCTAAACCAGACACCATTTGCTGAGACATCAAGACCCGCAGAAAACAATAGGTACTCACTATGCTGCAACAACGCTTCTGTACCTCAAAAGAACCAGCCAAGGAAATGAAGAGGAAAATCAATGAGTGGGAGAAAAATCTTTATTTGCCACACAGAAGACAGACCACTAACAGTCAGGTTATATAAATAATTCAGAAAAATTGGAAAAAGAACAACCCAGTTAAATGATGGTCTATGTAACTGAACAGAGAGTTCTCAAATGAAGAACTAAAAATGGCTAAGGAACACTATTATTTTTTTAACATTTTTTATCAGAGTATTTTACTTTATTTTTTCTTTAAAAAACATTTTTATTTATTATTTTATTTTATTTTAAAAATTTCATTTTTTATTGATGCTTTGTGTATTTCATACATCATTTTCCAATTCAGTTCAGGCATATTTCCCTTTCCCTTCCCCCTAGACCACCCCATCCCAGATCATGCATTCTGCCATAACTGTCCTGCATCTTTCTCTGTTTTTTTTTTCATTTTTTAACAATAAGTGATAATTTATGAGTACAAGCATTCTTCATGTAAAGCGAATTTGCAAGCAGTTGTGCCCAAACCCACACAGCTCATGGGTCCCACCATCCAGCAGGGGGGACTTGTATGTTCAATCAAGTTGATCAAATGAGTGTCCAGACTATATTGTTGTAGTTTCACCATTCACCCCAATCGCAGCCCTTACATTCTACCATGCCCCCTCTTCCACAGATTGTTCCCTAGGCTTAGAAAAGGGGCACAGGTGGATGAGAAGCAAAACAGTCTACTTTCTCTGGAGCTGTTGTCTTGGNTCAGCACAGCCAAGGTTTAGGTTAAAGTCAGAGATACTGATACTGATTTATGAACAAAACTGAGTTTTATTAAGTTGGAAACACAGTAGGGATATTTGCTAAAGCTCTAATGTTTTTGGTTTTTAAGCACACCTAGCATCTTGGAGGCCGAGCAGCAGATCTTTGTGAGTTCAAGGTTCAGCCTGGTTCTACAGATGAATCCAGGACAGCTGGGCTAAAAAAAATCTCAAAAAGACAAAAAAAATAAAAAAAAAACCCAAAACAAAACAAAAAAAAAAACAAAACAAAAAAACTAGTTTGTCACGATATTGTGTCTGACCACAGTAATTATTTTGTGTGTATACTTCTTGGTATTTATTTCTTCAGAACTAAGGGTCACTTTGTTTATTGAGGTTGCATTCTCTCTGGTATTAAAGAAGAAAATGAGAGGTGAGAAAAATTTAGAGATATAGAGCTTAATAGAGAAGAATTTATTTGAAAGAATGATGAGCAAGTCTATGTGAGTGATGAAAGTATGAGCTGGTTGTTTATGGCCGGTAAAAGGTGTGATTATATGAAGCAACTTAATTTTCTCATAAATATCTTAGAAACTTAAATTAAGGTCAACTAGTTTAGAATCAAAAATGTATATCTAGTCAAAGTTTTTTTTAAGAGTGTTCTGTTTTGTCCAACCTTTATATGCATTTTCAAGGTTAAGTAAAAATGATAAGTTACCTGTATTAATTTAATTGTCTAATCACTCAAGCCGTTTACTATGGCCGAAAGTTATGAATCATACAGAAATTGTTAATTTTCATCACTCCGGTGGCTATTTTTTTGGCAGAAGCACTTAAAGGCAGTTACCTAACAGCCTTGTCCCATGCTGTTTCTCACAGACCTTTGAAAGTCTGGACTATCTGTGACAGCAGGAAAGAACGTTTGATTGGATTAGCTGAGATTCCTAGGTCCCAATACCTTCCCAACCCCAATTGTGTGTCCTGTGTCCTGGCCCCAGCCTGTTAGTATATACGTTGAGTTCCAACATAAAGTTGAGTCTATTCCCCGGGCTTTCTTCTGACTCTGTGTATGTAGTCTGCATATAGTTCTGTCTTTATCTTTCTATTTGAAAATACCTGGTGGCCCCTCCCCTCTCATTGCTGGATTAAGCCAGGGAAGAAGAACAACAAACACATCATGTGGATGTTGGCACACAGCATATAAAGGATCACTCGACGACAGTAAACTCCGACACACTCCTGACTCGAACCTGACTCCCTGTTACAGTTTGGATAAAATGTGACACAGAGAAATAGTGGGTTACCTAGGCTGACTGAAATGTACTTGTGTCTTCGTGCAAGATGGGCTTGAACTGCCGTGGTACCTTGAACCAGAATTATAATTTGGCTACAAAAAGCTCTTTCGTATCTCCCTGAACCACCTGTATGCAGTCCAGGAGGAGATGTTTAGGTGAGCTTGGTAATCCCTTATATTTATTTCCTGTCTTTTGGTATGTATACAACTCCTGTCTTTTGGGAAAACTATAAATCATGAAGGGGTCTGAAAAAGAAAGAAAGATGTGTCCCATTTTGTAGTAAATTTAGTGAAGAGATTGGACCTGTAAGAGAGCTTGAAAGTGGTTAATTCGTATCGGGGTTATACCTGCTTACTGTAGGTGTGAAATATGTCATGTGTTGTTTTTTTTTGTCTTCCCAAATATAGTTTTCTCTTCTATTAAGCAAATACCTAAGGAGAAAAAAACAAAAACAAAAACAAAAAACACAAACAAACAAAAAAAAAACAACCTCAACCATGACTATCGTAAATTCCATGGAAAAGATCCTTAGTCCAGACACCATGGCCAATGAACAAAAGGAGAAGCCCAGTAATGGATGCTTCAGAACCCCTGTTGAGAAATTCTAAATATTTTATTGACATTTATTATTACCCTATTCCTCACCTGGTTCTGCCTAGAAAATGTACCTAACTATCTCTCCCTTCAAGGCACTGTCAAGGATTTTGTTTCTCTGTAATATATTTTGGGGGTCTTTTAGATAGACCACTGAGCAGGGGTACCCCGTTGCCAACATTTTCAGCATGGAAAATAGAGCAATTGGTGCCCTGATTCCCTCTTAGCAATTGGGGTAACCTCCTCAGAGGTAATGTGATAAAAGGGGAGCTAAATTTGGCTACGTAGTTTAGGGTCAAGACCCCCCACAAAAACAAGAGCCAGTTTCTCAGCTGAAAGCTGAAGACATCCTGGATCTGGTTTCTCGACTGTGGCTCATGAATCCCTAACTCACTTGTCAATTTATTACCAGTAGGTAATTCCATTAAATTGTGCTAAGGACCCAATACATACCCCCTAGCTCATCTTGGAAACACCAACTTGGTTGCTCTTGTGAACTTCCTTCAAGAAAATGAGGTCCACTGTTGAGGAGGGAAATGAGCTGCAAACCTAGGGTGCCTCATTCTGCCTGAGTCCCTACCAAGTCCTCAATATTACACATCAAAATCGTGAACTTGGTGACATTATTAAGGCCCCTGGTCACAACAGTTTATTAATTACACCTTGACCCTTGTTCTCAAATTGTCTCCCTTAACTCTACCCACCCAGAAGTCATAGCCTTTGATATAGCTTTGTTTCTCAGGTGTGGTCTAAGCTAAAGCCATTTTGATTCTGCAGCATGATCACCTGGGGCATCCTCTGCCTCCTTGGTCCACTTCTCTGCTTTTTCTCTTTAGGTGTTTGTTTTGCTTTGCCCACAGCCAACACCAGGTCAACAAAAACCAGGTCCTTCTTAGCAGTGGGCAATAGGGACCTGCCATGCACCCCCCCACGGGGTGATTTTTTCGGCTGCTTATCCATCCACAATTCATGGGAATGAGCTTGTCTCTCCCTTCCATGGTACCACTTCTTGGCTCTTCCCTCTAGTGGCTGGTTAGTCAACGATGGTTAAGACCCTCAAACCAGGGTAACCTAAGGCAGGCACAGTCAAAAGTTGGAATGCCAGAGGTGGGGCCTACAGGTTTGGGCATGGCACTTGAACTCCCACTGGACCACCCCTTATGCAGAATTAAATACAGAGGGTGGGGAAGTATGTAGTCTTATTGTGGAATTATGCAGTGCACCTGCAACAGACTTTCCTCATCAACCTAACCTGTCTTAGGCAGGTGGACATACAACAGCTGAGCACAGACCTGGGCCAATCACACTGTCAACATGTGACTGCACTAAGAGGAAGTGGAATTTAACAGTATATAAACCCTAACTTGCCCCCAATAAACGAGTCGTTGGCAGCTCACCTTCTGGCCAATTTCACTCGACTCCCAATGTCTGCATGTTGACTTTGCTCCTCTTACCCCCTTTTGTTCAACAGTCAGACCACGAAGTTCCCCTGCAGGCCCAGGGGATTGATAACAGTTACATATAAAGAAAGCCCCATCAGTATCCACAAGCTGAATTTTCAATGCAAATTATGAAAGCAGAGAAGAGACCAGATCAAAATATCCCAGTTCTAAATTAATGTTGAAGCCAGACAAATTAATTTACCCAGCAAAATATCTAGATGGATAAAGGGAAAGTGAAAAAATTTCCGATTGACCAGAGCGAAAAAGTTTAAAAAGTACCCTGGTCGGGGCTGGAGAGATGGCCTAGTGGTTAGAGCACCGACTGCCCTTGTCCAGAGGACCCCGGTTCATCCCCAGCACCCACCTGGTGCTGGGACCGTCTGTAAACTCCAATCCAGGAGAACTCCA
Source organism: Rhizomys pruinosus (assembly GCA_009823505.1). NCBI lineage: Eukaryota > Metazoa > Chordata > Mammalia > Rodentia > Spalacidae > Rhizomys > Rhizomys pruinosus. Next base: position 545,470 of record VZQC01003433.1, read on the forward strand.
GTTCCAGGGGAATCATCTGCCCTCTTGGAGACCTCCATGGTGTTGCCCGACATGGGTGCACAAACCTACATGCAGACAGTACATTCATGCACATAAAATAAATAAATGAATTAAAATTTTTAAAAAGTTATAAAAAAAAAAAAAAAAAAAAAATCCCTGGATTCATTTACCCTGGCACTTGGACAGTGGCACATGGCTCCCGAGATATAATTCTGTTCTTGCATCACTTTCCATCACAAAATATTTCAAAAAAGTTCATAGTTTTAGAACCAGAGGTACAAGACTCAATGCACAGCATGTTAAGGAAATCTTATTAGCCATCTCAGCCCTGGCAGTGCAATTAATTAGGGCTACACATTTTAAAGGTAGTTTTCTAAAGATGTCTTTCTCGCATGTATGTGACTGTTCAATACAAATCTAGGATAAAAAATCTCTTGTATGAATGTGTGGATAAATGTGTTTATGTATGGTGTATGATATTGTTAACCACTCTGTAATATAGTTACAGCCTATTAATCATCTGTCTGTGTACGATGTACAACGTATGTGCTTCTCAGTACAAGAACTTCTCTACTGTAGTATGGCATATACACAGACATTGTGTGTTCCACTGTGCAAACTGTGGACAGTCCCCTAGACGGCAGATATATCGTGTACACTTTCAGGTGTGAAACAGACATAGTAAATACCTGAATTATCCACATTCAATAAAATGTTTTATATATCTGTTATAATTTCCACATGTTACTTTTAATTTTTAAGGATTTATTACCAGGGACCACATGGGACCGTCCAAACATAAACCAAATTTGGGTGAATCTAGTATTTCCTGTCTGCTGTAATTTCAAAATCTGGGACAATGACATGGCTTTCATTTGAGTAGTCCTAGAAAGTACTTGGTTTTTGCCTCTTTATTATCTTGGGTTTGTTTCATGTGCAATGTTATTCATTTTATGGCTTTCACTGTTTAAACCATCAATCTTTGAGTACGCTAATGGTCCTTTGTTTACTTCAAGAATAAATTGTAGGCTTTGCTGGAAGGTTTGATGTCAACTTGACTTCATCCTAGGCCAAGAAACTTCAATAATTGCCTTTATGGATGGCCTGCACCATCGTGGCAATGCCATCTTGACCTATTTCTATATTGTACATGAGCCAGCAAAAACAACCAGTAGTAGCCTCTTCCTAGCCTGAGCTGCGGTTACTTCTGCCAGGCTCTTACCACGAGCTATTTTATTATTAGTTATTATTATTATTATTTTATTTTACTTTTTTAGACAGGTCTCCCTATAGCCCCAGCTGCTGGAACTCACTCTGTAGACAGGGCTGGCCTGGAAGGCAGGATCTTCCTGCCTCTGCCTCCCAATTGCTAGGATTAAATGCCCTGAGCCACCATGCCCAGCTACAGACAGTTCTTATCCACCATGTGCATACTTTGAATTGAATCCAGGGCCTCTGCAAGGCCGTCAGTGCTCTTACCGCGAGACATCTCCAGCGCCTGAGTCTTATATTGTCAGAACTGTTTGCCACCAAGCTAAAGATATATTAAGACTGCTTAAGTCAATGTTCAACTTTACTTAGGTGTTATATATTAATTACAATACCAAATTCGTTCAAATGATCCTCTTGGAGCTTTACAATCATATGTAAAGATGCATGCATATTTGACACCAGAGATTTGAAAGAGCAATCTTTTGGCCCTTACCCTGTAAGGTCAACTTAAGTCCTAAGGTCCTGCATTGGGCACTCTTTCTACATGTCCTTGGCTGTGAGTCACCAGTCATCCCACCAGCCAGGGAGATTTGGAGATTATTAAAAGGACTTCATTGCCAGTGTCCAGTCAAGGAGGAAAGTCATATAGAGGAGAGATCCTCAAGCTTCAAAGGGAACGGTCAATCAAGACCCAACCTTCTCCTCACAAGATGGAAATGGTGAAAGAGACCAGAGAAACAGCCCCTCAAGGGGAGAACCTCAAATATCCTAGACCTTAACACCAATAACTAATTTTTATTTTATCTGAGCTAACTGTTGGTTTAAAAAACCAGTCGGAAACTATAATCGAAAAGAGAAAATAAATATTATTACAGAGATATAGATGAGAGACCTACTGCTCTAAGTTAGAAACCTACTGTGTCCTGTTAGAAAATATCTCAGAGATAGGTGAGAGATTTACTGTGCCATGCCAGAAAATAGCAACTTTTTATATTTTTATGTATGTGGATCTCATTCTAGAGCTCTGTTAATCAAAACTTTTTCCAATTCTCAAAAAAGGGTACAAGCCTCTTTCCCTCTAAACAGACCCTAGACATTGTTAATGACACTCCTCCCCGCATTGGTACTGTGAAGTCCCTGCACTGGTATACCCATATAAGACTAAACTAGCTTGTCTTTTCAGTTGCAGAAAAAATATCCATTATGTAGGCCATATTGATCTGGACCAATACCATCAGGCAGAGCACTCAGAGCAACCAAGATGGGAAACCAGGATTCTAACCCTCCAGCTGACATCGTGTTCCCTGGGGAGGGACTTCATCCTCCTTCAGCACTGAAGTAGATACTGATGAGAGAAACAGTTGTCCCATTTCTAATCAAAAGGCTGGTGTTAGATCTGGGCTTCTCAGAATTCCACAGGGCACACAAGATGTCCCTCCAGATGCTGTCAATCTTCTGACCATTCCCCTGTACCTGAGGTCCCACCCATGGCTAAAGAGGTGGGCCCCAGTTGTCATTGCTGCTCTGTTGTCACTAACTCAAAAGTAAACCATATTCCCAGAGTGGACTTAAGTCTCATGTGCCTGTGTTTTATCCTGGGTCTCTGTCTTTATAACCAATTAATACTTAAATATCCAAAGCAAACAAATGGCATTCACTATTTCACTTTATTCACTAATACTTCTGATTATCAATGGGCTCAATTCCACATTCAGAAGGGACAGGCTAGTGAAATGAATTAAGAAAAAAACAATTTTTTGTGTGAGTCAGAAACAAGCAACTCAAAACTAAAACACTACTCTAGGGTGTGAATGATGGAAAATATTTCAAGCAATGGCACTGACAGCTTTTTATAAACCATAAAAAACAATCAGATGAGAGACAGAGGCACTTGGGAAGGCAGAGGCAGGCGGATCTTTGTGAGTTCAAGGCCAGCTGGTCTACAGAGTGAGTTCCAGGACAGCGGGGCTACAGGGTAGGAAGGGCTGGGGACACTTTTGAAAAGATCAAAAAAAAAAAAAAAAGAAAAAAACCAATCAGAAAAGCATTTCAAATAAATATATCCCATTTAAAAAAACTAAAAGTTAAAATTCTTGGATAAACCTAAAAGACATTGAATATCTATAAAATCAACTCAAATCAAATATTAAAAGTAGAGAGATAGAAGAAGACACAAGTTAATGGAAGGACCTACCATGCCATGGATTGGTAGAATTAATATTTGAGATGATGGTCTTAACCAGAAAAAAAAAAAAAAAGATATCATTAGAATCAAAAATGACCCAGGATATACAAAGTAATCTTAGGTAAAAAGAACAAGGCTAGACATACAATACCAGATCTCACATTATATTGCGAGCTTTTGTCCTAAAAACAGCATAGTACTGGTTAAAAACTAGGCATATAGCTCCATGACATAATGAGACTGAAAAAAAGTACATGCATTTCAGTCAGCTGATATTTGACAAATGGGCAAAGAACACCCCTGTGGGATGATGGAAACTTCAAAATGTTCCTGGCAAAATTGGATCTAGAGTTGTAGAAGATGAATCTGGATCCTTATTTTTCACCTTGAACTAAGTCACTTCATGGATCAAGAACTCTCAATATAAAACCTGAAATCGAAACTGTTAGAGAAGACTAAGCAGAACCTTACAACATATAGGTGAAGTAAAGTACTTTCTAAACCAGACACCATTTGCTGAGACATCAGACCCGCAGAAAACCATAGGTACTCCCTATGCTGCAACAACGCTTCTGTACCTCAAAAGAACCAGCCAAGGAAATGAGAGGAAAATCAAGAGGGGGAGAAAAACTTTTGCCACACAGAAGACAGACCACTAAACAGTCAGGTTTATAAAAAATCAGAAAATGGAAAAAGAACAACCCAGGTAAATAGGGTCATGTAAGGTAACAGAGAGTTCAATGAAGTACTAAAATAAGCTTAAGGACACCTATTTTTTATACTTTATTTTTCAGAGATTTTATCTATCGTAAAAAAACATTGTTTATTATTTTGTATTATTTAAGCTTTCATTTTGTATTGATGCTTTGTGTATTTCAACATTTCCAATTCAGTTCAGGCATATTTTCCCTTCCCTTCCCCTAGACCCCCCCATCCAGATCATGCATTCTTCCATAACTGTCTGCATCTTTCTCTGTTTTTTTTTCATTTTTTAACAATAAGTGATAATTTATGAGTTACAAGCATCTTATGTAAAGCCAATTGCAAGCAGTTGTGCCCAAAACCACAACAGCTTATGGGTCCACCATACCAGCAGGTGGACTTGTTATGTTCAATCAAGTTGATCAATGCGTGTCCAGACTATATTGTTGTAGTTTCACCATTCCCCCCATCGCCAGCCCTTACATTCTACATGCCCCTCTTCTACAGATTGTTCCCTAGGCTTAGAAAAGGCGGAACAGGTGATGAGAAGCAAAACAGTCATTTCTCTCTGAGCTGTTTGTCTTGGATTGCGTCAATTTGGATGTTTCCTTCATGGGCTGACAGTTTGTCTAGGAATAACCTTTCGTCCTACTAATGAAGCAGCAGAACAATTAGATATATAGGTATTTTAAACATACTAATTGTTACTTATTGTATGACGTACGTTGGTAGACACAGATGGGGATGGTATGTTAATCCACTAATTAATTTTTTTTCTGTTAAATAGACAGGGGATTTCCTTTATACTGATTATAACATTCTAACAGTTTTGTTTGTTTTAACCATTTTATTGAAATTATTGTGATTCAACATAGTATTTAGTCATATTAGAGCTCCTCCCATTATCCCCTGTCAATAGCCTCACTCCCAAGTCCCCTGCTTAATAGTAGTTCTTCTATTTTTTTGCCATTACCATGGCCTCCTTCCCAGTTATCTTTTTCTGATTCTTTTCAAGTGTTTTCATAAGCAGTGGATACTGTCCTTGGGAAACTTTACTGTTTCAGTCAGTCCCTGTCCCATTCCGTCTGCTGTGTAATGTTGTTCCCTCCAATCGTATGCTTACAACATATGCTATATATATAGATATAGTTAATAGTTATATATATATATTATATATATAACTATGTGTGTGTGTGTGTGTGTGTGTGTGTGTGTGTGTGTGTGTGTGTCACACTGTGGTGTCACTGCCTGGATTTGTGGCGGGGCCCACTTAATCCTAGGATGACCCATGTGGAAAGCCCATGCAGGAAAGCACACCACGTGTAAGCAGGTTGAAGTTCAAATGCAGAGAGAGATTTTATTCCAACATTTCTGCTTAAATATCCATCATGACTCAATTCATCACTACACCCCACCCCATGGGTGTGGCCAGGGAGGTACCATTGGTTTAGAACCCACCCCATCTTAACTAAGTTTTCCCACATCTCACCCTATTAATTTTATTTTTTTAATTTTTCTGAGAGGCAGGGGAGCCCATGGATGAGGCTAACAACCCAAAGGAACCTGAGTTTTAAATAGCCAGCTGCTCAAGCCTGTTTTGAGTGCTAGGCAGTGGGGGACAGGTCAGACCTGAAGCTTTATTTTCACACTAAGGCCAATTAATATCCAAAAATCCCAACCATGAAGTAAGCTGATTGTCAAGCATAAGCAATGAATGTAAGTCACATTCATGTAAAACCAATTAGCAAGTATCTATGTTGATATTCTGAACAACCCAAGGTTTCCATAGTCCAATTGGAGAAGCTTGTATGCACAAGCATGTTGATCAAATAAGAGTCCAGTCTATATTGCTGTAGTCTCACGATTCACCCCAATCTCTCCACAGCCCTTACATTCTACCACGCCTCCTCTTCCTCAATTTGTTCCCTAGGCTTTGGAAAAGGGGCACAAGTGGGTGAGAAGCAAAGCAGTCTGTTTTCTCTGGAGATGTCATTTTGGACTCTAGTCAGGTTGTTTCCCTTCATGTGTTGACAGCCCATCCAGGGTACCTCTTTAATCGTACTAACAAAGCGCAAGCAATTAGATGTACAGGCATTTATACAGTACTAACTATTATGGCAAGCTAAGCTGTGAGCATAGACACAGATGTTTGGATGGTAATCCACAAACTGTAGTTTCTCTATGAAGGGTGACAAGTCCTTATTGTGGCTTATAACATCTCCTAACCACTAGAGGATGTAAACTTGTGGCATCAGCCATGAATTATTCCTCCAAGGAGAGAGCTATTAGCCAATTAGATTTGGGATATATATATATAGACACATGCTGCCACTGTTGCACAATATCTCCAGGCAGTTGAGATGTGGCTGATACTGACAGAGGAGTCTTGCTTGACTCAAAGAGACCAATATTTTGCTGTATTGATTTAGTGGCCTTTGGTAACGTTCTCTGACATTTCAGAGGCCAACTGTACATTGGCAAGTGACGTCTCAAAATATTTTTTCATGCTTAAACCAGGTTTTTGACAACAGGGACTTACCACCTTTCTCCTTGCAGATATCCCATTTTTATAGGCAAAAGGCCTTTATAATTTTGAGGGCTTGGATCCGATCCCCCAGTTAACATCTCCTTGGCAGAATACTCCATTGCTGATATCAGAGCTCTCCTGTATTAATATATTTTGCTTAATTACACAGCTTATAGAGACTTTACTATTATCTAGAGTCAGGGAATGACTTCAGTACCATCATGTTTCTCTTTTTCCTATAAAAGGGGAGAGGTAGGAAGGTTTCTCAGCATCTGGAAGGCAAACTTCATTAGGGCACATTATGAATAGTAAACCCATATAGAATTCAGAGAGATGCTCAGTGACCGTGAGTCAGGCAATCTGAGGTTCCTTTTTCTTTCATGTTCAGGTAGGTCAGCCTCTCTGCTGGAATTTCCCAGTCCATCCTGCACAGCCCAAAAGTGTACATTTTCAGGCATTTAAGTTGGTGTTTTTACCTGTGGGAACATACAAATCTCCTCCCATTGTTAGTTTCAATTCCTCAAAATTGAAAATTTATCAAAAGTTTGGCATACAGAAGGAATATTATACCACCTCCCTCTTTTTGTTTTTTAAATTTTTATGTTTTGATCTATAGATGCCTAAGTTGTCCTACAAGTAAAGGAAAAATGTTACAATGTGATACAGTATAACACAGAAAAATTGTTGTCCTTAGCCTGGGACAACAAGACACATTTCACACTCTTGGCCAAAACATTCCACCTGCCCAAGTCCAGGACAGATATTTCACACCAGCTTCCCAGGTTGGTGGTCCGCAAAGGAAGCCTTTTCCCAAACCAACTGGTTACTCACAGGCCACAAAACCAGCTACCCACTGGTCATCTGAACAAAATGTAGGCTTAGCCTGTATACACACAAAAAAATTTAAAAATGGCGGCCATGAATTCCGTGCAGTGATGTTAATCGGAATTCAATATTTTTTTATTTTTTAAATATTTTTTTCTTTTTATTGATGCTTTGTGTATTTCATACATCATTTTCCAACTCAGTTCAGGCATATATCCCCTTCCCTTCCCCCCAACCCACCCCTACCCATCTCAGATCATGCATTATGCCGTAACTTTTCTGCATCTTTCTGTTTTTGTTTTGTTTTGTTTTGTTTTGTTTTCACTTTTTTTTAACAATAAGTGATAATTTGTGAGTACAAGCATCCTTCATGTAAAACCAATTTGCAAGCAGTTGTGCCCAATACCATACAGCTCATGGGTCCCACCATCCAGCGGGGGGGGGGGGGG